>JAWPHD010001212.1:0-302500 GCA_037043455.1 Cyrtodaria siliqua
GAGGGGTATAGGTTGTTTGTGTGTATTTCTTCAGCATAATACATTACGAGAATCAACAACATAAATGTTTCTTAGTCCGAATTCTCTATATATAACTTTCGATAACGTCTATGAAAAAGCTCCATGTACATTACACGTGTGAATATACATTTGTGATACAGATGGACAATTTTAGGAGAGAAATCATGTTTCTGTAAATCGTCAGAAAGTGTATTTTGATGGATTACACCCATATAAAGCGTCTCACGTATTTCTGTATATATATTTAGCAGTAATTGAACTTCCTTACTGAAGAAACACATCCATCAGTTGTGTCACCATACATCCATATGTATACCACCACGAAGAGGCCAGCTATACTATCAATGTCCTGCAATATGTCTCTGATTTGTGAGAAGAAGTGCTCATTTGGTGAACTTGCAGAATGCCTGTCGCTTATATAGAGAGAATCATGTTCACGAAAGTTGAGACGGGTAGAAGAAATGGGGGAAATGGGCGGAAGAAAGGTAAATTAAAATGATTTTAAATCGATCCGCATGATAAATAGAATATCATGTTAGTGCCTGATCAGAAACCAGTTTATCAGTGAGGCTAAGAAAAAGATGAAGCTCCGAGGGCTGTGCCGAGGGCTTCATTTTCTCGTGCCAAACCTGATAAACTGGATACGATCATGGCACAACCATGATATTCTATTTATCATGCTGACTCGATTTAAAATCATTTAATTTACCTTTTTCCCCATTTTCCCCCATTTTTTTCCGTTCAAACTCATACCCAGGACATCCATCAAATATACCCTGGACGGTCATCAATGAGGTTACTGACGGTCATCAAAAGAAGTGCACCTGACGGGATAGGAAACGTAATTCTGCAGATCGACATGATAAATTACATACGTGCTGGAGCTTGTAGAAACAGCCATGTGCGAATCATTGAATGATTGGAATAACAATCAGTAAAACCGATCAAATACCACAGGTCGTTTACTTATATCACACGAAGTTGAATATGAAAACCGACATGTTGGGGACTCTTTACGACGTATACCTCAATCATGAAAATGAAGTAAAAGTGTCCCCGGTCATGTTTTGTTTCATAGACATGTTGTAAACTTATCGTTATATTAAATCGATAATCAATACACAACACTAGATATTTACAATTCACACATTGCCCATATCTGTGAATATCGAGAATAAGATTTTATTTGATGACGTAGAAAGCTTTGAACAGGTAAATTAATCCACAGGTAAATGTATTTCTCGGTTATTCTGACAATAGTTGTGCAGCTATACAATTCAGATTTACCTCATTTCCCATGCAGTCACTCAGTGGTATGAATAGTATCTACGTCATGCAAATAATACTTATTTTTACATACAATTTAGTAGCGGTTTGAAAATATATGTTTCTTTCCGAGGGACTATCAAGAAATGTTCATATGATGTATATGAGTTAAATGTGTTATATTGATAATACTACAAACAAGGGTGGCCATTCATCTTAACGCTAAATATTTGTCTTCAATTTTGTATGTATTGCTCATAACTGGTTGTTCCTGCTATCCTGCCATGTCATTGAGTACTTACAGTTATTCTCTTAATTGTGTTTGTTGCTCCCAAAGGATCACATTTATCACTATTTTTTACTGATGTGGCTTTCTATACTTTCTGTATTTCTGTGTCTGTGAAGGCTACATTTCCTGTTCGACTGTTATCTACTTGTCTATACTTCTGTATTCTATGTTCTGTGAAGGCTACATTTCCTGTTCGACTGTTATCTACTTTTCTATACTTTCTGTATTCTATGTTCTGTGAAGGCTACATTTCCTGTTCGACTGTTTATACCTACTTGTCTATACTTTCTGTATTCTATGTTCTGTGAAGGCTACATTTCCTGTTCGACTGTGTTATCTACTTGTCTATACTTTCTGTATTCCATGGTTCTGTGAAGGCTACATTTCCGCTGTTCGACTGTTATACTACTTGTCTATACTTTCTGTAATTCTAGTGTTCTGTGAAGGCTACATTTCCTTGTTCGACTGTTATACTACTTGTCTATACTTTCTGTATTCTATGTTCTGTGAAGGCTACATTTCCTGTTCGACTGTTATACTACTTGTCTATACTTTCTGTATCTATGTTCCTGTGAAGGGCTACATTCCCTGTTCGACTGTATATACTACTTGTCTATACTTTCTGTATCTATGTTCTGTGAAGGCTACATTTCCTGTTCGACTGTTATACTACTTGTCTATACTTTCTGTATTCTATGTTCTGTGAAGGCTACATTTCCTGTTCGACTGTTATACTACTTGTCTATACTTTCTGTATTCTGTGTTCTGTGAAGGCTACATTTCCTGTTCGACTGTTATCTACTTGTCTATACTTTCTGTATTCTATGTTCTGTGAAGGCTACATTTCCTGTTCGACTGTTATACTAGCTACATTTCCTGTTCGACTGTTATACTACTTGTCTATACTTTTCATATTTTCATAGATACATTACCTATATATATCGCCAAATATTGCTGCCAGGTGTGCTAGAAGATACTGCCTGGATTTACTTATCAACAGTTTATTTTGGATTCTACTATGGAAAGAGTGAGTTTGATGTAACCTTGTACTTGCATTAAAGTTCCCAGCAGACTTTTTTTTTGCCACAGACGGTTTCAAGGCCCCCTATTGTCACTCAGTTTGTGATTGCGTAACTTTGCATTTAGATAATTAGTTATCCAATGTAGTTTTAGTCTGTTTTGAATGCGTGAATTGGTTGAATGCGTATGACTTTTATATTAAAACTTAGTGTTGTCGATACAACCGTTTGAAGACAAACCGAAGACACACAATAAATAAAAATCCATGTCGTTGATATTAACAGTACCTTTTGTTTTTATCAAGCTATGCCTATCATATGCCTATCGACCAAAAGTATGTATACACCTAAAAGATGAAATACTGAAAATTAAATAATGACAAACGAGTGAACCGCAACTGAGAAGGTGTACACTTTCGTGACATGCGCAACAATGACAGTGAGTAAGAGTACTATAAACCAACACAGAGCCTGCTATATACTTATGATTTATAGCAGCTGTTACAAGAAATATAAGAGGTCATAGTAATATTCTCTAAAGTTTGCTTTCATGACGCGCGAACGCCATGTGCAATACACGTGGAAATACGCTTTTGTATACTGACGACTATCTTTTTGAAAAGAAATCATTCTTCTGAAAATCATCAGGAAACACTATGATACTAAAGAACTCTCTTCACTGAAGAAAGACATCAATTAACATAGCACACATCCATATGCATCAGGAAACACTATGATACTATGAACTCTCTTCACTGAAGAAAGACATCAATTAACGATAGCACACATCCATATGCATCAGGAAAGAAAGCTATAACATTAATGGCCTGCAATATGTTTCTAATTGTTAAGGAGATTGTTCAATTGGTAAATGTTCAGATGACAAATCACATCACTATAGAAGTCAGGCTGTGATTGTCCTTGTCGTAGAAGAGTTATTACAATTACTTTATATTCTGAAAAGTAGTTCAAGATTACGAAAATAAAATTGTGCAAAAGTTTATGGTTTTTGGTTGCCCCGCTGGAGCAGCTTTTTAGTGATACACATATTACGAATATTAAAGTCCTCAACTCGACTACAACCTCTATAGAAAAAGAATAAGTTGATAAACATAGATCCCATAAGAAGTAGCTCGGGGAGAATCCATATCTAATCTCAGTGGGGATAAATAACAATATCAAAATTAAAATCATCTTCTCTTAACATTTTAATAATGATTTCACCATTTTCAATAGAGACATGTAAATCAAGTAAAGAAGCGACAGTATCAGAAATGAGAAATAGAATGGGTTGTCAATATTCAATATGTCATGCAGATACCGAGAGGTGTCATTAAAGGCTTCTGTTACATCTGCCTGAGTATCTGGGGGAAAGGTTCAATATAAAATCTCTTTATAGCAATACAAGAACAAATCTGCGGCAAGAAGGGTGCACAGTTCCTTCCTGTAGGGATACGAGAGGTGTTCAGCTCATAACGTTTACACATTTATTTTTCGTAATTGAATCAAATATCTTGACATTCATCCCGAATGTGTTCATTTTAATGAAGTCTAATGATTTTTCCGATATAAAACATTATGACACGAACTATTATGCGCTTCTTAATTTTGCTGCATCTGTATTTTTGGAAAAGGGTAGAGAATGACGTTTTGAAGCTCAAATCTTCAATTATAAACATAACGTAAAACTTCTAATTCGAACCTTCAACTGCAGGCTTTGTTATAAGTTCCTCCTCTATAACAAATACGTTTCATTACTTTCTTATAAGAAAAAAAAACATATAACAAATATATGATAAACACACACATTTGCAAATAATGATGAAAAAATAATAAATTTTGACCAAAATATATATTTATTATTTTATTTTGATGATACAAGCAACAATAACTATTACCTTTTTGTATTAGACTATATGAATAAAACGCCTATTTTGATTAATTTACCAAATTGTCAGTAAAATACGAACAACAACGTTCCTACTGTCTGTCATTTTTTTAATATTGCGTTAAAATTCTAACTTATAATTAAACATGTATAGTTTTGTTTTAATATGAAACATAATATCATATTTAACAATGTTTTAAACAATTATGATAATGCATTTAGTGTAATAATTTGGTTTAAGGTGAAACCAACAAGTAATAGATAGAGTCTGGTCTCAGCGAGTTGGCTTTAATAAACATCGAGATGACCGATTTAAACATTGAGATGTTTAAATAACCAACGACCTGAGACCAGACTCTATCATTTTTTTAGCATGGTGTACTTAGTAACTATGTGACATCAGAGTGACGTCCCTAAAATCCTCTATATGGTAGTTGTAGTACGGTATAGCCAGACGCCCCTTTAGTTACCCCTAAATTAGCTTTGCTATCATCACAGGAAATGTCACCAACCATGCTACAATGTGTCAATAAACGGCAAGTCAAAAGTCAAATGTAGTATTTACAGAGTGCCAGCCGGCTAACACACTCAGTAAATTTACTTCCAGGCCAATTTCAATGGTTTAATGCCTTCTAACAACATCTCTTCCGTTTTCTCTTTCTGACCTGATATACAAAAGCGCGAGGGATCAAACACTGTTTTCAATATAGTTTTGGCGATTGCACCATATAATGAGTTACAATGAAACCGTTATCCAAAGGATTTCAGTCTATTTTTTTCTGGAATTTGTGGTAGACATAGCAACACAAAGGGCACGAAAACATAAACTATAAAATCGGTATGTATTGAATTGCAAGTAATTTTGAACAATTTACAATCTTTCAGAAATTCACAATGTGTAATATGAATGTAATACTGTATTTTATTTTAACACTAAAGTGGATGAACAGAAGATTATATTTTAAAAGTTTTATATATCTTTAACAATTTGCTTTATTTTACACATTTGTGTGGACTGATTGCAGTTTACATGGTTTTGACATATGTCTTAATGTTTGCTGAATGATGCCAGTCAAGCTGTGAAGAAATTGTTCATTTTCATCTAAATCAAATAAATATTCATCATGAGATGGTCTGTCTCCACTATGTAATTGAAATTTAGAGTAAGATCTGATTGTATTTTATCGTATGAATTTCTGTAATTTTACAATAAAGTGGCTGTGGTAGTCTCATCTGGCATTACTGACAACCCCACAACATGTTTTTGTAACGAGTATGCAATTTAGACGGCTCCTTCAGGTCTTCTTTAAACTGAGGTCGTTTTAAAACCAATTACCAGTTATTTAGTGGTCTCTTACCCAAGTAGGACATGTTTAGCGGTAGTAGGTCGGTTCGCTACTATGCTTCCCTCTTTGATTGTGTGATGACCGGACATATTGTGGATCATATAATGGTGTCTACCTAAACCCGGTGAGGACGATAAGTTTCAATGTATGTCTCCAATATTGTCTTATTGTGCCCTTAATTGTTTATTATATTGTTGCTTTGGCTTATGACAAGTCATTGAGTAATTGCTTTGTGGCTTTCTACGCTTTTGTTTTTTATTCATATATACATGATCATCTTTGAGTTATACTTATATTGCCCATTAATGCTGCCTAGTTTGTTAGAGTATATAAAGCGGCAGGATTTCTTTATTTACACTGTCCCGTTTTATTGGGATGACAATAGGGTAAGAGTGAGGTTTGGTTCATCCTAGATACTGATTTAAACTCCCAGCGGCTTTTTTTTTGCAAACGACCGTCCCCTAAGCGGTAGCCCGATTATCAACCGCTATGTAATTGTGGTGTTATATACTTTGCGTCTTCCTTGTAATTGCTGTTTGTTTGGTTGACTGTGTCTTCTGTGTATACTACATTTCCTATTCGACTTTTATACCAACCAGGTCGGTCTAGTGAGAATTAGGTACAGTCTTGTGTAAGGTGGAACGCAGTAGATACAGCACCATTTAACACTTTTCAAAAGTACTTGAAGATACAGCATACATCAGTCTTGTTCATTTGTGTACCTGTTCAGGTTGGTCCAAATAACGGAATATAAACCGGATGACGTAATATACTTTCTATGTATATGAGTATATTGCCAACAATTGCTGCCTTAGTCCCGTTTTATTGAGATGACAGTATGGTAAGAGTGAGGTTTGGTGCATCCTAGAACCTGGATTAACATCGCGCGGTCATGCTGGCACTGACCGTTACAAGGCGGTAGCCCTATTGTGTTTGCGATGTGATATGCCTGCTTCTTATAAACGTTACACTTGTTGTTTGTTTAAATGCGTGCTTTTGGTTGACTGGTTCTGTGATGGCTATATTTCCTGTTCTACTTTTATACCTACTCTATTGTATTCAGTATGTGCATGCGAGGTAATTTTTTATGAGTCTACGACATAATTTCAATTAAAGCAGAGACCTGTTGATATTTCATCATATGTGTTTCTGTAGTTTTACCACAATCTGGCGGCGGTAGTCTCATAAAGTCTCTTATTGCAGTGCTGCCAACCACAATATGTTTCTGCTAACGATTATACAACTGAAGGCTCCTTACGGCTTCTTCTTTTGAGTACATATCGATTTGAAACCAATTAAATCAGCTACTTAGTCGTCTCGTATCCATTTGTTTTTAGCTCCATTGAGACTGCATACTCTTTGTAATCGTCGTAGCATATCGTCATGGAAAACAATTGTTTGATTATCATGACCAATGCATATATTTACATCCGCTGTTGTCTTATTTTGTAATGGTTCTTTTAGTATCTTTTTTTCCGTGATATATACGTCTTTAGAATCCTGGTATATGTTTTTATCCAGAACATGTTCATTTGACCTATTTATGTGTCGACGTGCCATAAAACATCATTCATATATTTAAAACTTGTGAAATTATACCAGATAAATACAAGGGGGTTACAGTAGAACATCGATATTTTCTTGTTTTATATCAAAGTTGGAGTTTAATATTTACAAATTGAATTTAAAAGGCCAAAAAGGAAAACAATTTAATTTACGAATTGAACGATAGACAGTGATCTTATGTTGCCAATGCACGTTAAGTTTACAAACCCAACACAATAGCACACACATAAATTTCATAGTAAAGATAGTTCCTATTTTTATTAAATCATGCTCATCAAAATAAGTGTGCCAATAACAGAAACATTAAAGGGACACATGGCAGTCTTGAGTTTTATTCAAACATTAAAATGTGCTCCTCAATTTACTTATCCTGCGTCATTTTGGCTTTAAAACTGCTTGCATATGATTAAATAAAAACTTGAAATTTCAATTATCTTCATTATTTCACCAATTTTTTAAATGTATTATTGATGCACTATTATAAAATGTTAGTAATATGTAAAAATAATTTGCTTTGAACTATTTAAACAATTACTATTAATGATTGAACAAATGCAAGTGAAGAGAAAAACTAACGGGACGCCGTGAGTTTTTAAAAAATCAAGATTGCCGTATGTCCCTTTAAGGAATGTCAAACAAGTGTACCAGCTCCATGTCGCGTGATGACAAGGTATGCGCAACAATAACATAGAGTTATTGTACTAAAAAAAAGCACGACTTCCTATATATGAGAACTGTGATCAAACTCTTTTGTGTATTCCTTAAACTACAAAAACACGCAGGAATTGTTCTGATTCGAATTATCTTCTTTCGATGATTATTGACGCAAGCCCCTCATGCATTACTCGTATGAATATGCATATCTTTTTACGCATGTCAATTTTAGGATAAAAAACATGTTTCTATAAACTTCAAGAAATACTGTGATGGATTATATTTCATCTATATCTGTAAATACTGTAGGAGTAATTGAACTCGCCTTATTGAAGAAACGCATATATCAATGCGGTCACCGAACTGGCAATAGTATCAACTTCCAGCAATATGTTTCTTATTTGTTGAAGGAAATGCTTCGATTGGTGAACTTGAAGCAGGCCTGTTTTTATATAAATGTTGCTAGAGCTTGCGGAAACAGCAAATCGTTCAATTGTTGGCATTCCAGTCTGTAAATGCTATTGATACCAGTGCAGTTAACTAATATCAGGCATTCCAGTCTGTAAATGCTATTGATACCAGTGCAGTTTACTAATATCAGGCATTTCAGTCTGTAAATGCTATTGATACCAGTGCAGTTTACTAATATAAGATGAAGCTGACTATGACAACCAGCATATCGGGGACCCTGTGATGGCGGATGTTGACGTATACCTTAATGAAAGAAAGTTAACGTTTAATATTTGTCTTTAATCTTGTATTGTCGTGCGTCAACCTGTTGGTGGTGTCGCATGCCCTGCTTCTTATTAACATTGTACCGGCTGTTTGGTTTTATACATGCTCTTGGTTGACTCTTTTCTGATACCTACCTACTTTTATATATAATTTTCTTTTTGTGCTCTTAACGATCTATTTTCTTCTTGTTCTGGATTATGCCATATTTTTTATTGATGGCTTAAACAAATGTTTCTCGTATTCATTAACAGTTTCACGTTTAAGTTGAATGACAATACGGTAAGGGTGAAATTGTTTGCACCCTGGAACATTCTTTCAACCACACAGCGGCCTTTTCATTCGATGACGGTGTCAAGGCACATGTGGTCATCTATTTTATGTTTGTAGTGTCGCGTGCTATGTTTTAAGACAAGTAGTTATCCGTGTAGTTGTTGTAGGGGTTGAATAGCACATATCGATATTGACGTCACACAATAAGACATTGAACAATAGCAACACAATCAAATTCGATAGATTCCAGATCTGATTTCATTATACATATTTTTACGAATGAAAGCTATTTTTAGCAATTTTAAGCAATCTTAGTCCGTGCTTTTCGTGGATTTGGTTGACTACGTATTGCGAATGCTACATGTTTTCCTGTTGGACTGTTGTATCTACTTTTGAAGTCAATACAAGTTTGGTACATTTATTTCATAGACACAACCTAATACACACAAATACACATTTTTCTTTATCAAACTATGCTCATGAAATGAAGAATACCTTTAAAACAGGAATAACGGCAACAAATGATGCCAAACAAGTGAATCTACACTGAGAAAGTGTGCGCTCGAATGATGACAAGGCATGCGCAACAATGACAGTGAGTTAGTGTACTACACATATATCAAGCAACACGGAGTTTTATATACTTATGATTTACGGCAACGGTGTATTGGATATATAAGATTATTAAATGAGAAATGTAATCAATATGTTGTATGTATTAATTTTCTTCCGCATTACACGTCTAAGAAAGAGTAAGTGGTCTTTGTCACATTCTCTCATGTTTATTTCCGATGATTACTGAGCGCTATGTGTTACTAGTTACAATTTTAGGAGATAAATCACTTTTCTCTAAATTGTCAGGGAATACTGTGATGGATAACGTATAGACCGTGAGCCATACACTTTTTTGTTACCATCTCAAGGGACAAATTCTTACTAGTACCATGTTATTGAGTACCTTGTAGAGAAACAAAAAATCCATGATAGCAGTGTAAACAGGGTAGCTGATTCCTGTTATTAGAGTTATCTCCCCCTTTTAAGCAAACTATTGTTTCTTTAAAAAATCGATTTCGCTGAAACTAGAAGAGCTACAGGTCTAATATTTTGCATGTATTATTCATTTAGGGTCCTCTACCAAGTATTTATAAAATGGTGACCCCAGGGTCAAATATGGCCCAGCCCCGGGGGTAACATTTTTTCATACAGTTATATAGGAAATCTTTAAAAATAAATAATTTTCTCTAAAACTGTAAGAGCTAGAGGTCCCATTTTATGCATGAAGCATAAGCTTATGGTCCACTAGCAAGTATGTTAAAATGTTGACCCTGGGGTCATATCTGGCTCCGCCCCAGGGGGGTCATATATTTACATAGAGTCGTATAGGGGGGGGGGGGGGGGGGGGGTTGGGGTTAACGTTTTACAAAGAGTTATATAGAAAAGTCCATAAAATATTCTTTTTCTGAAACTACAAAAGCTAACGGTCTAATACGATGCATGTAGCATAAGAGTATCGATCTCTACCAATTTATTTTGTTCAAATGGTGATATTAAGGTCAAATTTCGCCCGGTCCCGGGGGTAAAATATTTACATAGAGTTATGTGAGGAACGTCTATAAACATCTTCTCAGAAACTACAAGAGCTAGAGGTGTAATAAGCTACATGTAGCTTAAGATTATTGTCCTGTACCAAGTAATTTAAATGGTGTCCCTTGAATCAAGCCTGGAATCAAATTTGGCCCTGTCCCGGGGGTCACACTATAACATTGAATGATATAGGAAAATATATTCAAACAGCTTCTCTGATACTTCAGAAGCTAAATAATAGTTTGCATGTACCATAAGCTTATGATCCTCTACCTAGTTTGTTCAAATGGCGACAATGGGGTCAAGTATGACCACCACAGGGGTCACAGTTTTACAGATTTATATAAAGAAATTATTGTTGTTTCTTAAAACATGAGAGCACTTTGAGACAAGGCGAGTGTGTCTCTTGTTTATGGCTTGAAGTTTTACACTTTTCATAAAATCACTTCAAAAGTTTTATTGAATAAATCCACGAACTAAAAATCACAAAGTAGACCACAGCATTTTCGACAAATTGCAACAAAAAAACAGAAAGAAATACGGTTTAACTGTTGATTTTTAAGTGTTTGTTATACAAATTTTAAAATGACCCGCCAAATTACGACAAAATTACACTACAAAAACAGTTTATCAAAACTTTATCCAGGTGTTCATCTCACATAATAATGCAAATGTGTCGCTTAAAAGTATATGTTTATTCATGGGTTTTTGTAATATCCGTAATTAAATAATTGTAAAATGAATTATCCTTTTCTTTTTTTTATTGTCTGGCTGGTTAAAGCTTTTTATATTGTATCTATAGAGTTTTGATTCTCAAACGATGTAAGTTATGTATATACCTCGTGGTCAGGTTTAGAAACGATGTACATAGGTTGTAAAATGTGGCTGTTGTTGGCGGGATAGCTACTTTAACTGCAGTAGCACCTGTATGTCGGATATAGCTTTTAGAGTAACATGAGTAAACTAACCGTGATCACTAAATGTAATCTATCTCGATGCACTGGGTACCGATTCTTATCTGGAAGCGTTTATTTTTTTTTATATCTTATATGTATGTTATATTGTCACATTAAGTTATATTATTTAAATCAGATAATATGTACTGAGTATTCTTAATTGTCCTGTTTTATCCCAAGGCTTTAATTGCCAAGATTATCAAAACAGCAATGAGCTGGGCATATATAAGGCTTGCAGGCACATTGCAACTCGACATACATGAACTTGATGCTAACATGCTAGATAAGAGAGAACGTTGTGAACCCAGCTTCTTGGATATAATCTTTACGACCGATTAACATTTTAGTTGTATTTATTTTAATGCAGTCATCCTGCTTGAGCTCATACAGCCTGTTGATGCAGTGGATAGCACGGGGGACTTTAAATTCAGAGGACCTGGTTCAAGCCTCACCGGAGCCAGTGAATGTTGTCGGTGTGTTCTCGGGCAAGACACTTGTATCCTCGTCCGTCTGATGGGGACGTAAACGAGGCGATCCCGTGTATAGCTTGTTTTTTTTCTCCCATCATGTTAAAAAAACATAGGTGTCTATTCGTCAGTAGTGTAGGGCAGGTTCCTAAATGCCTATATATCCACCCCCCACTCACCCCTGGGTATCACCCTAAAGATATTTCTTCGTCGACGCCGTGTGGTTCCCGGGCAAGAATATGACCACTGCATATTCAGGCATAGGGGTAAAATTTTCCCGAATTCATGTTAATTTTGCCATTTTTGTTCATTATTTTCATCATGAAACCTATATTGTTTCAGGTGCTACTTCAGTGGTGGCAGTGATCGTGGCTCCAGCGAAAAATGGAGTGTTTACTAGAGAATTTGCAGCAACTCTGCCTGCAGTTCTGCAGGTAAGAAGGTTCTAGGTACATTCTGCACATTTTTATATAGATCTAGATATCGTGAGCCGGGTCGAATGTTCATTCCTGTTGGCGCCATATAACATGTTTGTGTTGGTGCGCCTTAAAACCCCAATTCAATCAATTCATCTTCGTCGATTCTTTTTTCAGTAACACAAAAATGGTTCGTGCAAATGCATATACTACTATTTTTACATTTCATGTGCAGAATTCTTCATTGTGTTGTATATGGGTGGGGTAATTCAGGTGTAAAAATCCTTAAAATATGCGAAAATTGTAATTAAAAAGTATTAAAATAGACAACTTTTAAGATGTTGCGTTGCAATATGCAATGTTTAATGCATGTATTTATTTATGTGTAGTACATAATCCAAATGTGTAATCATAATAAGTATTGCCATGACGCATACACCTAAACAATACTTTTGTTAAAAAAAACACGTTAAACCGCACATTTCCTTTATCTAGAATCCTTTGGACTATGCGTCGTCTGTGCAATATATGTATATATCAAAACATGTTAATACTATTTATGTTGCAGTTACTTTGAGGAAGGCTTATACTTCCAGTTTGGCATGTGTCTCAACTTATCAGGCTTACTGAACACATATGTGCAATGCCATGAACATTGCTTAGTACTTAATTTCATCAATATATCATAACAATCCCTTATTCATATTATAATATTATTTAAATCATGTAGAAATATTGTAAATTACTGATTCTTAGAAGTTTACACATATATTGTAAAAAATATTAACTAAACTAAATGCATAAAAATGTGTCAATAGTGGGTGGGGTAAATTGACTTCTAATTTGAAGCAAAATAGAGATTTTAAACTGAATTCAATGCTAAAAAAGAGCTTATTTACGCTTTATATAACTCAATGAATTTTAAACTTAAGTGCGTCTTTAAAAAGTACATCAATAATTATTCACACAAGCATGACATTCAAAAATGAACATCAAAAACTTATATGAAAGTGCTACAATGATAACCTATTAATGTTCGATTTTTTTTATATAAGCTACCTGTTCCAGATTGCTATCATGGAAAAATGTAATCTATATACATTGCTCTTTTCAAAAAGTGATGGTAGAATTTGTCCCTTGAGTCGGTAACAATATCGAACATTTTGGGTCCTGGCTCAAGGCCTAGTAATTGTACCACCGCTTTCACAAATGTTTGTCCCGTCCCGCTTCCTCCCCTCGCGTCGCGACCTTATGTCCGTCTTCATCACCCATTGTTGATTGCCTACTTTATTCAAGAATTATGGACATTTGTTTTACTTAAAATTTCAGCGGTGGTATTCATCACCATCAGTGATAGTTCTAGAGAGTTCGGTTTATATTTTAGCGGTAACTGAATTCTCCTAATTGAAGAAACACATCCATACTGCTCGTTCATATGCGCCAGGAAAGATAGCTATTCTATGAATTTCATGCACTATTTTATTTCTTTTGTTTAAGAAAATACATTAGTCGGGAACCTGTTTTAAACCCACAGCGGCCTTTTGTTGCAACTGGCAGTTCCAAGGCGGTTGCCCCATTCTAAACCCTTTTATGTTTCTGATGTTATAACTTCGCCTTTTATTCATCTTTGTAGTTTTTATTTGTTTCTGTGCCTGTTTGTATTTGACTGTGGTCCTTGCATGCTGCAGTTTCTCTTCGACATTTATATTTACTTTTGCAGAATATATTACTGTTGCAACATTTGTTTGAACATGTCATGTACAAATCATTACTTAGATTGGAAAACTATCAGTAACAATAACAATCAGTAACACTAACTATCCGTAACAATAACTATCAGTAACAATAACTATCAGTAACAATCATTATCAATAACCATAACTATCAGTAACAATCATTATCAGTAACAACAACTATCAGTAACAATAACTATCAGTAACAATCATTATCAGTAACCATAACTATCAGTAACAATCATTATCAGTAACAATAACTATCAGTAACAATAACTATCAGTAACAATCATTATCAGTAACAATAACTATCAGTAACAATAACTATCAGTAACAATAACTATCAGTAACAATCATTATCAGTAACCATAACTATCAGTAACAATCATTATCAGTAACAATAACTATCAGTAACCATAACTATCAGTAACAATCATTATCAATAACAATAACTATCAGTAACAATAACTATCAATAACAATAACTATCAGTAACAATCATTATCAGTAACCATAACTATCAGTAACAATCATTATCAGTAACAATAACTATCAGTAACAATAACTATCAGTAACAATCATTATCAGTAACAATAACTATCAGTAACACTCATTATCAGCAACCATAGCTATCAGTAACAATAACTATCAGTAACAATAATTGATACCAACGTCGTTTACTAATATTCGATACATCAGATGGAGCTAAAAGTATATATACTGAAAGGAAAAAGAAACGCATAATGAGTATTTTCACTATATATTGTATGTTTAATATCCTACTGATAATCGAATGGTACAGGGCGACATTAGGCCTGTCCTTTCGGAAAAAGGTTTAAACAGCACCGAACACATCAATGGCTACCCCTTTACAGTTTCATTATCGACAGGGTGCGCATTTGGCTCAAGCAGGTCCGCAAACTTAGGCGTTAAACGTTGCAATCTCTTAACATTAAACACAATACTGAAATGGCTTGACTTTTTCAAGCGAAACTTCAACATTTATGAATTTCGTGTAACATTATACTTTGATTAAAATGTCTACTACATTGACAGAGTTGTCCTTTCTGTAATTAGTTGTAGCCCCTTTTTGTGCAAAACACGTTGAAATGTATCTGAAATATTACGTGGAAATAGGTATATATAATAGTGTAGTATAGGCAATATTTTGATTATGCGTTTCTTTTTTCCTTTCAGTATATGTTTTATATTAGTACTTTTACAGCTGTAATGGAACATTATCTTATGGGTGTCATTGTCAGAAAGATATATTTAAACAAAATATGTAATTATCCATATCAATACTACAATAACGATACGTTTAGATATTTGCTTTATTATAAGAACGAAATTAAAATATCTAGTATTCTATATTGTTGAGAAGTGTTGTTGCAGTTGAAAGCGACGTTCATAATTTATGGATTATTGTAGATGTACAGACGATTTGTCGTGATGGAATCGCACTGGGATCGTTATGTTTGCAGTTTATCATTGCAATCATCATTCGCAAATACAAATTCGTGCTTTTTCTCAATTGGTTTGTTATGCATACTTGTTTATAATAATCATCCAGAAGCTGTTCATATCGATTGCAGCTAAAATAGTATGTTATCTCTTTCTCAAGAGACCTTCAACAGCAGACGATTTGGCCGAGTTGAGCATGTTCTAGATATGTTACCAAGATGACAAACACTGAAAATCGAGACAATTGACTGCAATGAACTACATTTGTTTTTCAGTTATACTCAGTTCATGGACTGAATTCAGTGGAATTATATGTACCGTTGCTTCCAACGTTTTCACTGCAATGGCCTTAAATACTCAGCTCATTGATTCCAGTAGACTTATCTTCCATCAGTCATTCAACGTTTAATGGTAGAATTATTGATGCATGTCTAGCTTCTACCGTTAGGTCTTCTACATTGAGACCAAGATTTACATGTTCAAATTGAAAATTTAGAAAAAATGGCATTACACTTGTAAAAGGTTATTTAGCTTCTATTGTTGATTGACGTACATCTCACGTTATTTATGTTTTGACTTAGAGAATAGTTCATGGCGGGGATTTCTTTATTTACACTGTCCCGTTTTATTGGGTTGACAGTAGGGTAAGTGTGAGGTTTGGTGCACCCTAGAACCTGGTTTAAACCTCCAGCGGCCTTTTTTGCCACTGAACGTTCCAAAGCGGTAGTCTTATTGTCAACCCTTTTGTGTTTGTGGTGTCTTATTTCGCCTTTTATTCATCTTTAAATGTGTTCTTTGTTTCTGTGTGTGTTTGTGGTTGACTGTCGTCCTTGAATGCTGCTTTTCCTGTTCGATATTTATATCTATATTTAAAATGTAGCTTATTGTGGTTACTATGTGTTGCATAAACAGACTGATCTCGAAAAGTTCCCTAAAAGTAAAATAATTTGGTCTGTCAAATTATTGATTTAATAATATCACTGTTCAACCGGTGGAATAAATAATTTACGACAAAATGATGCCAGTAAAAGCTTTCATTGAAAGGCTTAGCATGTTATGGAGTTAAAGTGGACGATTATCATGTGGACACCATATCCACTGGATCATAATGATATAAAAATATAATTGTAATGTCCATTTGAACGCGAAAATCTAAGTCTGAAAGACGTAGACGTAACGGTAACATCAAGCGGATATCACGTGTAACTATGCCAGTCGATAATTTAGTCGCTTTCAAGTCTCACTGTCAATTTCTTAACTTAAGGTGAACGACGAGGTAGCAGACAAACTGGTTATTCGTATTCACCAAATACGCAAGTAGAATACAAATATAAAATGGCAAAATATTCGTTACACATATTGAAATGCCCTATACCTGTACTTTTTTATCAATCGTACGACATTTAACGGTGATAACTAGGCTGCCTTTGACTTACGCTTTTCAAACCTAAACAAAAGCAATCGACAATGTGGAGGGTGTAACCTCCCAATTCTTTTTTTTCTCTTTTTTTTTTTTAACGTTTTACGTCAGGAAGAAATAACTGCTTAGGCTATAGATTGGCCTCAGAGAAAAGTGTCGACTCGTCAGGTAATAAACGCTTCAGAACCATTGGATATCTGTATGTATAAACACTTACTAGAAAGGAGATGCATAGAAAGCAAAGAACACAGACAAAAGAGCAAAAGTAGAAAACTCGGGTCAGAGTCTGTTCATGAGATGCAATATAAGAGTATACACATAACGACCATAGCACTGGTTTCAGTAGTAAGTATTCAACTTCAAATACATACACATCGACATACGTCCTTGAAAAGAATGTGATATATTTCATTTGGAAGAAAAGAGTTATAAGGAAGAAATAATGATCCTAATTGGCAATTGTTCTGAACTAAAATAAAAACACATGGCCTTGTTCTGCAACGTCTTATTTTTTATATCAAATGTTGGTCCAGATGCAGCTGCCTTCTTTTATGAAACAATTAAGAAATACAAACAATGGATACTTGTATGGGGCGCCTGTTTCTGTCAAAGGATTTCATAGACATTTTGACTAGTACATAAATGTAGTACATAAACGTGAAATGAGCTCTTGTGATTAATAAAAACTCTTACTTTAAAGTTTTCAAAATCGGCTGAGTTATGCGGAAGTCGTTTTTGATAGGACAAACAATACAAACAATCTGCTCCATAAACAACTGGAAAAAACCATTTATATTTATAATTTGATGACCAGCAATGGTTTAACTGGTTTTGACTGGCCTCAATTGTGAAGTTCAATCACAAAATATAAAAGCTAACAACATAAATCATTTAGGTTTTGTTTTAATTTTCTGTTGTCCGAGAATCCAAAGATTTACAAGGGAAAATTCTATCAAAGAAATATAAAAAGATCGGACAAGGAAAGTAGCATTCAAGGAGGACAGTCAACCACAAAACATAGAAATAAACACGCAGGCAGACAAACAAGAAGGCAAACGTTATAATAAATTCAAACGACATCACAAACACACAAGGGTTGACAATAGGGCTACCGCCTTGGAACGGTCAGTGGCAAAGTAAGCCACTGGGGGTTTACACCGGATCTAAGGTGCACCAAACCTCACACTTACCCTACTGTCATCCAGTTGAAACAGGACAGTGTAAATAAAGAAATCCTCGCCATGATCTAATCTCTAACCAACAAGGCAGCATCAATAGGCAATATAAGTAAAACACAAATATGCTCGTGTAAATATAATACAAAAAACAATAGCCTAGAAAGCCACAATGACTTGGCAGAAGCCAGAGCAACAAGAGAATAAACCATTAAGGGTACGACAAAAAAGATTATAGACAAACATCAAACGCCACCGTCCCAATGGGCTTTAGGTAGGCGTCATCATAGGGTCGACAGCCTGTCCGGTCATCGTACAATTAAAGAGGAAAGCGTAGTGGCGAACTGTAAAAGGGTCCACCACCAAGAATGCAGTACGTTGCAAAATGATAGGGTCATAACCACTTTTGATAAACTTTTTAACAAGCTTAACACAGATAGTATGAAAGTGATCATGACCAAGAATCATACGAAGTTTATAAATCACATCACCATAAAAGTCAGGTTGCGATAGTCCTTGTCGAAGAAGAGTCCTTAAATTACTTTTATATTTGGAAAGAACATCAGGGTTACGATAATACAAATTTGCAAAGGTTTTACGAAGTTTATGGGATTGAGTAGCTTTTTAGCTATACAAAGATTACGAATATTAAAGTCCTCAACTCGAGTACAAGCTCTTGAAAAACGAATAAGTTGAGACACATACTCCCCATAAAAAGTTGCTCGGGGAATATCCCCATTCAAGTGGGGATAATTAACAATGTCAAAATTAAAATGATCTCTCTTGTCATAGATTTTGCTAATTATTGCACCATTTTCAATCGAGAGATCTCAATCAAGAAAAGAAGCGTTATTATCAGATATATTAGCTTTGTTAAGCTGAAGTTCTTTAGGATAAATATTATTAACCATAGTTGGAAGGAAAGGGTTGTCAATGTTCAATATGTCATCCAGATACCGAGAGGTGTCATTAAAGGCTGCAATAACATCTGCCTGGGTATCTGGTAAAAGACTCAACATGAAATCTCTTTCATAGCAAAATAAAAACAAATCTGCGACAAGTGGTACACAGTTCGTAGCCATAGGGATACCAACAATTTGTCCATAAACGGTGGTTCCATACCTGATGAAAATATTATTTAATAGGAAGGTGAGTGCTTCACAAACTTCATAGCAAGTCCACATAGTATAAATGTCTAAACTGCCGTTAGTAAAAAACGCTTTAATATTATTACATGCCAAAAACGTAGTATTTTCTCTAGCGAATGTTTTTTGAATAAGAGAAATTAGCTGATGTGGTAAGGTTGTATATAGTGTAGAGAAGTCATAAGTGCTTATTGATGAAACTTGATCTTTATTGAACATTTTATCAAGAACGTCTCCTGAATTTTTTATAGACCAAAATAAATAAATCCCAGAGTTTTCTCACAATATAGTTTAACGTGATCTTTAACGGCAGTAAGACAAGAAGTTAAAAGTTTGGAGATGTTTGTTGTGGTGCATGCACTAGAATTCAAAATAAAGCGAGCCTTATGCGGATTTTTATGTAATTAAGGAATCCAGTACATAGCTGGCAGTTTATTTTGATTATCGCTTACACCAGCCTTGAAAGTATTGCACCAAGTGATATATGCGGAAACAACATCATCCTCAGTAGAAGTAAATGGAGTATACGAATTGGTGCTGCCGAGTTCCAGAGATAAACCAATGACGTAATGTAGGCGTCAAACAATAATTACATTATTAGCTGCTTTATCTGCAGGAACTAAAACAAAAATGATTTTGGCTAGACAATTTGTATTCCCAATCTTTTCAAAACTAAAATTTTCTTTTGCAAATAAAATGCCAGTTCCTACGATATGGATACATAATGTATGTAATAATTGCTAAAGTAGGTCATGCACATACTGAAAAATGCGCCCCAATCATTAGGCATTGAATTCCTCTCGTTATCAAATAATTACATTTCTATATTTTCCTGTAATTAGGCCTACTGGTTAGTTTAAATCGCTATTATCCTGTCTTCTGCGCTCAAATTCTCAAGATAGTGTAAATAAAGTACATCCTATCAAAAAGAAATCTCTATCAATAAAGTCCACATCCAGAGAAATTAGGAAACGATACACGTATATGTTTTTGTAAAGATCTACAAAAACATAATTAGAAACACCCTAGGATGTATCCAGAATTGTATAGTAAAACCACAGCAGTTGCAGCCCAAGAGAAAAACAATCTAGGGTACGACAAGAAAACCCGAGGGACGAAGGGTCAACCCAATGTGCTGTACACGCCACTATATATGACAACAATACTGGGTAAACGGGAAAAGGTATACGTATGTAATCCTGACTTTAGGCATACGATGGAATAACGTACTTTGATAATGGAATATGACACTCAACTACTGTGACCCAACACTCAAACTGCACGTTTCCACAATTTGCATAACTCTTGCGGTGCCATTAAGTATGTTGACAAAAGCACGTAAACTAAATACCGTTAGTGCAATATTATATTAAAAACACAGTTTATAACCGTTTGAACAAAGCAAACACTGAATCTCCACGAGAACATGTCATTCAAATGACCGATAACCCTATAGACGAACTATCAACACCTGACTTCTTTGAGGACATGAATTAATAATTACAAACTTCGTAAGATCCTCTAGGAATCTTTATGTGAGGAAGCTATCCAGCTGGCTTGCGGAACGTCGGTGGTTCTACCCAGGTGCCCGCCCGTGCACGAAAATTGCCCGGAGGGGCACCTGGGGTCTTCCTCCACCAGTGGCAGCTGGAAAGTCGCCATATGACATTAGCTGTTGGTGCGACTATAAAATCCAATTCAATTCAATTCGTAAGATCCTAGGTCATGATCACTTTCATACAATATGTATTAAACATGTTAGAAAGTTAATTAAAAGATGTTATGACTCTATCACTTTCAACGCACTGAAAGATAGTGACTCACTCATTTACTGTTCACTATTTTTCATCTTTGATTGTGCGATGTCAGGAAAGACTGTGGACCCTATGATGACGTCTATCAAAATTCTGAAAAGAATGATAGTGTTGGATGTTTGTCTACAGTCTTGTCTTGTCGTGCCCTTAACGCGGTCTTCTCGTGTTGCTCGGATTTCTGCCAATTCATTGAGAATTATATTTGTAGCATTTTGATATTCATATATGCATGATCATCGTTGTATTATACTTATATTGCCTATTTATTATGCTTAGTTTGAGGATATAGCCCAGTGGGGATTTCTGTATTTACTCTGTCCCGTTTGATTGGAATAACGATATAGGAAAACTGAGGTTGGTGTACCTTTAGCCTAGAACCTGGTTTAAACTCTCAGTGGCCATTCCAAGACAGTGGCCATTCGAAGGCAGTACCCATTTTGGCAACCTTTTTGTCTTTATAGTGTCGCATACTTTGCATTTTCCTTGTAGTTGTTATTTGTTGTGCATGCGTATGCGTGTTTATAGTTGACTGTGTTGTGTAAAAGCCACATTTTCTGTTCGACCTTTATACCGTCTTTTAATATTGAAAGCATGTATGATACTTAATGCGACAGAAATACTACGAATCAAACGCGTGATGTAATGCGTACGTAACAACGAGTCAATTTACAAATGGTAATGCAATCGGACCTCAACCGAGACTAAACCCGGGTTTCTGGCTAGTGCTAGCCCACCGAGCCATGACGATAACGCTTCGTTGGAATATTATTCCCATTATATATCTCTACTGAAATATAAAACTATCGACTGGATGGTTTCAGTTACATAGAACACTGTTGTGATAATAATGCGTAAATATAACAGTATAATCTCAACTGGGATCTAACCATGGCCGACAAGGACGGATCCCTATGCAGATATTATTGATAGACTGTCACTGTACTTTGGCATTATTGCAGCTTTATATCGCTTCAGTCTGGTGAAGTTGGCATTTGAAGTTGTCAAGATATTTGCTTTACGGTTTGGAATTCGATATTGTTATAATCTTCTTTCTTCACGGTCAATATTGCCTAATAAAAACAGTTTGTATTTTCACGCAATTGTCAGGCGTAGTTTGTTGTTCCTAATGCAAAATTAATCGATTTGTCTTATTGGTTCGTAATGAAATGAAGAAAATCGTATACTTTTCTATCCCGATAATATCTTCAGCCAGGGATATTTTATAGAATCAATATTAAAAACAATTATTTTCATCACTGGAAAGGTTTAATCGACGATTAAACTAAGACGTGAACTTACAATTTTAACGGTCATTTTGCCATTGAAGTGTACTTGTTTATTATTATACTGTATTAGTTGTTTGTTTTGAAAGTGTGTTTATGGATGAGTGAGTACTGTGTATTTACTTTTGCTGTTTGACTGATGTATTTACTTTTCCTGTTTGACTGATGTATTTACTTTTCCTGTTTGACCGGTGTATCTATTTTTCCTGTTTGACCGGTGTATTTACTTTTCCTGTTTGAACGGTGTATTTACTTTTCCTGTTTGACTGGTGTATTTACTTTTCCTGTTTGACTGATGTATTTACTTTTCCTGTTTGACCGGTGTATCTATTTTTCCTGTTTGACCGGTGTATTTACTTTTCCTGTTTGACCGGTGTATTTACTTTTCCTGTTTGACTGGTGTATTTACTTTTCCTGTTTGACCGGTGTATTGACTTTTCCTGTTTGACCGGTGTATTTACTTTTCCTGTTTGACCGGTGTATTTACTTTTCCTGTTTGACTGGTGTATTTACTCTTCCTGTTTGACTGGTGTATTTACTTTTCCTGTTTGACTGGTGTATTTACTTTTCCTGTTTGACCGGTGTATCTACCTTTATACACAAGGAACTGTTAACACATTTTTAGCACTTGTTTGTCTTAAAACGGACGATTACAAAAATCTACAGATATCCTGGGTCTAATTTGTTTCATAAAAATCACAGCTATTTCCCAATACATCTGGTTTGCGCACACATGATGTAGGAAACGCATTTTCTGATCTACTTCTAATTTTCCTTTATCCGAATTGTACTTCCGATTAAATGATAACAAAGTAGGTATACAAGCCGAACAGGAAACATAGCACTCACAGAACAAAGTCAACCGACAATTAAGGATGAAACTGGATCTATGCCTGTATACAGTCCATGTGGGATAAAAATATAACAGTATTTATTGGATGTACGGGGATACCTTTTGAGGTCGCAAAATGACACAAAAAACACTTTTTTCAGAAGACACCACAGAGATCAGTTAAACATGTCAGTGTTATAAACTTAGTTTATTTACTCAAAATATCGCGACAGGCACGCACAAGAAAAGAGGAAACAAACTCGTTATAATCGTTCAATATCATCCAAACGTTTTGACAAAATCATATTAGAGTAAAACAAAATGCTGCTATAACATACAATTGTATAATTGAATATGTACAAACACGATGATGACAGTACCATCGTACACAATGCCACTTCATAAACGTGCACAAGATATTGATCGTTTGGTAAGGTGTTATTAGTAAAATATATCGTTTGATATCGTTTAGAATCGTGCAAATTTATTATTGATTTCATCTGGAAGTAATTATTCGATACTGTGCAGTGTGACACAAACTCATGCATGTTAGTGATCCATTCAAACTCGATAAAACAATCTTCAATTAACGCAGTATAATATATGTGTCACTAATTCTATAATAATTATAATGATGAGATAATGCAGGTTCAGTATAATAGTTTCGAGCTACATTGGAATGTTAAATATAATTACACTAAAGGAAAAAAGAAACGCAACTCGGGAATTTCCGCTATGTATTGTATGCATAATATGCTGCTATTAATCAATGGTGCATGACGCTACACATTTCCTTTAGGAAAAACAGACTAAAACAACACACAAATATCGAATGCTATTCCTTCAAACAACAAAACATAATTACCGAATGCTGTCTCTTCAAAGTTCATCATTGATAGAATATACGTTTGTCTCAAGCAGGTTAGCAAACTTAAGATGTAAAATTGTGCAGTCTCTTTACATTAAATGCTATACTGAAATGCCTCAAATTTTCAAAGCGAAATGTCAACATTTATGCATTTCGTGTTACAAAGTGTACTGTGACAAAACTGTCTACATTTTCTCTAGCTAGCTGCAACCCCTTTGTTTACAAAACATCGGGGATATATCCGGACTATTGCGTGGAATTAGGTGTGTATAATATATATTATATAGCGGAAATTCCCGAGTTGCGTTTCCTTTTTTATTTAGTGTAGATAGAGACAAGCGTAAGCACATTTATGTATTTTCTCTAGGTAGCTGCAACCCTTTTTTTTTTTACAAAATATCGGGGGATATATCCGGAATATTACGTGGAATTAGGTGTGTATATATTATATAGCGGAAATTCCCGAGTTGCGTTTTTTTTTTCTTTAGTATAGCTAGAGATTGGAATGATATATGATCGCTTTCTTGTACCTCCTTCTTCTGCTCTTCTATATATACACACACTACTCAACTTTTATAATCGGTCACCAGGTTTTTTGAAATATCACGAATACTAAAAACTGGAAATCACCGAAACACATACCAATATTTTATTAAGTTACTCAACAAGGTTTTAGTCCAATCAAGGCAGATTAAGTTTTATAATTCGCTAGCGATATTTGTTAAACGACGCCAGTTAAAATTTCAAATGAAAATATGAATTATTAAGAAAAATAAATAAAGAATTCTTTGAAAAGTGACCCATTGTAAAAGTTGAGTAGTGTATATATCACATTGTCGTTTGTTTTGCATTTGTGTTTTTGGTTATCTATGTTCTGTGAATTACACATTTTCTGTTCGACTTTTATACCTTCTTGTACAATTTGTATTTGTCGTAATATATCGTCATGAACGACAACATGTATATTGTACAATATGCCAATGTCATATTATATCGTCATGAACGACAACATGGCTATTGTACAATATGCCAATGCCATATTATATCGTCATGAACGACAACATGGCTATTGTACAATATGCCAATGTCATATTATATCGTCATGAACGACAACATGGCTATTGTACAATATGCCAATGTCATATTATATCGTCATGAACGACAACATGGCTATTGCACGTTTTCTTATTCCTTGTAGCATATCAGCAAAGAACAGTAGTCTGTATCATGTATATGTTTTGCATACGTATCTGCTTGTTTTTCTTCTTTAGTAGCGCTTTTAATTAAATAATTTTCTTTTTCTTTTTGCCGAGACATACATCTATAGAACCATAGCTTATTTGATAGTTTCACAAAATGTTGTATCATATACATACACGAGGGTTTACAATTTATTGATTAAAAGAACTTCGTTGATAGTAATTATGCCCCACTACCCGAAAGTGGGTGGGGGGAGGGGGGGGGGGGGCATATGGCTTTGCACAGGCTGTCGGTCGGTCCATAATCTTCTTGTCTTTGCGAGAACTCAAGAACAGCTGGCACTACAAGCTCGAAACTTGCCAGGAATGTTTGTGTCATGGGGTAGTTGTGCACCTCCCCTTTTGGGTAGATTCGCATAAGAAATGTGTTTGCCAGGGTAACAAAACATATAAAAAAAATGTCGGTATGTCGGTCGGTCGGTCGGTCGGTCGATCGGTCGGTCGGTCGTTCGGTCCACTTTGTCTTTGTGATAACTCAAGAACGGCTGGCACTACAAACTCGAAACTTGGCAGGAATGTTTGTGTCATGATGTAGCTGTGCACCTCCCCTTTTGGGTAGATTCACATAAGAAATGTGGTTGGCATGGTAACAAAACATGTAAAAAAACACTAAAAATCGCCTGTCTTCGCGCTAACTCAAAAACAGCTTGAACTATAAACTCGAAACTCGGCAGGAATGTTTGTGTCAAGGTCTAGTTGTGCACCTCCCCTTTTGGGTAGATTCGGATAAGAAATGTGGTTGGCATGGTAACAAAACTTGTAAAAAATCACTAAAAATCGCTTATCTTCGTGATACTCAAGAACGGCTGGCACTACAAACTCGAAACTTGGCAGGAATGTTTGTGTCATGGTCTAGTTGTGCACCTTCCCTTTTGGGTAGATTCGCATAAGAAATGTGGTTGGCATGGTAACAAAACATATAAAAAAACACTAAAAATCGCCTGTCTTCGTGCTAACTCAAAAACAGCTTGAAGTACAAATTCGAAACTCGGCAGAAATGTTTGTGTCATGGTGTAGTTGTGCACCTCCCCTTTTGGGTAGATTCGGATAAGAAATGTGGTTGCCATGGTAACAAAAGTTGTAAAAAATCACTAAAATCGCTTGTCTTCCCGATAACTCAAGAACAGCTGTCACTACAAACCCAAAACTCGGCAGGAATGTTTGTTGCATGGTCTAGTTGTGCACCTCCCCTTTTGGGTAGATTCGCGTAAGAAATGTGGTTGGCATGGTAACAAAACTTGTAAAAAATCACTAAAAATCGCTTGTCTTCGTGATACTCAAGAACAGCTGGCACTACAAATGCCAAACTTGGCAGAATGTTTGTCTCATGGTGTAGTTATACACCTCCCCTTTTGGGTAGATTCGCATAAGAAATGTGGTTGCCATAGTAACAAAACTTGTAAAAAAAAAATCACTAATAATTGCTCGTTATTTTTCAAAACTATTTTGGCTTATGGGTTCAAATATTTTTCTTTCTTTTTTTAATTGTTCCTTTTTTTTTTTTTTTTTTTTTAATTTTTTCTATTTTTTTTTTTAAAATTTATTATTATTTTTTATTTTTTTTTTAATTTTTTTTTTTATTTTTTTTTTTATATTTTTCTTTTTTCTTTTTTTTTCTTTTTTTTTCTATTTTTTTTTTTTTTTTTTTACCCTTTGTTGGATCAGTTTTACATAGAGTTATAGGGAAGAACTTAAAAAATCTTCTCGGAAACTACAACAGATAAAGGTTTAATTTTATTTAATATCAGCTTTTGGATCTTCTACCAAGTTTGTTCATATGGTGAATCGGGGGTCAAATTTGGGCCAGCCCCGGGTGTATCCAGTAGAACGATACAGGCCCTCTAGGGCCTATTGTTTTTGATATACAAGTATGTTGTGATGTTTTTGTATTTAAACCTAAAGACCATATTAATTTAATTTTTTTTTTTAAATTACCTCCCTTTATTGAATGAATATTAAGATTAAATTTGATTCTAATTAAAAAAAATACATTTATGATTTATTTTCACTCTTTAAGCTCAAACTATTGAATACTTTTGACTTATGGGATACATAATTTTGATAAAGAATATGCAAATTAAGCAACCCATGTGAAAGCTAAATGTAAAATACCCATATATATGAGGATAACTGCCATCAAAGTCCAGACTCTATTGTGCCCATCGCGTCAGGTATACCTTGACGTGTTCGTTGGCGGACGGACTATAAACCTTAGAACTACACACACACACCCCATTGTTACATTATGTATATGTGAAAACTCACTAAAAATTGCTTGGCTTCCATAACTCAAAAACAGCTGGCACTCACAACTTGGCAGTAATGTTTGTGTCATGGTTGTTCAAGGGCGGCATATAGGTTTTACAAACATTTCTTGTTTATGATTATGTTTTTCAGAGCACATTGGCTGGTTGGCAGATCTTTGAATATGTTTTATCAACTTATGTCATGTACAAACACTAAAGATATCTTATCCATTGCAAAAGTTATATATAGATCAAAGGAAAAACGTAAACTTATTATCGATAACAATTTCTTGAATTAGATAAATATAGAGTAGATATTAGGTATAGACAAAACGTCAAGTTTCTACTTAATTTGTTTATACATTCTATATTTGTAATCTGAAATTATTATAAACATGTTGTATTGATATATCTTTATCCATATAATGCATAATAATGTTATTATGCTGTTCAACTTGTTTCTTATGAAGGGCCGGTGGCCTAAATTATAAAATAACATTTCTTGACTTGACAGCTTGTTGTTTTGTATTACAGTTGGAAGTTAAATCTATACAAATTAAATTGCATATGCTCAAAATGCGAAAACAATTTAATAATAAGGTGATCGTATACACGATCATATACACGATGATCTAAATGTAACGAATTCAAGCTTCGGATTATGTCGACAGTTCAAGTTTAATAACTTCATTTAGATTTCTTAGTGCTGTGTGGCGGCTGTAAAATGTATTACCGACTAGAAATCAGGGACCCGTTTTATGAAACAACTTGCTTTATTCTCTTAATTGTGTTTGTTGCTCCCAAAGGATCACCTTTATCAGTATTTATTAAGACCATTTTGATCGTAAATCAATTTCTTAAATGCTTCACTATAAATTACACTTTTTCTAATAACGTGATTTCATTTCATTTTATTAGATAACTTTATTTCCAAATTCCAATAGGCTTAAAAGCCCGTGAGGATACAATATACAGTTACATAAAACATGGCAACAGTGTAGGATTTTACAAACAAGAAACTTTTGTTAATCTTAGACAGTCACAGCAAAATGCACGTATACTGGCACGCACGCATGCACTCACTCAATCACTTACGCACTCACGCGCACAACAATTTCTATCATTTGTTAAGTGGACTTAAGCATTGTAAAGCAGTGCTTTGTTTCAATGTTTTGTTATCAATGTCACCAGGGAGTAAGTATGTCACATATAATAATTCCATTTCACTTCCTATTAAAATGCACTTTCCTAATCTCTTAAAAGTGTATTGATAGATAAAAGTTATTTTTTAATAAATTAATCAAACATATTATAATTTCGTCAATAAGAAGCTTAATTAACGATACATATACTATATATTTCCATACTTTTTTTGAACTGGAACTTGATAGTTTGATATATCTTTTGTAACGGTGACTTATAGGCCCAGTGGGCCGTGTGTATGATATTCTGAACTATTGCTTAAAATATGCTTGCTTTTACACATTTATTTTCACATTGCTTGAAGTCCTTTTAGCTCCGGAGTAAACTGCACTTACTTAATTTCATTCTACTCCCATAATGTGTTTAATAAAATACATAGATATGTAAACAACATATAAAAGTAATCAAACATAATTATAGTTGTGTCACTACACAGCTCAATTAAGACATATATAGTTTTATTCAGATAATTCCAATGGGTCATAAGACCCGTGAGGATACAACAAATACATATAAACTTGACAGCGATAGTGAAATATATATACAACATTATACCAACAACTAACATAATCAACAGAAAAGTATTCATATTTATAAGATAACAATTAATACTTTAGCAGTTAATGTTGTTGATATTTTGCTTTTACCGCAAAATATGCAGAGAAGGTGACTGAACCATCACATTGAATCGCTAATATGTTAATGCACATAGTTATATTAATTTATATATAATGTTAGATTTAACTAGCGTGATAAATGGGAAGCTTCTAACTAGTACACACATGTATATACATAGCTTGTAATAAACAAATATAAACTGATAACGTAAACATGCAACTTTACAATAACATAAAAAACGGCTATTGTAAATGTATTATTTATATACCATTGATTTTCTAATTTCAAAGGCTTTATATATAAAGACGCTAAGGTTTTGTTGTGTCTTTTTGTTTTCGCATTTGAAAAGTTCTTAAAATTTGATCATGTTAGGTCTTTTCCAAAAATATTTACTTATGTAATGGTTTCTTATTTCATTAAACATGCAACATTCAATAACAATTATACATGTGATAATTCTGCACTACGTGCACACATAATTGTCTACATTGAATGCTTGGGTGGGAAAAAAAGGAAGATTTTAAAATGTTTAGACTTATCGTAAGATGTTTAATAAGACAGGACCCAGTAGTGTTATTACTTTGGAATCATCTGGTCTTATCGACAAGGACTATCACAACCTGACTTCTATGGTGACGTGATTTACAAACTTTGTAAGATTCTTGGCCATGATCACTTTCATACTATCGTTGTTAAACTTGTTAAAAGATTTATCAAAAGAGGTTATGACCATATCATTTTGCAACGTACTGCATGCTTGGTGTTGGACATATTTACAGTTCGCCACTATGCTTTCGTATGATGATCGGACAGTCTGTGGACCCTATGATGTCTACCTATAGCCCAAAAGGACAGTGACGTTTGATGTTTGTCTGCAATCTTGTCTTGTCGTTCCCTCAATGGTTTATTCTCTTGTTGCTCTGGCTTCTGCCAAGTCATTGAGTATCTTATTTGTGGCTAGGCTGTTTTGTTATTTGTATTTATATATACACGAGAATCTTTATGTTTTACTTATATTGCCTATTAATGCTGCCTTGTTGCTTAGAGAATAGTTTATTTACACTGTGCAGTTTTATTGGGATGACAGTAGGGTAAGTGTGAGGTTTGGTGCACCCTAGCGGTCTTTTTTTACCACTGACCGTTCCAAGGCGGTAGCCCTATGTCAACCCTTTTTTGTGTTTGTGACCTCATATGCCTATATTTCTTATGAACATTGTCATTCATGTTTGTCGCTTTGCGTGTTTTTAGGTTTACTGTGTTCTGTGAAAGCTGCATTTCCTGTTCGAATTTTATACTTATTTTATCGAAATCACAGCACCCATACGCAATGACACCGTAGATCAGCACTGTACCATACACAAAGGGCAAATTAATGATACAATGAAAATGAAAATACACGACACATAGAGTGGTGAAGACAGGGTAACCGACTGGGAACGGTCAATAGGCAATATGAAAGAGTATGATAATGGACCTTTGGAAATGGCCGAAAACGACACATACGAAATATTGCAGTCTCAGTTTGATTGAGACTGTTCATGAGCGGTAGATGACCCACTGTTGAGCTTATCGATTTTAAGTGTACACAATCTCGCTATTATCCTGTCGTCATCGCTCAAATTGACTAGACAGTGTAAATAAAAGTACATCCCGTCAAAGGAAATTTTCAGTCCAAGCTCTGTGTGGACTTAATGTAGAATGCCGCTTAAGATGGTGCTAGCGAAAGAGAGAAAAGCAACAGACTCGATTGTATGCGTCTGTTCATGACAGGAAATATATGTTGTAACACCTATCACAGGTGTAACAACATATATTTCCTGTCATGAACAGACGCATACAATCGAGTCTGTTGCTTTTCTCTCTTATTTGTGTATTATCTTGTGTATTGTGAACCTGCTTAGGTTTGTGATGGCACATGACTTGCTTCTTATTAAGACTGCAATTATTGTTTGTGTTAATGTGTGGGTATGATTGTCTGTTATCTGTGACAGCTACATTTCCTTCTTTATACCTACTTTTGTTTCTTCCAAGATATCTTCTTTTCAATATGTATTTACAAACACAGCTTAAAAACACACAGATGCAGTCATTGGCATATACTGATACATAATTGTATTGTATTGTATTATGCTCATCAAATAAACTATATTCATAAGGAAGAATTCTCGTAAAGAAGAAATTGGAAAACGTAACGATACCCAGGAAGTGTAATTCTAAACCGAGACGGCGTCATTTTGAGAGATGAGTTTCTATACAATATATCTTACAACGGCTTATTAGACATGCGGACGGTTTATTATCCGTATCATGTCTGTATTAGACATGAACGAGAAATGTAATCAAGATGTTGCGTGTATTGAATTCAAAGGAACTGGAAGTATTCTCAGTCTAATTTTCTTATGTTTACCTTCGATGATTAGTGACGCGAATCCCATGTGCATTACACGTGTGAATATGCATTTGTGTTGCTGATGTCAATTTTAGGAGAGAGATCACTTTTCTTTAAATCGTCAGGAAATACTGCGATGGATTACATTCATATAAAGTGGCTCATTATTTCTGCAGCAGTAAAGTAATTGAGCTGACCCCTTACTAAACAAACACATCCATCAATTGTGTCACAACACATTCATAATTATACACCACGACAGCAAGCTAAGACAGCAATGTCCGGCAATATGTGTCTTATTAGTTGAAGGAAATGCTTCAATTGGTGAACTTGCAAAATGCCTGTCCCTTAGATTAACGTTGTTAGAACTTGTGGAAAAAGCCATGTGCGAATCATCCAATAATTGGCATAACATTATGTAAGAGTATGAAAACCGACATATTGGGGATCATGTGATGACGTATACTATAATAATGAAAAGGAACTTTACGTTAAATATTAGTCTTCAATCAAGTCTACTTAATGGCTTTTCGCTGAATTCTGACACGTCATTGAGTACCTTAGGACGGTGACGAGGGTTTTTTATTTTGTTGCTCTGGCTTCTCCCAACCTTCTTTGTGGCTTTCTAGGCTATTTTGTTTTTGTATTTATATATACACGAGCATCTTTGTGTTTTACTTATATTGCCTAATAATGCTGCCTTATTGGATAGAGAATAATTCATGGCGGGGATTTCTTTATATACTCTGTCCTGTTTTATCGGAATGACAGTATTGTTAGTGTAAGGTTGGGTGCACCCAAGAACCTGCTTTAAACCCATAGCGGCTTTTTTGCCAAAGACCGTTCCAATGCAGTAGCCCTATTGTCAACCCTTTTTTGTGTTTGTGACGTCATATGCTTTTAGTTCTTATTAACATTGACATTCATGTTTGTCTTTTTGAGTGTTTTTGGGATTACTGTGTTCTGTGAAAGCTGCATTTCCTGTTTGACTTTTAGCATGTCCACCGCCATATGACATATCCCATCTTCGGGATCGTTAAAATACAATTCTGTACTATTGATTTTATGAATATTGAGTTCTGATCAACCCGGGGCTAGTGGGCGTGAACGGTAGTGAAATGTACTTGCTACCGTTCAATCAAACCGGGACTGCAATATTTCGTATTTATCGTGTTCGGCCGTTTCCAAAGGTCCACTCTCATAATCTTTTTTTATACTTATTTTTAGTTTTTTTTTACCTTCATAGATACATAGACATATATATCGTCTAAAATGCTGTCAGATTTGTTAGAGGATACTTGCTAGTGGGAATTTCCGTATTTAATTTAACAGTTAGTGTCCCGTTTAATTTGGATGATACAAGAGTGAGGTTTGATGCACCCTAGAACATGCTTAAAAGTCCTTAGAATACATATCTTGCCACTGATTATTCCAATGCGATCCCTCTGTTGTCAACCAATTGCTATTTGTGGTGTCGTCTACTTAATTATATGTAAAGAGTTATCCATTTAGTTTCTGTATGTTTAGAATATGTGGTTTAGGTTGACTGAATGTTGTGAATGATATTTTGTTTCCTGTTGAACTTTTGTATGTACTTTTGAAATGATGTTGTCAATACGAGTTTGGTCACTTTATTTCGTAGAATACACACACACACACATACATAGCGTTGCTAGTAAAGCACCTATGTCTATCAAACTATGCTAAAACGATGAAGTATACCCCTAAAAGATGAATTATGGAAACTTAGTGATGACAAACAAGTGAACCTAAGGTGATAAAGTGCCCATTATCATGATAACAAGGCATGCGCAACACTAACAGTGAGTAAGCGTACTATACAACTACACGGAGCTTCGATACAATTAAGATGTATAGCAACGGTTTATTAAATATATAAGAAATGTAATCAAGAAGAGTATGATAATGGACCTTTGGAAACGGCCGAGCACGACACATACGAAATATTGCAGTCTCGGTTTGATTGATACTGTTCATGAGCGGTAGTGAAATATACTACCTACTGCTCACGCCTTCTAGCCCCGGGTTGAGCAGATCTCAATATTCATACAAATCAACAGTACAGAATTTTAACCATCAGAAAGATGGCAAGCATATGGCGGTGGATATAGCAATATGTGTATCTTTATTTCATCCCCTATATCCAGCGGCGTATGGTCCCAGGATCTAAAAAAATTGTATGCCCCGAAGAGCGAAATAAACAAAAACGAATTTAGTTCGGAGCAGCGGTTATGAAGCCTGCGTATCACAAGTAACAGCCAAAAGACTAAATTAAAAAAACAGACAACATATCCTATGAGTGGTTAAACAATACCCAGAGCCTTTTATCGGCCGGAGTAGTGGAACCACCGAATCGAAAATTAAGTAAGAACACGAAAGAAATTGAAAATGTACCACCGATCACTCATTAAATATAAGTATCGGGCTCAGCGATCTCCAAAGATCGAATGAATAACAGTACTCAGGGGCGTACCTGGAATATTTTGAAATGTACGCCAGATATGAGAAGCGAAGCTGCGAACCGAGCAGCGACGCTGCGAGTGGGGGGTAGGTGTGGGAGGTTTTTTTTGGTAGGGGAAAACCCCCTCCCGAACCCACTCCCGCCGGGGGTTTGCCCCTCCCGCCGGTGGGGGTTTGGAAATTTTGAAAATTAGGAGGCAAATGATGCGTTCGCAAGTTATATTTCACTTTTATTTTTTCACTTTTGCTGACGAATTGTACGCATTGGCGTACGTGCGTATGCCTGGATACGCGCCTGGTACTGATTGCAAGCGCGGGGAGACGTTTTACTGCCGCCACACTATTTCTTCAGCCATACAAATCCAAGAAACAATAAATGGTCTTTGCCATACGCTCTAATGAAACGGTCAGTTACAATCATTAGCTACTCTAGCGATATGTGTCTTACACGTGTCAATACGCATTTGTGTTACTGATGACAATTTTGGAAGAGCTTTCTTTAATGTACATTGTCAGACAAAACTGTTACAATATAAGGCCGTTATTTATTCCTGAATGTATTTTAGCCGTAATTGGACTCTCCTCTCTGAAGACACACATCCGTTACCATACCACACATTCATATGAACCAGGAAATATAGCTAACATTTGAATAACCTGCACTATGTTTCCCATTGTTTATGGAAATTATTCAGCTCATCTGCTAAAATTGCAGAATGCCTGGCGCTTATACAAATGTTGCAAGAGCTGTTGATCAGGTCATGTGTAAATTATTCAATAACTGGAAAAATATCGGTTACAATTGATACTAATATATAATGGATTTAAACGTATATAAATACCTTCACCGTTAATTCTAAGGTTTAATGTCGCCTTTTCTTATGGAAAGTTATTATATCAATGATGCTACAAGAACGACATGTTTAGTTATTTTGCTATCCTTTTGTTAAGAAGACATGTAACTGAAAACGACGTTCACAATTTATGCATTATTTTAAAAGCACAGACGATTTGTCGTGATGGAATCGCACTGGGATCGTTATGTTTGCATTTTATCATTGAAATACAAATTCGTGCTTTTTCTTCGAATAGTGTTTTATGCCTACATTGTTTATAATGATTATCCAGCAGATGTTCGTATCGATTGCAGTCAAAAGAGTATGTTATCCCTTTCCTAAGAGAACTTCAACAGTCGACGGTTTGGCAGAGTTGAGCTTGCGCTAGATCTACTAAATGACATATTAACGTCATAGCTAGTTCACTGACATTTCCTGTTTGAATTGATGTCGTTATCAAATGCTTACATTACTACAATATGCTGTTATTATATGAGTTTATTATTGTAATTAAAGTTCAGTGCAAAACATAGAGTTTGTATATACTTTCTTGAACATAAATATTCATCTTGATGCCCTAGTGTATACAACGTTGGTTTTGAACGCAACTGTGAAGTGCACTGAAAAAAAGGCCAACACAGTTATATTATATACTACCAGACCGAGCATTGGATATGTATTTGTGCAAGTATGAAGTTAACATTAATATATGTACATAGTTGGTAAAGTAGTACGGCGGAGTAGTTCCTTTAGTTTGTAGTAAATTTATTTATATATATATTCGTGTTTTATATGAAACCACAGCACCTAAACTCAATGGTACCGTAATTCCAAGCAGTTCAACAAACAAAGAACAAGTTAAATGTTAAATGAAATGAACAATACACCACACAAAGTGTGGCTAAGAATGAGTTGCGGAATTTGAACGGTTAACAAGCAATACGGCCTAGCTTAAATCGATTGTATGTGTACACAACCTTGCAATTTCCACCTGACTTTAGTGCAAACACTGAAAAGACAGTGTCCCCTCAAACGGAAATATATTACAATAACACGCATTAGTAAACGATACACTTGAACGTTGTTTTAAGTTACATACAAATATAAAAACACATAATTAGAAACATCTCAGGATACCCTTTCAGGATATATCCAGAATTGTGTTGAAAACGGTTTTAACAAAAACTATGTTATATATGATTTGTTTGGCGTATCAAGTAGGTATTAAAGATCAACAGGAAATGTAGCTTTCACAGAACACATCCATTTAAAAACCCGCATTAAAAGAAACAACACGTCTGCATCAATACGAATGGGAATGTAAAAGTTAGCAAAACGAGCAGCTCTCTTAATAATGGCATTCCGATTCTAATCAAACAAGCATAGCTATTAAAGAAACAATGTGCTGTGCACGCCAATACATTCGACAATAATACTGCGTAAACAGGATACGTAATAGTACTGCGTAAACATGATACGTAATAGGTTTGTAATAGCGACTATAGTCATGCAATGTAATAATGTTGTTTTGATAATGGAATACTCATGTGTCCCAACACTCAAATGACACGTTAACACTGTTAGTGTAACATTCAACAGGATTCCTATAACAAATTAAACAAAAAGATTCACTGATTCTCCATGAGAATATGGCATTCAAATGACCGACAACAATATAGACTTAATCCACCGCCATATGCTTGCCATCTTTGAGATGGTTAAAATTCTGTACTATTGATTTTTATAAATATTGAGTTCTGCTCAACCCGGGGCTAGAGGGCTTGAGCAGTAGCTTGCATATTTCACTACCGCTCATGAACAGTCTCAATCAAACCGAGACTGCAATATTTCATATGTGTCGTGCTCGGCCGTTTCCAAAGGTCCATTATCATACTCTTTTTTAATAGTGTAACCATGCATGTTTCTGAAATCGAATAAATAATCCTCCTCCAAAATAACTTGTTACACATGTATTACATTTTCATAGGAATATTAAATCCGTACTATCAAATATTAAGTAATTATTACTGTTATATTTTGTGGTCCTTACACTGTTTTCAGGAGTATACTAGGAATCAAACGCTATGGACTGTGTCTCTAGCGTCAGTTTAACAGGTGGAAAAAAATCGGATCTCATCCGAGACTCGATGCATTTTCTTTGGGTTAACGTGCTATCCCTATGACGAAACGAGGGTCTATTTCAAGTTACTTTCACTATATACCTGTACCAAACTATAACACTATCGACTGGTTGTTAACCGTCACCAAACGGCAAAAACAACACTACTGTGATAATAAGTAATACTGTAAAGTGGGTCCGTTGAAAGCAACAAACACAAACAAAAGATAAAAGCAGCAGACTCGGTTTTACTGAGTCTGTTCATGAGAGGTAATGATAAGTGCAACACCTCTCACGCCTCCTAGCACCGGTTTAAGAGATATCCTACTTTAAAGCCACATAAATTGGGTTTGATGATCCCAAAGGACCAGTAAGTAATAATTATAACTATAACTGGTGTGTATATACTGTGAATCGTAACCGGTTCACTGATACACTATGCCGAAAAAATGTATAATATTTCATGAATATAGCAGCTGTTTGTCTTAAATATGCACGCTTATCATACCTCCTCCGTTGGTTTTGTGTAAGCAGTTGTCGTATACAGCATTTCATTTTTAAAGTATATCTTTCTTTTTTAAAGGGACACACGGTAATCTTGATCTTTTGAAAACTCACGGCGTCCCGTCAGTTTTTCCACATATTTTGCATTTGTTCAATCATTAATATTAATTACAAAAATAGTATAAAGCAAATTGTTTTTGCATATTATTATCTTCTGATTATATTGCACCAATAATATATTTAAACATATGGTAAAATAATACGAGAAAAACGACCAGGGCGAATATTCCACTGAACGCATAAAGGTAGCTATAACAAACAATCCGAAGGAAATGTAGCATTCTTATATAGTGGATATGTTTGATGTGATCTCATTGTGATATTAACTTTACGATTCCTAAGCTAAATAAGGAACTTTTCAAAGGATGTATGTCTTACTCTGGGCTAGTAATTTGGAACGAAATCACACCACGTATAAGATCTTGCACGCCAGTTATTATTTTTTGTCAAACAATTATATAAAGTGGATAAAAAGGAATATATAACTGAAAATGTTTTCATTAAAATTTTTATTGAATCGTAAGATAGATTTTGTTTTTGTTAATGTAAATATCGTTGGTTGCTATAAATGTGTATATATGTTTTTATTTACTATGTTGCTTTGTAAAAGGGCCTTACTTACTTCATACAATAGCGTCTTCAATTCAACTCGGTTTAATTCAAGGACGACAGTCAACCAAAGCACGCACAGAAACAAACACTAATTACGAAGACGAATAAGATATAATGCCCTAAACAGAAAAGTGTTACGGGGTCTACGCGTTTCAACTTATTCGTTTTTCTAGAGCTTGTACTCGAGTTGAGGACTTTAATATTCGTAATCTTTGTATGACTGAAAGTAGACTTCATCAGGTCTACCGTTATCATAAACTTCGTAAAACATTTGCAAAATATTATCATCGTAACCCTGATCGCCTTTCCAAATATAAAAGTAATTTAAGAACTCTTCTGCGACAAGGACTATCACAACCTGACTTCTATGGTGACGTGATTTACAAACTTCGTAAGATCCTTGGTCATGATCACTTTCATACTATTTTTGTTAAACTTGTTAAAAGGATTATCAAAAGAGGTTAGAACCCTATCATTTTGCAGCGCACTGCATGCTTGGTGGTGGACCCATTTACAATTCGCCACTATGCTTTTCTCTTTAATTGTGCGATGACTGGACAGTCTGTAGACCCTATGATGACGTCTACCTAAAGTCCAAAAGGACGGCGACGTTTGATGTTTGTCTGCAATATTGTCTTGTCGTGCCCTCATTGTTTGTTCTCTTGTTGCTCTGGCTTCTGCCAAGTCATTCTAGGCTATTGTTTTTTTGTATTTATATATACACGCGCATTTTTTTGTTTTACTTATATTGCCTATTAATGCTGCCTTGTTGTTAGAGAATAGTTGATGGCGGGGATTTCTTTATTTACACTGTCCCGTTTCATTGGGATGACATTAGGGTAAGTTTGAGGTTTGGTGCAACCTAGAACCTGGTTTAAACCCCCACCAGCGGCCTATTTTGCAACTGACCGTTCCAAGTCAGTAGCCGTATTGTCAGCCCTTTTGTATTTGTGATGTCTTCCAAGGGATCACCTTTTCAGTATTTGTTGACCTTTAACACTAGCGTTTGTTTATTGATGTGTGGCGGCCGTAAAAAGTCGCCCCGAATACAAATCAGTAGTGTTATTATTTACAGGTCCTTTGGGATCATCACGCCTATTCTGTGTTCTTTAAAGTAGAATATCGCGTATGCCTGTTATAGGAGGCGTGAGCGGTGTTATATCTTATAATTACCTCTCATGAACAGTCTCAATAAAACCGAGTCTGCTACTTTTCTCTCGTGTTTGTTGCTTCCAAGGGATCACCTTTTCAGTATTTATTTGGCCTTTTATTCATCTTTAAAGTTGTTCTTTGTTTCTGTGTGTGTTTGTGGTTGACTGTCGTCCTTGAATGCTACTTTTTCTGTTCGAGTTTTATATCTAATTTGACAATAGGGCTACCAACTTGGAACGGACTGTGGATCAAAAGGCCGCTGGACGTTTAAACCGGGTTCTAGGGTACACTAAACATTAATCTTATCCTTTGCTATCCGAATAAAACGAGACACGGGACAATGCAAAGCAAGATATCAACACCAAGTTAGATTCCCTAACAAACAAAGCAGCATTAATAAATACTGAAAAGGGGATCCCTTGGAATATATGTAAAGCACATAAATGACCATGCATACATATGAATATAAAAACGAAAAACCTAGAGAGCCACAACGCAAGTACTCACTGACCTGGCTTAAGCCAGAGAAACAAGAGAACAAACCGTTCAGGGTATTTGGTGCGCAGCCGCCATATATTTAAGGATGTTGGCTGGGCAAGTTTTCAAGTCACAGATTTTTATTTTTAAATCACTGTTTATTCGAAAACAGAATTGTTTCATTTCTTGCATTCTATTAGATATGGATAGAATATAGGACGGTAACATATCATGGTAAGCAACATTGTTTTCCAGTCATTTGTGACCAACATATTGGGTATGGGTATCTATGAGAATATTTTATGATTATATTACAGAAACAAATAAATAGCGGAAAACATATGCAAATATATCATGTATATACTGAGATATTTTTGTACTCTATCTTTTTGTCAGACTTTTGGGTATAGGAATTTATAGTGAAAATATAAAGAAAACTACAAAATGTATGTGTTATTTAATGATTTTTTTTATAAATTCATAAGAAGCTTCTTAGAAATATCTTAAGTAAAATGTTATAATTTTTTAAACACCTTTTTCTATCGATTTAAGAAGTTTTCTTAATGTTTTTAATAACGTTAGAGATAAGTAAAACCACAGCTAAATATTTATTTTGAAATATATGGTGTGTAGTGTCCCTCAGAGGTTAATAAGGATATAATAATAAAATATGTAAAATGTCTTGAATTTTGGCTCATATTTTCCACTCAATTTGCTTTATGAATACGACCCCTGGTAACTTATATATGTTTTTACTTCTTTCGAAACACATATCGTATGATCTTGTCATATACGAGTTTTAACAAACGTTGAGCAATAGAACATATCTTATTTTTGTCTTGAATTATCACATAGAAAAAAGTTTTTTCTTTAAAAAATGCGTGGGTCACGGTCCATACATATTTACTGTTTAAAGTAAAAAGACGAGTGAGGATTACATTTGTTCGTTTGAAAGATATGCATATATGTAATTGAACATTAATCGTTGTTTTTCACTATGTTATACTAACTTATATCACCTCTTTTCAGTGAATATGTGGAATTTGAAAAACGTCTATTCTTCAAAAATTTCTAGTGCAAAAGAAATGCGATGACATAAATTTGTTTTTGATAACTTTGTAACTAAATGATCTAAATGATACAAAAGAAGCTTTAAATATCCAGTTAAATAAATCTCAGTTCTACGTCCTTTCCGAGTCAACCTCGTTAACAACATACTAATCTGTGTTTTCTGATTATTTATGTTAAATCATACAGCCAGATATTACTGATGCTTTAATTATAATTCTACTATTACTATGTTTGCTAGGCTTTTTATATGCATATATTCGTGATCGTATATGTGTTATGCTTATATTGCTTATCAATCTGCATGTTTCTTTACAGGATATAGCCTGTTGGGGATGTATTTCTTTACAGGATATAGCCTGTTGGGGATGTATTTCTTTACAGGATATAGCCTGTTGGGGATGTATTTCTTTACAGGATATAGCCTGTTGGGGATGTATTTATTTACAATTTGAGGTTTGGTGCACGCTAGAACCCGGTTTTCCCACTGACCCTTTCAAGGCGGTATCCCTATATTCATGCCTTTAATGTCTGTGATACCTTACACCTTAAGCTTTATTTATCCTTGTAATTGTTGTTTGTTTTATGTATAGTTGTGGTTGACTCTAGACATTGAATGCTATTGTCGACAAGTAACACTGCACGCGCAATTGGCATAACTAAAGATTTCACAATCATGATGAACATGTGAAACAGCCCTCGTACTTATTGTTTCGTGATTTATTCACCCTTATCTAAACTTGAATTTTTATTTTATATCACCTATTTGGCATAGTGTTAATTTGTCGGTTTTGCTGTTAGAGAGAAATAAGACACCACGAAAAATCTCTTATAAGGAATGTTTAAATCTCGAAAGTCTAAATCACGGATTTAATGCATTACATTCACATTGTGTTCGTATGCATGCTAACCTAAAGATGTCTGAAATAAAGGAATATAAACAACATTGCTAAACTGGTGTGTACTATCATGACGATATACATCTGATTGAGTTCCAGTATTCAAAGACCATCCTACAGACACACTTATTGTGATTGTATTGTATTGTGTAGACGCAACCAAAACAAGATACTTGTAATTCAGTATTCAGGAAGAAGCATTGCTGCCAAACAATTCCGTAATGTCATTCTCTAGGGGCAAAAAGCCAAGCAGATATTAGGACGAATTTGAAACTGTATTTGTGATAATGCCACAAACTATGATGTTCACGGTTTGAGCAATAGATATGAGGTTAGCATGTATTGTATTTTCAGCTTATGTCTACTTGGCAAGCTACGTAACCATATGTCCATCAACATTGAGTGATTAGGACCGTTATGGTGCCAACAATGTTTACGAATTTTGTATGTATTCTATACAGAAACAAAACAACAACAACACCAACAGCAAAAAAGACGAAACTCGAGAATTTCCGCTATATATTGTATGAACAATATGTTGCTATTAATCGAATGGTAAATGGCTACATCAGACCTTTCCTTTCGGAAAACGACTTAAACAACACATAACACACCAAATGCTATCCCTTCAACGTTTCATTATTGATATAATACGCGTTTGGCTCAAGCAGGTGAACAAACTTAGGATGCAAAATTTTGCGAACTCTTTACGTTAAATGCAGTACTGAATGGCTCAATCTTTCAAAGATGAATTTCAACATTTATGAATTTCTTGTTACAAACTATACTGTGATTAAACATCTACAACTTCACATTTGTTCCTTTCTCTAACTGCAGCGTTTATTTTCCACAAAACATATCGATTTCTTTGGAATATGACGTGGAATTAAGTGTGCAGTATATACAATGTATAGCGGAAATTCCCAGGTTGGATTTCTTTTTCGCTTCAGTTCATTATTGGTGCAATGCGATCAACACATAGATAATATTCAAAAACAATTTGCATTACATTATTCTTAAAATAATATTAATGATAGAAACAAAATTAATGCAATTTATGTAGAAAAACTCATGGAGGTCGCGATTTTTTTAAAAAAAATCAAGTTTGCGTTAAGTCCTTTTAAAAACAATGTTTGACATATAGATTAGGTGATATCTCAGCTTGACATATCTATTAGGTGATATCTCAGCTTGACATATAGATTAGGTGATATCTTAGCTTGACATATAGGTTAGATGATATCTCAACTTGACATATAGATTAGGTGATATCTCAGCTTGACATATAGATTAGGTGATATCTCAGCTTGACATATAGATTTGGTGATACCTCAGCTTGACATATAGATTAGGTGATATCTCAGCTTGACACTGAACCCTTTTTTGCAGGATTACATTCTAATCTTTCTGGAATATGTGTATGTGTCAACGTTGCCGACATATAACATGAAGTCACGCGGACATATGATATAAAGCTGGGATTAATTAAATGCGTGCGTGATTTAGGCAATTTATGTATAGCATTGTCTTGCAGAAATTCCACTATGTAACAAATGAATGTAATACTATATTTTATTTCACATAAAAGGAGATGAGCTGCGGATTATATGTTGGTTCTACTATTTTACAGTTATTAACTTTATTTTTAAAATACGTTTATTTTGCTCGTTTGTTATTCTATAAAAGAGTATGATAGCGGACCTTTGGGAACGGCCGAACACGATAAGTACGAAATATTGCAGTCTCGGTTTGAGACGTTCATGAACGGTAGAGAAATGTGCTTCCTACCGTTCACGCCCCACTAGGCCCGGGTTGAGCAGAACTCAATATTAATAAAGTCAATAGTACAGAATTTAAACCATCCCGAAGATGGCATGCATATGGCGGTGGAATGCTATGTTTACTGTCATTATTCCATGTCCAGCGGGTATGGTCCCAGTATCTAACAAAATTCTATGCCCGGAAGAGCGAAATAAACAAAATGGAATTGAGTGGGGAGCAGCGGTTGTGAAACCTGCGCTATTTAACTAAATAAAGGTATAAAAGTCGATCAGGACATGTAGCTTGCACATAAAACAGTCAACCAAAAACAGGCATTAAAACAAACAACAATAACAAAGTTAATACGCAAGGCATGTGACATCACAAACACGCAAACAGGTTGAGAATAGGGCTACCACCTTGGAATTGTCAGTGGCAAAAATGTTGCTGGTGTTTAAACCAGATTCTATGGTCACCAAACCTCACAATTATCCTATTGTGCGGGATATTGCAAATACATATATCCCCGCCAGGCTATATTCACTAATAAACAAGATAGCATTAATAGGCAATGATTATAACACCCAGACGATCCTGTATATATAAATTTAACAACAAAAGCCTAGAAAGAAATATAAAAAGATCGGACAGGGAAAGTAGCTTTCAAGGAGGACAGTCAACCACAAAACACAGAAACAAACATGGAAACTGACAAACAAGAAGGCAAAAGTAATAATAAAAGCAAACGATATCACAAACACAAAAGGGTTGACAATAGGGCTACCACCTTGGAACGATCAGTGGCAAAGTAGGCCACTGGAAAGCCGCAATGCAAGTACTCAATGGCTTGATGGAAGCCAGAGCTACAAAAGTACAAGCCATTAAAGCTGTACAGTCCCTATTTTAACTGGTAATAACTCATGAATATGGATGAGTCACGTGTGAAGTAGTTTCAAATCGACGAACACCCCAAAAGTCGGTATATAAGGAGAAATCGATACGTAAAATTTCACATTTTTATTTAGCCTCCGTACAGGTAACATCGATAAATATACGGCTCCAGAATATATGTGATAAAAAAATAGTTGCCCGGAACGGGATATGAACCACAGCCTTGCACTTGTAAGATTTGAAAGATGCACGCTGAACCTCTAGACGACTGCTATTTATTAGTATTTTGTAGCATTTTAACACTAAATAGGCATTACGTAATAACAAAAGCGCGCACACAAACTCATCAAGCGCTAAATAACAAGTCGAGATATGGTTGATTTTAGGCGAAGTATTAGTTTCATATTGATAAGATACAGTATTACACCAGATAATGTTAATTTATACGTGCGACAATATGGACTGCATATTTATTATATATATTTAGTTGCGTTCAAATATGTTAAGTTATTTTGCCTCATAATATATGGTTGTTAGTATACTTTTTTCTCAAATAGCGGTGTAGTTCAGTGGATAGAGCTCAGAACTTGAAATCAGAAGGTTGTGTGTTCGAGCCCCGAAAGAAGCTAACTTTTTTTTTCTGTAAAAATTACTGTTACCTGTGTATAGGTACGATGTGCAGTGGTCAATGTATATACAGTAATGATTTCTTGTGCTATATTTGCTCGCTTACATACCCGATTTCGACATGAGCTGGTGAACATGAAGTTACAAATAAAGACACGCCTTCAAAGAAGAAATCGATTGATATAGGGACTCTGTAGCTTTAAGCGTAAAACAAGACAATATTCAAAACAACCATACACCGTACAAATAAATCTGTTTTGCCAAATAATATCTAGGTATTAAGTTACCCTTGATAATCGATATTGGCTTATCTTTCTTACAACAATAAATACTGAAAAGGTGATCCCTTGGAAGCAACAAACACAAACAAGAGGGAAAAGTAACAGACTCGGTTTTATTGAGTCTGTTCATGAGAGGTAATTTTAACATGTAACACATCTCATGCCTCCTAGCACCGGTTTAAGCGATATGTTACTTTAAAGCAACACAGAATGGGCTTGATGATCCCAAAGGACCAGTAAATAATAACACTACTGATTTGTAGTCGGGGCGACTTTTTACGGCCGCAACTGAGTATTGGAGAAATTTGGAAATCGTCGAATACGATAACTGCAAAACAAAAGATTGCAGTCTCGGTTTGATTGATTGTTCATGAACGATAGTGAAAAGTGCTTTCTATCGTTCACGCCCTCTTGAGCAGAACTAAATATTTTAAAACGCCAATAGTACATTAATTTGAGCCATCCCGAAGATGGTGAACTGGAACCTTCACAAATAACAATACCAGATTAACACAAAATGAAGTTCAGATAGATCACTTAAAGATATTTCTCAAAACGACAAACCAGTTAACATGGTTTTGACAGTTTTCCTATTTGTTTCCAGAGAGTCTGCCAGTCAAGCTGAGAAGATAATGTACATGTCTATCTAAGAACAAGTTAGCATTCATCATTAAATGGTTGTCTCCACAATGTAATTGAAATTAGGATGAGCCTACGCAAGAGTTTCAATTTTACAAAGATCTAGATATATATTATCATATGTATTTTTCGAAGTTTTACAAAAACGTGGCGGTGGTAGACTCATCTGGTAGTACTGTCATCCACTATATATTTGCTAACGAGCATGCAGTTGAGACGTCTCACTGTTGTGTTTGTCTTTTGAATCAATTTGTTTGTGTGTATGTTGTTTTACGCCATTGTTATGTGTGAGATGCGACGTTACGACGTCACTTATTTTATGACGTTTTGGCGCTAAAGTGTGTCTGACGTCGTGGCCGTTCTATGTCCATCTGAATTAATTTTTACTAATTTGATTGCAATGTTATGTGATAAAAAGGATCTTAAACTCGTTCCCATTCCATATAAGATTTATGAAACTCGTTATGAATTATTTTAATTTTAACTCGCCAAAAGGCTCGTTAAAATTAAAATAATTCATAACTCGTTTCATCAATCTTATATGAAATGGGAACTCGTTTAAGATCCTCTATATAATATACATCTGATCACGTCCCACAAACAAAGTTACTGAGATTGCATTGTATTGTGTAAACGCAACCGTCCCGCTAGCTACAAGAAACTGTTATTCAGAGACAAGCCGTAATGTCATTCTCTAGGGGGCAAAAAAAACGATACGATATTAGGACGAATTCGAGAAATGTATTTGTGATAATCCTACAAACTAGTATGTACATAATGTAAACAGTATATGTGAGGTCAGCATGTATAGTAATTTAACGTTATGTCTAATAGACAGCCCCGTGTGGTTCCCGGGTGCCCCGTTTGGTCACGGGGCAAAGAATAGGGCCACTGCAGATCCCTTTGGAGGGGTAGGCAGAGGGGTAGAATCCCCCCCAAATTCATGTTCATTTTATCATTTTGTCTTCATGTTCATTAAAGGTCTTCATCATGATCCCTGCATTGTTTCAGGTGCCATCTCGCTCACATCAAAAGAGCAAAGGCAGAAAAACAATAAACGTGGCTCCAGCGTAAATGGAGTTTTTACGATAGAATTTGCAGCAACTCTACAGTTCAGGGTGAGAAGGTTCTAGGCCCATTTTCCATATTTCATCTCGATGTACATGGAGGATGAGCCTGGCATGTTCATGCCTGTTAGGCGCCATATAACCTTTAATGTACTGGTGCGCCTTAAAACCCCAATTCAATTCAATTCTAATAGACAAGCAGCATATTCCTGTGTCATCAATCAAATGTGACATATTAGGATGGTTTGAGTGCCCAAGAAGTGCACGAGTTTTGTCAAAATTCATAAAATGCTTTAATAGTATTGCCTAAATTAATAGTACTTATTGCCTAACACGTACAATGTAGTGTATCAGGCGACATCTTGTGTGCATCACACATATTATGAAAATGTACAATGTGACGTCAAACACAATCCTTCCTGATAATTACCGTTTCTAAAACACGCACAATGTCTCAAGAGGCAGTTAACGCATGCGATTTAATATCAAAGCAAACAAGCACACGTCACCATAGTGTTAACAAACCAATATAAATGACACTGGTGACACGATTTATACAATTTTAAAAGCAATATTTGTCCGTCTAATGTTCATAAATTCGCAAGTGACGTGATACACTGAATATAACTGATAGGACAAATCAAGTTCAACCTATTTCAAACAAATTTAGTTTAAAAATGTTCGAATAAAATATCATAACTGAATTTAAATCTGTTTTTAACAACGTATTCGATCATCATTATATCCTTAATATTGCATACTTCGTACTTAAAACTTCTCGGCTACAGGTGTTACGGTATTATCTAACAATTATGAACAAACCCCGGATGAAGTTACTTCCGCAGCAATCCAACACGTTGGTTTATAAGTCAGAAATCAGTTATGTAGAATATACATTTTATCCTTCGTAATATTCATAAATACTGATTTTGATTATGCCTCATAAAACCGTATCCTGGGCGTGGTTTGAATGTTCTTTAGACGATTGTGATAACTATTACAACATGTTAACACTAAATAAGAATTTCGCAATTAAACCTGTATAATTACGACTGTTTAATATATTTGTAAATGACGTAATACTTGTATTGGCGATGCAAATGCAATAAAATATAGTTTAGCACCAACCGCCATTAATGTAAATTGAAAATTACGTCTCATGAACAGACTCAATAAAACCTCGTCAGCTACTTTTCTCTCTTGTTTGTGTTTGTTGCGTTCAATGAATCTTTGTTTCAGTATTTATTATAAATATTAATAACAATCTTAATGTTTGTAACATTTTTCTTAATACAACTGAGAGAATACTTCGGAAACGATGGACACTTAAAACAGAAGGAAATTGCAGACTCGTTTTAGTCGGTTCATGAGAGGGTATAATAAGATGCCACACTTATCACGCCCTCTATCACCAGCTTTAACGGTATTATACTTTAAAGCCATGGTGACTGAGTTCAGTGATCCCAAAGGACTTAACCATTTCTATATTGACGATCTGTGGCCTTTTTACTATTGCTTAATTGGTGGCAATATGCGTTGAAGTACCCGTTCTAAGCCACCCAACCAAAGCGGATGAAGCTGAAGTTACAATAAGAGTATGATTGATTGAATTGGATTTTATAGTCGCACCAACAGCTTAGGTCATATGGCGAGGGATCGAACCTACAGCGATGAGGGGCAAGTGATTTCAAGTCAGAGACGTTAACCACTCGGCCACGGGCGCCCCAATAAGAGTATGAAGGACAATTTGGAAATTGCCGAACGATATCTATTATAATATTGCCGTCTATGTTTGACTGAGAGTGGCCATGAATGAATGAAAACTGCTTGCTACCGCCATGCCCTATAGCACCGGGTTGAAACGCCCACGCACCGTTATCATTTTACAGATTTACAGGTTTCACATATTTGGGCTCTCTGGTTACGGAATGAGTGCGCAACGCAAGTTAATTTTGAAAAAAATAAAGCAAACCGTTAGTAACAATAACAACATGACATTTATTTTAATATCGGGTATAAACACTACATAGTTGTTTAAACATTAAGTACATTATACGTGGCATCGCATTAGGAGTTTGTGTATTCTTAGTGTTATGTAACAATTTGACTAATGTCAGTACTGTTGATACCATTTGAATTGTATTTTCAATTGAAGATGAAATAAGATACAGTTTAATTCAGTGTTCTGTGTGTGTTAAGCAGTACACTTTGATTGATTAAACATAGCGGATTACAGTAGCGAGTGTATTGCCTGTATCATATTCGAAACACTTATTTTAGAGCTGGCAAAAACAGCATGTTAATAAAGTTTCTCATCTGTTGATCGTTTAACGAGGCTAATATACCTTCGTACAGCAACTCTTAAGTTGCAATCAAACACATTATCAATGGATTCATGGCAAACTAATGCAATGTTTATGTGTTTTCACTTTAACATGTTGATAAGTACAGTAATTATAAAAACATGCTCCTTCATCTTAATAGAGATACGATATTATAACAAGAGGGCTGTCAGATGCGAGTTCTCGATTGTTTATGATGATAAAAACAACAACAACAATAACATTACTGCTATTGGTAAGTGACGAAAACAAATAATGTGGACATTTTCACGAGGTTTATTTCACTGCGTTTAGTTTTACAATTGTTTAGACTTTGATAACCATGCCTTTTGACTAATTTCTCATAAGCATTTGGACTGTGCTTTTGATTACATTTTTTATTTTGGCACCCTTCTTTCTTTAATTTGGTAAATGTCGCTAATTTATCATTGCTTAAAGGGTTTGATGCACTATTTTCAAACACAATGTATTTAAAAGGGCTCTGAAAAACTTGAAAAAAGGTGAAAGAATTATCAAAATGCCATGAAAATCAAAGGAGATATGACCTATTGAAAATTTGCAAAGAACATAAATGGAGGCGGCCATCTTGCCGAGCATTATATCACTTTTGCTAACGAGTTTAATCAATTCAATAATGAATGAGAACTACTGAATTTATTAAACGAGTTGGTAAAATGATATAATGCGAGGCTCCTGACGAGCATTATACCATTTTTGCTAACGAGTTTAATCAATTCAATAATGAATGAGAACGAATGTTAGATTATATTTATCACATAACTTATTTAATTTAATAATATTTTATTGCAGATATGTTACAATACATCAATTCAACATCCCAATATTCATAGAAACATATGCAAATCACATAACTCACGTATCGACTTTTATTGCATTTTGCCTGTCGCTTTAACATACAAAACTGATATAAACCGTGAGAATTGGTTCATAATCATTATCTATTTTTTGACAGCGCATACTAGGCTTATTTACATACTTATATAACTAGTGGTATATCGAAAATATAGAATGGTGTTATTCCACACCCACGCCGTAAGTTATGTGATAAATCACATTACAACCAAATAGGAACATGTGGGCTCGTATCAGGAGATTTTGGACAAGTCTCCGTAAAGTCTGGTCGTATCAGAATTATCAATAGCTGCAGAAAAGAAAACTCGTACTTGTCTTGACGCACTTGGCGACCCAATAATTATGCATAGTCAGCAGAATATGAAACAAGTAAACATAAATAGTGTGTACTACGTAATAAACATGATTCCAGTTGTCAGTCATTTATCCATTTCAACCAATCAAACCAATACGGTACCTCCGACAAACAATAGCACGTGCTTTATAATACGTGTTTTATAATACAGCCTAATTTCAATATACTCCGACATCAACAATAGGGCGGAGATACAGAAGTACTGGCGTCATGTCAACACTAGAGCGGAGATATCTAAATACTAGAATTGAATTGAATCGGATTTTAAGGCGCACCAACACATGAAAGGTTATATGGCGCCTAGCAGGCATGAACATGCCAGGCTCATCCTCCATGTACATTGAGATATGATATGGAAAATGGGCCTAGAACCTTCTCACCCTGAACTGCAGAGTTGCTGCAAATTCTATCGTAGAAACTCCATTTACGCTGGAGCCACGTTTATTGTTTTTCTGCCACTGATCTTTTGATGTGAGCGAGATGGCATCTGAAACAATGCAGGGATCACGATGAAGACCTTTAATGAACATGAACAAAAAATGATAAAATGAACATGAATTTTTTTGGGGGGGGGGGGGGGGGGGGTTCTACCCCTCTGCCTACCCCTCCATAGGGATCTGCAGTGGTCCTATTATTTGCCCCGTGACCAAACGGGGCCCCCGGGAACCACACGGGACTCTAAATACTAGAACTAAAGCGCTGCGCTATATACTGTATTAAATATCATGACCTATTTGGCATGTTGTTTCAGAACGTGTCTCTCTGGATATGTGAAATGATAACATAATTAATTAATAAAACAAAATTATATATTTGAAGTCATCCCTCAAATGGCACATTGCTGTAGGCTTTTCCTTGTCCTAACACATCGATTTTATCAAAACTGTTTAGACTGTGGGGTTCAAAAGTTCATACTCAATCCGTGGACCGCAAATTGTGATGTAGGTGTTTTTTGGCCTTGAGAACTAGATAATATGGCTCTACAGTGAAGCTTTGCAAGATGTATGACTTATTTATCCATATTAGTCCGGTGCTCTCGAAAGTATGTTAATGATCTCAAAGGTAGGTCAGTGGTATACATTTGAAAACAAGAGTATATCAATGGGTAGATCACATTGACCTACTTCTTAATATGTGAATATACAAACTAGAAATTTGGCATAGATGATATTAGAGTTCCAAGTTCGCCAGATTGTCCATATGATCTTCAACATGTTCAATTGTAAATGTTATTACAAGGTAAACACTCAAGTAAATATAAATAATACATTTCAAGATGGACGTATTTTATCATTAATGAACGTAGGTCAGTAACCTTAAATAAATGTCAATGACGTCAACAACTGGACAGTGACAAACTTGTTGAACGTGTTACATATGTGTCTCACCGCGGATACAACCTTAATAAGTTAATAATGTTACATTCGTTTGAAAATTAGGTAAATGGTGTCAAACAATTTGATTTAGTGAACATAGTTTTCAGTTTTGAAATCAGGAAATAATAAATTGCCACATATGATCTTTGAGTCTCCTGTTTGACCAGAGGCTCGCTTTGAGTCTCCTGTTTGACTCTCCTGTTTGACCAGAGGCTCACTTTGAGTCTCCTGTTTGACCAGAGACTCATTTAGCCGTGCCGTTTAAATATCCAGATCGACAAAAAGTAAATAACAATCTTAAAATAAAAATATCTTTAAAGAGCGAGCAGAAATGTAGCATTCAAAGAACACAGCCAACCAAAAAATGCATCGAAACAAACAACCCTATTGATAAAAGGCAAGGGATGTGACATGACAAACATGAACGAATTGGCAATAGCGATTTGTAAAGGTGGCGAAAACGCCGCTGGGGGTTTATACCAGGTTCCATGTGTACTAAACCTCACTCTTACCCTATTGTCATCCCAATAAAATGTTAGTGTAAATAAAGAAAATGATGTGTTGCTTTAAAGTATACTGCTAAAATAATCGTCACATCTTGAGCATGAGAAGATGAACACAAAATTGAAATATAAAGGCCGTCCCTCAAAAGCACAACAATTAGGTATGGACGATTCAGCTTTAACTGATCTTAACAAGGAAATCAAACAACACTTACCCGTTGTGTTGAACGTCAGAAATCTTGAATGTGTTACTTTGGTCTTGTCCGTTAGTCGGCACAAGTGCTAGCACTATTTCTCCATGGTTGTCAGTTTCATTTACAACGCCAACATATATGTGAGCGGACAGGCATAGATGGTTGCCATTAGTTCTTGAAGGAAGAAATTTACTTGCTATTCGACCATCACCGCCAAAATTGGGACTATAGAATGCAAATTTTCCTGAAAAAGAGAGAAAAGTAGGCATTTTACAAATAATAGAATGATATAACAGCTTATTGACCTTACAACTGTATGCTTTATATTGTAGTTAACCGTTTATATACTACTACATGGGTTTATTTTGACAAAGGGGTACTGAAAAGATAGCTCGTTAATATAATTATTAAGAAAATCAACGCCTATTTTGCGCTTCTGCTTTCTTACAAACGTGAATTTTGTTTCGACGCATATCACTCATTGCAAAATGTTCAAGGCTGTAATGGACGAAAAGCAAAACAGATTTCCAACGATGTACTGGATTCCCAAATTACACAAACAACCATATAAAGCCCGTTTTATTTCCAGTTCTAGTTCTTGCACCACTACACATATCTCCATACTTTTAACATATTGTCTTACTGCCGTTAAAGATCACGTTAAACAATATTGTGCTAAAGCCTATGAAAACTCTGGGATTAATTTATTTTGGTCTATTAAAAATTCAGTCGAAGTTCTTGATAACAACTGCAATTAATGTCAAGCTTCCTCTATAAGTACTCATGATTTTTCTAAATTATATACAGCTTTACCACACATTATCAAAGACAAGCTTATTGCTCTCATTCAAAAACCTTTTGCTAGGGAAATTACTACTGTCTTGGCCTGTAACAATATTAAAGCGTTTCTTACTAAAAGCAGTTGGGAAAATTGCACTATTTGGACTTGCCATGACGTTTGTGAATTACTTATTTTTCTATTAGATAATATTTTGGTTAGGTATTGGACTACCGTTAATAGACAAATTGTTGGTATCCCTATGAGTACGAACCGTGCTCCCATTGTCGCAGATTTGTTTTTATATTGCTATAAAAGAGAGTTCATGTTGAGTCTTCACCAGATACCCAGGTAGATGTTATAGAAGCCTTTAATGACACCTCTCGGTATCTGGATGACTTATTGAACATTGGCAACCTTTTCTTTTCTACTATGGTTAATAATATATATTTCCTAAAGAACGTCAACTTAACAAAGCTAATATGTCTGATTCTAACTCTGCTTCTCAGTTTTCTCGATTTTCATCTCTCTATTGAAAATGGTGAAATAATTAGCAAAATTTATGACAAGAGAGATGATTTTTAATATTGTTAATTATCCCCATTTAGATGGGGATGTTCCCCCGAGCAACTTCTTATTGGGTCTATGTGTCTCAACCATTTCGGTTTTCTAGAGCTTGTACTCGAGTTGAGGACTATAATATTCGTAATCTTTGTATAACCATCAGGGCTACCGTTACCATAAACTTCGTAAAAGTTTGCAAAATTTTATTATCGTAACCCTGATCTTCTTTCTAAAGTATTTTAAGAACTCTTCTGCGACAAGGACTATCACAACCTGATTCTAAAAGGTTTATCAAAAGAGGTTATGACCCTATCATTTTGCAACGCACTGCATGCTTGGTGGTGGACCCATTTACAGTTTGCCACTATGCTTTCCTCTTTAATTGTGCAATGACCGGAAAGGCTGTGGACCATATGATGACGTCTACCTAAAACCCAAAAGGACGGTGACGTTTGATGTTTGTCTGAAATCTTGTCGTGTCGTGCCCTCAATGGTTTATTCTCTTGTTGCTCTGGCTTCTGCCAAGTCATTGAGTGCTTTATTGTGGATTTCTAGGCTATTGTGTTTTGTATTTATATAATTATACACGAGCATCTTTGTGTTTTACTTATATGGTCTATTAATGCTGCATTGTTGGTAAGAGAATAGTTCACGACGGGGATTTCTTTATTTACACTGTCCCGTTTTATGACAGTAGGGTAAGAGTGAGGTTTGGTGCACCCTATAACCTGGTTTAAACCCCAGCAGCTTTTTTTTCAATGATCGTCCCAAGGCGGTAGCCCTATTGTCAACCCTTTTTGTGTTTGTGATGTCTTATTTGGCCTTTTATTCATCTTTACAGTTGTTCTTTTTATATCTATATGTATTGCTGTTTAAATAGGACATGCTTAATTTGTAGTCATGGGTAGCAAATCAATTAAAAGCAGGCGCAGGAAAATTAACCAACCAAGTCAGAGCTAAAAGAAGTTGCAGTAGAAAATGAAAACAGTAAGTGTGAATCTTATCAGTTGGTGAAAAGAAATTACAAAGCTAAAGATAGAGGTGGCGTGGATACTGCTCACAATTTATAGTTAGGAGGATTCCTATTACCAAAGGTCATTCCAAAATGTTGCGGTTGGGAGCATCTGATTTCGATTCAAAATACAAAACGGTGAACATGTGCTAACGAGCAATAGAATTGTTAATTTAGATGAACTGAAAAGCCATGTTCTGGATATCACTACTCATGCTGCCACTTGTCAAGATGCTCAACAGTTTGCTTTAGGTGGAAATTCGCCTATTTCCCTGTATACTGAAACCAACAAAAGCGGTTTGTCTAGTATTTTGTGGGCTAATTGCCATGGGTGCAAGAAACAATTCCCCATGAAAACAAGCACCAAATGAGAATGGATAGTTCAGTGATATAAACATAAGGGCTGGTTGGGGGAAGGATGATAATAGGCGGTGGTGCATCTTCGCTAAATGAACTCGCTGAAACTATGGGCCTACCAAATATCAATGGTAACAATTTACACAAATAGAGAAACAGATTGGTAAATGGTGGCAAGACATTCATTCTTAATGAGGAGATAGCCAAAGCTGGGGCTGAGGAAATGTAACTGGCTATTAAACGTGGTGATGTTTTCCAAGGTGGTTGCAGCAAACGCTCACACAAACACACATACAATACACTTGGTGGTGTAGGCGTTATATTTGGTGCTGAAACCAAAATACTTTTGTATATTGGTGTCCGAAACAAGTACTGTGTTGTGTGTAGCAGATGTGATGGAGATGTTCCTGAACATACTTGCTTTAAAAATAGGACTGAAAGTTTCCAGTCCATGGAGGCTGACATTAAGTGCAGGGTTTCATGGAGGCCGAGTCTGTACATGGATTGCGCAAATCATGCGTGTAAATGTTTATTAGCAAGTTTAGAACGCCCTGTGGAAGAAAAGCCGGAATACAAAAGGAAGAGGAAGTTGACCAAGGTCACTAGAATGCGCTTGACGACTGCTGTACGATGTACTATTCGCATGCGTAGCAAGGAAAATGATTCAGTATTGTTGGCAAAGGACATACGCAACTCTATCCAACATGTTCTTGGTTTCCACCAAAACTGCAGCACTTTTTGCAAAAAAAAATCTACAATTCCAAGTGCAGCAGACGACAACAGAGACGTAGATCCCGAAAACGACATTGACGGTATTTTTGAAGAACAAAGTTCATACTGGTCTTTACCAACTGACAAAGAACGGGATAGTTCTCGCCTTCCATTCAATTCAACGCTTAAGAATAGCGAACTTCAGGATATCATAAGGGATGTGACGATCCTCCTTAATAGATTGGCAGAAAAGAGTGCTAGGCTGATTGGAACCTGTATCACAAACTTAGCGGAAGGTTGGATGGCAATACGAATGAAGTTAGATGGAGGGAAGGTTGTTAATCGGTGTGAAGCAGCATTTTGGCAGGCACGTTGTTTCGGAGGAGCTTTGCGGAAAAATTCACGACCAGCGTGGTCACCAATCGCTTTTCAGAAGGCAACAGAACAGAGACCCGGTCATGCTTTTATTGAGACCTTTCGGCTAAGGAGCATGTCCTTAAATCACTCAGTGAAGTCCAAAGATAAAGCATAGGTGAAAGAGAAAAAAAGAAAGTAAAAGCTTATGTCGTTAAAGCAATCAAACACCGAAAAGGCTAAGAGGACTATGGAACTCGGGTATTAGATGATACACCAGGTGTAAGCACAGATGAACTGAGAAAGATATGTCAGGATTGTTTAGACAAGACAGTTAGAAAAATGATGAAGAAATTGAAAGTACTGAGCTGACCTCAAAAGGATAGTCGTCATAAACAGTATGGAGGTCTGAACGCTCCAATGTCGGAAAGGCGATGCTGTGGCGACCTACCAAAACATCAAACAAAGTGGTGACTGCCATGATATATCCAACTTTTCAAGGAAATATTCACACAATTCGAGGTAGTACTCAAGAGCAGAATACTATAATAAAATACAAGAACAGAAACACTGGCAGTGAGGTTGACATAACATGGTCCGACCTTAACTCCATTAGGCGATGGGAAAGCTTATATTAGCAGGATTTTATAACGGATATTTCGACAATGAAACATGTTTAAAAACGTTTATTGCTAAACAAATATGATAACCCGTTTAACATTACCTATTAAATGTTTTAATTTTACAATATGCACACTTTTTAAGCCGAAATTAAGGTTTTATTTTTATATCCCAGCCGGAAAAGGGGATGGGTGTGTGATATTTTGGAAGGAGAATGTCGTTAAATGTTGACCCTTTAAACAAATAATGCCCCAGTCTTGTAAGAAATGGGGAATGGGGGGCACCATATAGTAGCTTTGATAAGTATATGGGCATCATTCTTGATATTACACATGTGTAATACAAACGTATGACTTGAATCAAGGTTTTACGGTGCACCAACGCAAAAAGGTTATATGGCGCAACAGGAATGAACATTACTGTCTCACCCTCCATTTACATCTAGATAGAAATATGCAAAATGGGCCTAGAACCTTCTCACCTGCGGAACTGCAGAGAGGCAGCAAATTCTCTGTAAAATAATCCGTTTCGCTTGAAAGTTGTTCATTGTTTTCTGTTACCATATAAGTAGCACTTAAAGCAATACACAGTTCATGATAAAAAGAGCATTAATAAACATGACAAAATGAAAATGAATTAGCGGGTATTTCTAATTTAAGTCACCTGATCAGACACTAAGCTTGAAAAAAGTAATTGCCCATCAGTCGTCAGCAAAGATATATGTCTCCGCCAACATGTAACGTCTGACATCAGTTTGAAAACTTGTTCGATACATGTAATAATAAACCAGCAGTCATGTGAATGCTTCTATAATATTCGATGCTTAGTTTTAAATAGCATTGTTGAAAAAATGTATTTCATGTCATTCATTATTTTAGAGGATATGACGTAAAAATGAATACTTTTTTTATGCCCACGAAGAGTGGGGTATAGTAGCCGCACCGTCCGTCCTTCAGTTCGTCCGTACTATCGTGTCCGGTAAATAACTCTGACATTCACGGACAGATTTTCAAATAACTTGGCACAATTGTTTACCACAACAAGACGACGTGGGGCGCGCAGGTTCGTGCCTCCAAGGTCAGAGATCAAAGGTGAAAAAGATGTTCTTTCGTGTCCATATTTCATGTCGGGTGAATAATTCGGACATTCACGGAGGGATTTTCAAATAACTTGGCAGAAGTGTTCACCACAACAAGACTGCGTTGCAAGCACAATCCAGGTCAGTAGCTTCAAGGTCAAGGTTACACTTTCAGGTCAGAAGATGTCATATGTCCTGTATTTGATCGAAGTCATGTAACTCGCGTCCGGTCTATAACGTTGTCATCCGTTGACGGATTTGTATATAAACTGGCAGAAATGTTCACCAGAACAAGACGACATGTGATGCGCAAAACTCAGGCGGTAGGTGACGCTTTCAGGTCAGAAGATGCCTTATGACCCTGTATTTGAATGAAGTCATATTACTCTTGTCTGGCGTATAACTTTGTTGTCGGTTGAGAAATTTTCGCCATAAGAAGATGACATGTCGCGTGCAAAACTCAGGTATTGTGGAAATACAGACAACTACCTCGGGGGGCATTTGTCACTTTTTAAGACGTTTATTTTGATGTCTGAAACTGTAAAACTAGCTGCATACAACCACAAGTGCGTTTATACTTTAAGTAAATGTCGATACATTTTTATTTTCAGTATATTCCCCCAAAACAAACAGTCGGTTTAAAGAAACCTTGCCATAAATAGACACCTCTCTATCAAACAATACCAATATTGATTCACAGGTATTGATAAATTTCAGATTTGAAATTAACCCTGGTTTCTCAACATTCAATATACATTTATAATCTAAAGCATCACAGCTGCTTACCATTCACATGGGTTTGCAAATCAATATTCAAGATTATGAGGTGGATTACCAATTCCACCTGTTTTTTACGTGACACTATAACAGCAGCGCAGATCTCATCCGCACATATTTCCTCATATATTTCTTTTAGCCAGATATTCGAAGTTATTCAGTCATTTAATAAGTAGTAACACACATATTTTCTTAGAAACTTGTATTTATAAATTAGTAACTGTTATGCCCTACAAGGCCTTATATTAAAGATAATACATTCCACATCCATATTAATGATTTATCATCAACTGTGTAGATTAGGTTATTGAAAAATAACATTATCAAACATTAGAGATCTCTGGATCACTGGTATTAGATAAAGACCGTCCTTCATCACAAAGTCACCAGCTACCATCCACCTGCACTGGTGGATTAACTCAGCAGGATTTATGTTCCATGGTAATTAAGCAAGTTAGTAAATTTAAAACAATTAAGAAATAAAAACAGGTTGCTAACCTTACCGGTACTTACCAAAAAAAGTCACTTGATTTGACAGTAACTGCCATTGCTGTGTGTCTTTAATTAAGAAATAATAAATATGTACCTGAGTTTTATCGGTGAATAACATACAGTTAGGAGTTCGGATGCGTAGTAACTAAATTACGAGTGCGTTAGCACGAGTGATTTAATTACTCGCATCCGAACGACTGTCTATTTCGATTCTAACACAACAATAACGCCATTGTTTACGCTATTGTTGGGGCGCTATATATTATCTTGGAGGTCAAGGTAATCAGGCTGCTATGTTAACAGTCTGTTCCATTGGGCGCCCCCGTATGCAAAGTTCTGCTTTTCAATACACTAGTAGTCACGTGACAAACAATTAAGTCATTGCTTACGTCATATAGCTTGCACTGTATGACGTCAAACGTTCTCACCTTGTTCAAGATGCTTATTAATGTTATATGTACCGATGCATATGATGGGTTTATATCGGGGGTGGGGGTGCATGGTTTGGGAGCATGGCAAGTTTGTTGTAATTAACATTTCATTAAAATTACTGTTGAGTTTGTCTTCGTGACGTATATTTACCAAGTGACGTCATGTAACGTGGCGCTTCCAACGGATGAAATACATGAAATATACGAGGGGAATTATTGGAACAGCTGTCGTAGAATAACATACAGCTGTCTCTCTTCTTTGTGTATATGAAAGACTGCGGAGGTCGTGTTAGTATGTTGAGTAAATCATAAACATGCTCATTTTATAATACGACATTTGTTTGAATGTTATTTCACCATTAGTTGCTTCATGTAAATAGTAATCGTATTTGTTATTAATGATAATAGAGGTTGTTAAACTTTCTTCTTCATACAGAGAACAATACACACAGGAACATCACAGTCCACAGCACCAACAAAACAAACATCACTTGAAATTATTACTCCAGGATCATTTTCTTAAACATATTCTAACATTTGTGTGTATATATATATTTTGAAGTTTAGGAGGAAGAACATGATTGTAGTAAACTTGAAGGTGAATTTAAATCGTTTCCAACAAGGCTGATATTGAAGTTTAATCTGGAGAAAACTAAGTTATAGATGTTTTATTGACAGTACCCATATTTTAATGTACCAAATGTTGAATGGTCGTGTTAAAGTTGAAAAATGTGCTTGTATTACACTTTAATAGTCATAACATATTCTTACGCTCATCAATTTCAATTAAATATCCCAGAGCATTCATGTAATTGCTGGTTATATGTTGTGGTGATGCATTGTTGTGTTGTGTCCAATTATCACTAATTCAGTCACAAGAAAGTGAAAGTGAAACTCCAAGTACGGTCTCAAAATGTACAATAGCAATCGAACTACACAATCCAAGTGTACGTCAGTAGAAGCATTATAATATTCATGTTATTGCTGTGTTCAAACACTTACAATATTGTCACTGTATTCCTCTAAATATCAATGAATTCAAGTAAATAAAGATAAAAATATCGGACAGGGAAAGCAGCATTCAAGGACGACAGTCAACCACAAAACACAAAAACAAACACGCAAACAGACAACCGAGAAGGCAAAAGTAATAAAAAATGCAAACGACATCACAAACACAAAAGGGTTGACAATAGGGCTACCGCCTTGGAACGGTCAGTGGCAACAAAGGCCACATGGGGTTTAAACCGGTTCTAGGGTGCACCAAACCTCACACTTACCCTACTGTAATCCCATTAAAACAGGACAGTGTAAATAAAGAAATCCCCGCCATGATCTAATCGCTAACCAAACAAGGCAGCATCAATAGGCAATATAAGTAAAACACAAATATGCTCGTGTAAATATAATACAAAAAAAACAATAAGACAAACATCAAACGCCACCGTCCCAATGGGCTTTATGTAGGCTTCATCATAGGGTCCACAGCCTGTCCGGTCATCGTACAATTAAAGAGGAAAGCATAGTGGCGAACTGTAAAAGGGTCCACCACCAAGCATGCAGTACGTTGCAAAATGATAGGGTCATAACCTCTTTTGATAAACTTTTTAACAAGTTTAACAAAGCTAGTATGAAAGTGATCATGACCAAGAATCTTACGAAGGTTATAAATCACATCACCATAGAAGTCAGGTTGTGTATAGTCCTTGTCGCAAAAGAGTCCTTAAATTACTTTTATATAACCCCTGTTAGAATCTGCTAATAAGTCATCCACATCAAACTCTTCACCCTCCTTGTCGTAAAGCGCTTCATAACAAAAAAGTAATGTACTCTGAATTCTATAATATAGTGAGACAACATGAATAATATAGGGGCAGTCACTATATAATACATATTAGAATTTAACAGTTTATACACACTAGAGATTGTTTTAACTTTATAATAGATTTTCTTTCATATCAGTTATACACATTGTGCTAAAACCAAAAGACTTTATTGTACACCATACAGGTTTAATATGTGTATAAGGAACTATTTTTTGAAATGGCATGGTATGTATATTTTTGACATGTTTTCAATGTGGTTTGTTATTTATTTTTGTCATTTGTGAACAATGCAGTTTGGCAATGCTAAAAGATAATTCTTGTGCTGTCTAAATGGATAAATGGACTATATAAAGAACTATTTATTTTTTAGATAATCGTTGCCCTTTTTATGTGTTTGACTGCACAAACGAAGTGAAAATTAAAGACAGTGTAATTAATTAATTAATTTATGTTTTATGTATCTGAATTGACAAAACTTGTGTATGTAGGTAACAAGGTATCATACAGTTACCAATCTCACATCCAAAATGGTGTTTTTCATGTTAAACTGAAATTTCGGTACCCCACCCACTTTTTTACATCCTTGTTGGTCATAAACCCTTAACGTTTAATTGTAAATACCTATAGTACCTGCCTGTGAACATTTGAATTATTTTGACTACATACTGGTTGTTATTCAAGTATGGTTATTATATCAGTATACAGTTATTTTATGGGTGTTTTGGGAACAGTCCGTATCGGGACACGTCCCTAGCGGCCTCGGGCAACATTTTCCCAGGTCGTCCCCGATACCTTGGGATAATAGTTTTGACTGTTCCAAAAACACCCATGAAATAACTGTTTTATTACCTAATTCCCTGTATAATCAGTTATTGCAAATCGGGATTAATTTGAATTAGCTAAAGGAGAACAAAATGGTAAAAGTTTAATGATTTAATTATATTTCATAATCGCTAAATTATGGCTAGATGTTATGGGGGGTGCGCGTGTCCGACCGAAGTTGACGTTTCAACATGTCTCGTAAGGGTCCCATGTCTAGTTAGGGAATTCCTCACGGGTGTATGTCTCACACCCAGTGTTTTACGTGTGCCCTTGTTTTGTGAATTTATTTGGTTCTGCATTATGCACACTTAGGTTTATATTCAATTTTTATCTATATAACCAAATAACAGACAATGCAAGTATATTTCTGTCTGTCTATACGCACTGTATATAGATTAACGATCTTACCAGGAAAACAATAACCTGCCGCAAAAACGTTTTCAGTCCGAGGGCCTTCTTCAGTTGCTATAAAATCTTCAACCTATTCCTTTTATAGCGTTTTTAGTTCAATATATTATTTATAATGATTTAAAAATCATTGTCATATGGATTGGATTGTTCGTATATTTGTAACTCACGTACCAAGGTGGTAGTTACATTTTACTGACTGTATACTCTAAGGATGTCACTTTCTTGTGCATATTATTAGCAAGAGAAATATTTAATGTGTCGTTTATACGGAACTAAATCCCGTTTCTATACGTTTGAGATCTGGGTTGGTACCAGACTATATTAAGTCAGCCTTTACACCACATTAAAGTAAATTGCCTCTCCTTTATATTTATTATTTGTTTTCCTAAGAATAGCCTATACTAAAAAGGCAAGACTAACTCAGGGTTGGTACCAGACTATATTAAGTCAGTCGTTAATCACATTAAAGTTACGTTATATTTTGGCTTGACGCTGGGTTGGTACCAGACTATATTAAGTCAGCCTTTACACCACATTAAAGTGAATTGCCTCTCCTTTATATTTATTATTTGTTTTCCTAAGAATAGACTATATTACACAGGCAAGCTGACACTGGGTTGGTACCAGACTATATTAAGTCAGCTGTTTAAATGTGTATCAATATAATGTTTGAAGAGGTAGTGTTATTTTGGAAGTACATATATTACTGTCAGTCGGGGTTAGTATCCTATTTTCCGGGGTTTGTACCCGTTTATTATCGCTATTCACGGGGTTTGTACCCGATTTTCATTAAACAGAATAGCTTCTAACAGTATCTATATGTACTTCAAAAATACGTGCTTAATCTGGTATTTACCAAATTGTTCCCAATGAATTATTTAGAATGAATAAGCATCAGGTCAATACATATTATTTGATAACTATTGTTTTAGTTGTATTTGCCAAAAAGTAGAAGAGTACCTAATAAATTGGGAACCAACAGTCAGAATGAAAACATTGAAGACTGTAAAATTTTGGGAATGTTACATACCTTACCTATAAACAACTTCAGTATCGAAAAACAATAAATCATTGAAAAAAACACACCCTGTCGTGCTTCGACCTGAAAATGCATTTAAATACAGCATATCGCATGTAGAAAACTAAGCTTTTGGGAGTTGCGGAGCGATGTGCATGCCACCGGACCTCCATGTATAGGGTTTTGCCTCGGTTAAACTGTAGGGCTGGCTGAAGGCCTGTAAATATTAATTACTGACTCCGAAAAAAAATATCTTACTGCGAAGTTGAGTCATGACGTCAATAAAGTGTTACATTTCGCTTATAGTATACATTAATTTATTTAAAATGTAATACATAGATTATTTAACTGCTGGGATTGAGTATACGGAAATCATTCAGTCGATGTTAATTGTGTTATCCCGACGCGATAATTCGCATTCAAATCGCGCTTGAAACAGTTCATTGTAGGAGGGCAACAGTCGAACTGTTTTATCTCTGTGACGTTTATAGCGGGTAACAGTCAGAAATGTCTAATAACCATTTATATAGAAAGTTAGGTAATAATATGAAATATTTGAAGATTATGATGGTAAAAACGATATGTGCGGGAATGAAATATTCATCACATAATCAACACGTGATATGCCCAGCCAATGGTAGGCTGTGTGGGTTGTCAGAGACCTAAGAGTAAAGACACTATTGTGGGTGGTATTGTTATGTATGAGTTATTATATATATATATACGTTTATATATAAAAAGAATCGAAATTCTGCAAAATTACTACCATATAATTTGCAGACGAAATAAATAAACACTATCACACCACACCACTAACAGAACTTTAAGTTCTTTGATTTAAGTAAACATCGTATTATATTAGCATACACTGCAGTCAATAAGTTTATCGACTGCTTGCATTGCCAATCGCCTGAAGATACGGAGCGTTCAATTATATAATAACCTGTTGCGATGAACGTTTTAACATAATTGCAGAATCGAACATCTTTGATGAAGAGACACATCATATTAGCATGTGTGATCTGTATGCCAAGTGAAATAACAATCCACGACAACTTTCGAAACAAAGGCCAAATGAAGTACGTCAAGTCAAACAAAGGGTCATAATTATGTAATAAGTCAGACAGTAAACAATGTGTGACGAAGAAGGACATAATGCCATAATGCCATCAGTTGTTATGTGTATATACATTTTGGAAACAATCCATACGAAATTGTTTGAGAAAAATGTGTTACGGTACATTATACAATATCACAGTGGACAATTCTAATTCAAACAAAGGTCCATAATTCATTTACACATTAGTCAATAAACAATGTATGTTTTAGAGGCACATAAGCTTATCAGTTGTTACGAAGTTTAGAAACAATTCATCCGAAATTGTGTGAGAAAAATGTGTCACGGGACGGGTTGGACGAGACGGACAGCGTGATTCCTATATAGCACACACTCCACTGGGGTTCATTTCAATGGTAAATAAAAGGGAAGGTATAGTATATGACATCACAAGCATAACAGGGTGACAATATGGCTATCAACTTGTCAGTGACAAAACATGTCACTGGGGGTTTAAACCAGGTTCTAGGGTGCACAAAACCTCGTACCCTATTGTTATCCCAATAAAACGGGACTGTAGAAATAGAAATCGCCGATAGGCGTTATCCTCTAACAAACATGACAGCATTTATAGGCAAATATAAAACAAACAAGATCATGTATGATTATAAAAACAATCCTAGCAAGCCACACAGCAAGTACTCAGTAACGTGGCACAAGTCAGAATAACAAGAGGATAAACCAATAAGGGCGCGTCAAGACAATATTGGGGACGGATATCAAACTTTACCGTCTTATTTCATCAACGAGTTGGATAACATGGTATGCTATGAGGCTGCCGAGGCTCGTTTATTAGTCTAAAATACATCGTCAATAAATACTATAAAGGGGATCCCTTGCGGGTAACACAAACAAACAAGAGAGAGAAGTAAGTAGCAGACTCGGCTTTATTGAGTATGTTCATGAGAGGTAATATAAGGTGCAACATCTCTCACGCCACTAGCATCAGTTTAAGGGGTATTCTATTTAAAATTCATAAAGAGTGAGCTTAATGATCCCAAGGGACCAGTAAGCAATAACACTACTGATGTGTAATCGGGGTTACTCTTTATAGCCACCACATTGCACCAAACAAACGCTAGTGTGAATGTAAATAAATACTGAAAAGTGAATCCGTTGGAAGCAGCATAATCAAACTAGAGAGAATAGTAGCAATAATTAACGTATATATTTATCACAGATCCAACATGTAGTGATCGATGTAATGTAACATACATATTCTACGGTGTAGCTATTTAATTTAACATGTTTTTAAATGATGTCATGTTTTTATATGTCTGTAACGCGTTTGCACAAAAATAGTATGATACATTAATAGCACATTATGCACATGCATTTAATAAAGCAGCATTTCAAATATGATTATGTATTAAATGTTTGTCTGATCTTATGATGCGCAAGATATAACATGAAACAAATAAGCATAACGACATGTCATTACGTGGTCCCGACTTAATTCCATTAGCGGTTTGTAAGCTTCCATTAGCAGGATTTTATAACGTACAATTCGACAATAAAACACGTTTAAAAACATTTTTTTACTGAAAAAATGCGATAACCTGTTTAAAATTACCTATTAATTAAGGGCGTTGGCTGGGAAAGGACGTAGTGTTGAGATTTTTTTAAAACTGATATTTAACGTCTCTCACCACAATTAATTTTCCATAGGTCCCATTGTAATGTTTTTGTTCGTGGCATAGAGATAAACAAAATTTACAACATGTGTTTATGCTTAAATTCTTCATTGATCCAATATCTGCAATTTAAAACACATTTAACAAATATTTACCAGATTGAACTTTTTTTAATTTCATGTCTGCGTGACACGTATCAAAATTTAGGAAAAATACAACTCCGTGGTGATTAGACCCATGATGTGTAAAATGAGGCAGAATTAGCTAGAAATCTTATATCAACATGCATTTTTCTGTGATCTCTTCCTAAAATGCTGTAGATTTATAAATCAATGTATCCTGTAAAATGTAGAAAAGCGGACGTTTTTTTTAGTGGTGTGAGTCCTTAAGGCTTATTTGGTATCATTTAGATACACAATTATTAAAAAAGGAGTATGTCATCACACTATGTTTTGCACTAGATGTCTTAGACGAAGGCACCTATTTCTATCTGCAAAACTGCACTGAAAAGATGTAAAACAGAGTCAATGAACATGTTCAAAAAACAAATTTATGCGATGACATTTATTGAAAAACAACGATTAATTTTCAATAACATATGTACATGTCTCTCAAAACATACACAAACAGTTGTAATTCTCGTTCGTCTTTTCATCTTAAAAAGCAAAAGTACCCCACCCATTGTTTAAAGAAATTTGTTTTGACTTAAATGATAATTCAAGATAAAAAAAAGTATGTCCTAATGCCCAATTTTTTTTAAAACTTGAATATGACAAAGTTCTATGACATTATTTCGAAACAAGTAAACAAATATATAGGTCATCAAGCTTCTAATGAATTTTTATTAAAAATTCTTTAAATTACGCACATTTTGGAGTTATTTTGACATTTTCACTGTAAAATACTGTACACACAGTTTTGACATAGAGATCGAATATAAAATTAGCTCAGTTTCTACTTTTATATATATATTCCACTATTTAGAAACAAAAATCTTCTATAGCAAAAGGATACATTCTACTCAGAGCTACCTATACCCCTTATTTTCTTGATAACAAAAAATGATCATAAATGACGGATAAAATACGAAAACTATTTTTTTGTTGAAAATTTGATATGTTACCATTTTAAATCCTACATTATATGCATATTTACTAGAAGGCAAGAAATTAAACAATTCTTCTGTCAAATAAAACTATGATTTAAAAAATATAGTTCTTAAACTTGAAAATGTCAAAACTTGACCTGCCAACATCCTTAAATATTTTAGTTTTACAATATTTAAAGTTTTTAAGCCGAATTTACGGTTTTATTTCATACCCCAGCCAACCCCGTTTTCGCTTCTTGGAGAAGGGGTTGGATGGGGTATGAAAGTTAATACACGGACCAAGTAATGATTTAACTGTGATACGTCACAGTGATTCAGTCATTACTGGCGTAGTTATTACACTCGTGTATGAAACCACTAATTAATTTCCTCACAGACACCAATGTTAAAGTGCCCCATTTTAATGATTTGCTGCAACTTCAACTAAAATATGGATAATGCAGCAGTGTAATTTTCATAGAGAAAACTAATTTTCCGCTTGAAAAATCACCAGAAAAGGTTCTTGTTTGTTTGTTTACTAAACAGGTCAAGCGTACAGCTTTTGTCAGTGATGGTTGCTCACAAAGTGTAATCATGAGTCGAAATTTCGAAAATGTTCTTCAGTTATCGAGAAAAACCTATTAATACGATTCTTATACATACAACCACAAAATCGAACAGAAATGGGCAGTTTTCCCCTACTTATCCTGCTTATAATGCCCATTTCCATAAAAAAGTAGTGATTACTTTTTATTATAGGAACTACTTTCGGCTACACCTCGAAGTTTTAAATGTAATTAGTGGTGGTAAACCTATATTGAATCGATACATTATTAAATTCCCAGAAGAAACGTATACAATAGGTATTAAAGTCGAACAGGACATCATCATGATCATGTAGCCTTCGCAGAACCTAGCTGCTTTTAATCACTGCAGGTATGGACCTACAACTTTTTCCCCCCAGATGTGTTCTCTTTATTCACAAAAATATGATTTTTGGGATAAGATTTCGACGAAATTCCCTAGCAATGTCCCTTAAACAGTTCAAGTCAACCAAACATATTCATTCAAAACAAACAACACTTACAACGTTAACGTAAGCAAGGTATTTGCAATCTCAGACACAAACGGGTTGACACTAACGCTACATTCTTGGAACGGGTCAGCGGCCAAAATACCGCTGGCTCTGTAAGTGCATGTGTGTAGGGAGAGGTTGGGGGTGGGGGTTAAGGTAGGGGTGGGGGTGTTAAACAAGTTTAAAGATTGCAATGTCATCCCAATAAAACAGGACAGTATAAATAAAGAAATATATTTTCTAACACACAAGGCAGCATTAATTGAAAACGACGTAATGCGTTAGATATCCTCCAGTACAATAACGTTACATGGAGATATACTAATTAATGCCGGTGGTACTATTATGTGATACATTTCAACAGTTGGACTGACTATGGATTTATTAGTATTGAATACTGTATGAAATTGCAATATACAATTATTGGTCATCGAAGATCAAATCAAATCAGAAATTAAACGTCATAACAAGTTGATTGTCATGAGAAGTATATAATATACCACGATTATACGAATATAAAATATGTATAAACTTAGGATGGCACTATTAAACTTCTTATTTGGGTTTAAAGCTCCCGAGAGAGAGCTTATCATTGTATTGCTCTATGCGTACATTCTCGCCCTCGATCGATACTAGTATCATCTCTCGTGTTTGGCGCTTGGAATTATGGGGGGGTGGGGGGGGGGGGGGGGGGGTGGGGGGGGGGGGGGGAAGTAGTCCGGTCAGATGATTTGCATATATATAGCTAGGGACCAAAACCCAGGTTTTATGACCCAGTCTAGACACGCCGGGCAAAAGCACCAAACTTTCCTCAAATGTCTGTTTTATATTTCTATGTATTTTTAAAAGGGTCCCCAAAGGTTCGTGAATCCCTAAATGTATTAGGATTATATGCACACCGAATTACCGCACCGCGGATGAAGTCCTGAAAAATCAGGAGGCCACCTGCCGAATATCAGTGATGAATTTGAAAAAATCGAAATGACGTCAGTATGCTATGCATATTGTCGACTTATTTATTTTTCTTATTTTACCATCTTATCTTATCTTAATATCCCAATTTTCTACGAAAACTATTGACATTCCGAGCAAATTAAATACACTGTTCATTTACTAATACATTTAAAATCAATCGGGGAGTTACACATGTCAATCGTAAACGGAAACCATTTGTATATGTATAACCACTTCAACGAATATGTATACAACACTGGATTGACCGTTTTTAAAACACGTTTCTTGACTGTGTTCTATAAATGTTACATTTCCTGTTAGCTTTTATACCTTAGACTACATTGTGTTAGTTTAATTGTTTACGAAACGAAGTCTTCAATGTGCATTAATAATATTTCAATAAATAACTTAACACGAAACTAAAGAAACTTATCAAAACGTACAACATAGTACGTCTTATACATTTCAAATGCATAACTCGAGTTAAATTGGCTAAAATGGATAAATAAAGAAGATTGTATTCGAAATGTACACTATAAAAGGACGGTATTCACGAGTAGATCGGAATTCCTAGTTTACAATCAAAGTCGAGATACGACAACACACTATGCATGCTATGTTGAAAAAAGAATATAACTCCGTGAAAACTCATCAAACAGATATCGGCATGTCTATCTCATGTCGGAGCTGAATAAGAAGTTTTATTTCAATCGGATGGAAACTCCAGACGTTGCGCACACAATTTGCGGGAACTTCTATGAATCGGGGTTATTGTTGTCATGCTTGTCTACAGTTTACTAGAATACCGAAAAACATCGTAAGAGTAATTGGTTACAAACAGATTGATATACAGAGGATCTTACATGAGTACATATTCATTACTGAATTTATCAAACGAGTTGGCAAAATGATATAATGTGAGGCTCTTGCCGAGCATTGTATCATATTTGCTAACGAGTTTAAAAATTCAATAATGAATGAGAACGAGTGAAAACGTCTACACAGAATGATTTATATATGGTGAATTAGGACGTATAAATTATCATACACAGCGATTATAATTATAATCAAATATTGGTTAAAAATAGTAAACAGCAATGCACGAAAATATATTGTTAATACATACTCTATGATGCTTAATGATATTGAAACACTGCTAAATAAAACAAACTGGGCATCTTTGGTTAAACATATATATGGAAATTTAGGTTTTTATAATGTATGGGTATCACAAGGGGTAGAAGTTATAAAATCGTTTTTGTAAATATTAAAATAACGTTTGCGGGATACGTTTATACAAAACTGGGATAGCCGCTTAAATCACTCAACTAGAGCGACATTTTACAACGTGATTCCAATTTTCAAGTTTCAACCATATTTGGATATAGTCAATATTAAAATATTTCGAACGGCATTAACCCAATTAAGAGTCTCATCTCATAGGCTAGAGATTGAAATAGATCTATGACGAGGCTAATAAAAGTTCTTCTTCTATAAGTAGTGGTATATCGAAAATATAGAATGGTGTTATTCCACTCCCACACTGTAAATTATGTGATAAATCTCGTTATTGTTTTATTATTAATCTCGCCAAAAGATTGCTAAATCGACAGAAAATCTCTAAAATAGGCGGTTTATTATAACTTGTTTTATATTCCTCAGAGTCAGTGAAAACTCTGTCTCTGTTCCCTAAGGAGCATAGTACAACAAGACGTCGTGAAACATCATTACATTGCTTATGATAAGAAAGTAAAATGGCGTAAAAAGCAATCATTCCTTGCAAAACTGTCGACGCCAGCATTTTACATCGTCAACAGATTCCTCATAAACATACTCCTATTCTTACCAACTACGACTGGAATAATTTAGGATGGGACATGCTATTCTTAATTTAAATATATATTGGTTCTTCGGTTTGGCAATTTGAATTGTTTATATCATTATTGATACTAGACGTATCTAATTCTATCTCTGTTCGAATTTTACTTCACCATACTTTGTATCAAATACTGAAAATGGATTACATTACGTGGTCCGAGTATTAACTTTCATACCCCATCCAACCTCTTTTCCAAGAAGCGAAAACGGGGTTGGCTGGGCTATGAAATAAAACCTTAATTTCAGCTTAAAAAGTTTGCATATTGTAAACTTAAAACATTTAATAGGTATATCACATGTTTTCATTAAAAAACGTGTTTAAACATGTTTTATAGTCGAAATATCCCTTATAAAATCCTGCGAATATAAGCTTTCCCATCGCTTAATGGCATTAAGGCGGGACCACGTAATGCCTTGGAATTTACAAAGATAAACAAGAAAGATTAAGTAGCAGACTCTGTAAACCATGTCTTCGCCACTCTTGATGTTGTGTATTGTACTATTTTATTTTACTAGAACTTGTTCATTTGACTGCGTTTGTGGTACAGTGCGGACCTAAGTTTTCTTGCGTGAAGGTACCGTGGTTTCTAAAGGTGCCGATTAAAAGTATTTATTTTCCACTCTTAATTCAACGTTCTAGTTTTTGGGTTTGGCCTGACGTTTATATTGTTTCTATCGCATCTGGATTCTCAAAATATTTAATTTATATATATACCTCCATGTCAGTAGATTTAGAAATGGTGTACATAATGTTGTAACATTTGGTTGTTGGGATAGCTATTTTAACGGCGCGCCAAAAAGAATACACATTATTCCAGGCTCATCCTTAATTTACATCTAGATACAAATATGCACAATAAGCCTAGAACCTTGCTGCAACTTCTGTTGTAAACACATTTGTTTTTGCTGGAGTCACGACCATTGTTTTCGGCTACTGTTCACCTGAAATTCACCTGAAATTCACGGATTCTTGGATGACTTTACCTCTCTGCCTTAAAAAGAAGTGACCCTAGTCTTTCCCGGCAAATCCAAGAGTTTGTCACCACGCAGAATTGCTGCCACAGACGTGACAATAAGGAAAAACAAGACGTTATTTGGCGGGTGAGTGCCTTTAAACTCATTCAACTCAACTTATTCTATTCAGTTTATCGTTATACAAGAATTATCACGGGTTAGGGAAGCAGTCGAAAGGATCTGATGATCCGATTAGACTGCACAACACAGATTTGGAGACTTGGGGATGGAGGTTGATGATCCAACAAATCCGAATCTTCCAAAGTCTCCGAAGTCTGCCAACTCAAAGGCCGTAAACCCGTACTTCCACCGTAGTAACATCAAAATCTAAATAAGGTAATTCAATGGAACTGCCGAGGTTTAAAGCCTAATTATGATGAAATCAGCTGACTTAAATAAACACAACCCTGTTGCATTTTGTCTTCAAGAAACTGAAGACTAGTGAGATATCTGTTAAAAAATATTCATTGTATAACTATATTTATGATACAAATGATAAAGCTGCTGGAGGAGTTTCGATCGAAACATTCCTCACAGAACTGTTGCGCTGCAGACTGATTTGCAAGCTGCTGCGGTCAGTGTTACGATGCACTGAGTTATAACATGCTCCTTATATTTACCACCCAGTTCTTCACTAGACCTTAAAGATCTAAAATACCTAGTTGCACAATTACCATCACATTTTATACCCTTGGGTGATTTTAATGCACACAACTACATTTGGGGTTGTAAAGATATAAACGACAAAGGCAAGGAAGTTGAGGATTTCTTAGCCAAAAACAATTTATGTATTTTTAATGATAACAAATCACATATTTATTTACATCCAGCTACAGGCTCTCATTCTTCATTGATTTAACAATATGCGATCCAACGCTCTTGATGGATTTTTCGTGGAGTGTTGATGACGACCTATGTGGTAGTGACCACTTCTCCTTATTTATTGAAAATATCGGCACCGCACTTCTCGAAAAAACGCAACGATGGAAACTTCGCAAATCTGATTGGGATAAGTTTCAATCTCTTTGTGAGAAACCATTAAAGTCTTCCGACACGACTACTCTTTTTACCAAAACCCTTCATGATATAGCTGATCAAACTATTTCAAAAACCTCGGCAAATCCAAAACGTCCACATAAACCATGGTACGATGATGAATGCAAAAAGGCAGTCAGCGATCGTAAAGCGGCATTGAGTGCTTTTAACTTGCGTCTAACTCAAAACAATTTAAATAATTTTGAGTTTTTCGTGCTATTAAGGATAGCAAGAGGAAATCCTGGAGATCTTATGTCTATAGGCTGAACTCTCGCTCATCTCTTAAGAAGACGTTGGACATGATCCGAAATATAAACGGTAAAGGTAATTCTAGTTGTGTAAATCATCTTAAAACTGAGAATGAAGATATTACATCTGTCAAAGATATTACAAACACTTTGGCAGAAACTTTTTCTAAAAATTCTTCTTCTGAAAATTGTCGATCAAATGTTCTAAAAAATAGGAAACTAAAAGAACAGAAGAAGCTGAATTTCAAGTCGAAAAACTTGGAGAAATACAATAAACTGTTCACGCTCAAGGAACTTCGAGAATTCTTAAAAAGGCTCATGATACATCAGCTGGTCCTGATGATATCCATTATCAATTATTAAAACATTTACCTCAAACCTGTCTCTCTGCACTTTGTGATATATTTAATAAGGTTTGGGTGACAGAAAACTTCCCCGATTCTTGGCGGGAAGCAATCGTTATTCCAGTCCCCAAACCTTGAAAGGATCATACGGACCTAATAACATTATCGCCCTATTGCTTTACCGAGTTGCATATACAAAACCATGGAACGAATGATTAATGAGAGACTCGTTTGGAACCTGGAATCCAACAAACTGATAACAAGGTATCAAAGTGGATTCCGGCGCCAACGAAGCACAACAGACAATCTCATTCGATTTGAATCATCATTTATTAGGGAAGCTTTCATAAAGAAACAACATCTAGTCGCTGTATTTTTTGACTTGGAGAAAGCTTATGATACTGCATGGAAGTATGGTATTATGAATGATCTTTATGACCTTGGTCTTAGAGGCCGATTACCAGTTTTTATAGAGAATTTCTTAGATGATAGACAGTTTCGTGTCCGAATTGGTTTAACCTTCTCTGACATTCATGAACAGGAGATGGGTGTGCCACAGGGCAGCATACCCTATGTCACCCCTTTTAATATAAAAAGTAACAGTATAGTTAAAAGCATCAATTCTGGTGCGGATTGTTCTCTATATGTTGACGACTTTGTTATATGTTATCGTGCAATAAACATGAACACTACTGAGAAACAATAACAACAATGTCTCAATAAACAACCCTGTCTCCACCACCCTTTCTGTTGTTTTTTGTCTCTTTCATTGTATTATCAATTCCTTGTGTGCAGTACAGTGCGGACCTACGATGCCATTGCGTTCGGACGCTGTGGTTTCTATAAAACCCTATATCTCATTTTTTCAGACCTGGTCTGATGAAAATAGATTTACATTTTCCAAATCTAAAACTAAGTGTATGCACTTTTGTCAACTACGTAAACCTCATGAAGACGCCCATCTAACACTAGATGGGTCACCAGTACCAGTAGTGGATGAGACTAAATTCCTTGGTCTTACTTTTGACCGTAAATTAACGTTTATACCACACCTTAAATACTTGAAAGCCAAATACCTTCAAGCTCTTAATTTACTTAAAGTTGTTGCAAACACTAATTAGGAAGTAGACAGAAAAGTACTTTTACAACTATATAGATCTCTTATCGGATCCAAACTGGACTATGGCTCAATAGTATATATATCGACTCGCAAAACCGAAGGCCATTTGACCATTTGTTCTTCGTATTAAACCGAAACTAAGAGACATTGAAATCGACCTAAATTTTAATAGCCAAATACAAAATACCAAAATACCACATCCAATACAAATCCTACTATCTTTTAAAGCAAATTTAATGAAATTAAATCGAAATACAGTTATTTTCAACATATACACACAGATGGTTCTAAAGATGAAGATAAGGTAACTGCAGCAGCTGTTGTTCACAAACACAGCATAAAAAGCCGCCTGCCTGACAAGGCCTTTATCTTTTCAGCTGAACTTGCCTTAAATTATATTCAGGAATCTGATGATGACCATTTCGTAATCTTTTCTGATTCCCTTACATCTCTGCAAGCACTGGGTATTATGAAACATAATAACCCAGTTGCGCTTCAACTTTTAGAAAAGTACAATTCTCTTATAGTTTTTAATGTTATTATTTTCTGCTGGCGTCCAAGCCATGTATGAATACGTGGTAATGATAGAGCTGATAATGCTGATAAGGCAGCATTATATTAACATATATAATCTAATGCAAAATTACCTTATACTGATTTTAAAAGTGTTCCCACATATATTCGTAACTGTTGGCAAGCCGTATGGGATTTGTTATTGAACAATAAACTCCATTCAATTAAACCGTTACTAGGGGAATGGCGTTCTTCTAGTAGACCCATTCGTCGAGAAGAAGTTGTTCTAGCCCGGTGCAGGATGGGGCATACACGTTATACTCATTCATACGTATTACAAGGTGTGCAATTACCAGAATGTATAGCCTGTTTTGCACCGTTAACGATCATGTGTAGACTTTGATCCTATGCGGCAAAGATACTACACTGTTTATACTATGAAAGAGTTATTTGATACTATAGATTTTAGTCTTGTTTTAGATTTCTTGAAAGAAATCAGACATTATAAATCATTATAATATGTTCTTATATATATTTGCTAGTTTATACACGGGCATGTGTTGATTAACATATATACATAACTTATATTACTACCATATCATCCCTTATTTGTAAATAGTTTATCTTTATATATTTACATTGATTTTTAATTATTACTTCTTTTCTTCATCTTTGATCAGTTTTCATAAACAATATAACCTATTTATGTGTCGACGTGCCGTAAAACACCATTCATTCATTCATTATTTTCCGGCAACTACATTGGGTAGAATAAGGAAAACAACAACAACAGAATAATCAGGCAAACTGTTGTTTTCTTGTTGCTGGTGCGCAGGACATTAATATTTATTTTTGTCTTGCATCTGAGCAATTTATATGCAAAGAAATTTTAAGACATGCAATATTCGTTTACTACTTTGAACAATACATCTCCTTAAACAGTTATTAGCACATTAGAAAGTGATTTGCACACATTCTACAGCATGAGTTCTATAAATATATGTATTACTATCGTCACATTACTGAAGCTTAATGCTGTCTTGTAACATTCACATAACACAAACATTAAACGTTATTTTCCTTTTCCTGGATTAGGTAGAAGTCATCGTAAGGTCTACACTCTGACCAATCATATAGCTTAATATACAATTATAGGTATTATTTGTTCTCTTTTGAGGCTAGAACTTAGCTGATGGCGATATATTTTGTTTGATTTCTTATGAACTATATATGTTAATTGCTATGTGCATTCGTCTTTTAGGTCGAGCCTTAACAACAACCAAAGATAAGGAACAGCAATGAGACTTCAGCCTGAGCTAACATATTTCGTGTAAAATATCCTTTATTTAATTTGCAAACTTTACGAACTAACAGACTTGTCCTTAATCTACCACACACACGACAACTGGCTTTCTTCCCGGAAATGGGGCAAAGTAATTTGGTTCATGAATAAACATCAATAGTAAGTTATTGACAGTACACGGGCTGATGATTGCAATGTATTGCCGACTGAGTTAATTATCATGCAAATGAAGACATAAGACATAAAACATAAGACAAACTACCATTGTAAAAATAGCAAGTAGTTGAATAGATCGATGTCTTTAACATAAATAACAATGCGTCTAAAACGTGTTCGCCTCTCATCGCTGCGGATTCGAATCCAACTGGGAACTCGTCGTTTCATATGAGAAAGTGTCGATTCTTACGGATGGCGGGAGGTATACTGTACTAAGTTTACGCAGGAAAAATTGGGTGGTCTGCCTCTACCACAAACAAATCGACATAAAACACCATTCAAAAACAAATTAACTGATTAAAAATGATTATTCTTGTCCTTGCGGCTCTTGAAACAGCTTTTTTCATAATTGAACAACCACCTACAATTGTTTCTACACGATGTATATCTGTAAATGATTATGGTGTCTTAAAGGGGCTTGACTCAAGAATTGAATCAGAAAAAACAGTAATATATGTCTAAAAAAACTTTTGAGGAAATCGAAGTATGGAAGTCCAAAATAATAAAATGGAGGTCGGGTTCCCTTTGAAAATAAAGATATTTACTCACACTGTTTTATCAAGTGTAGATTGTTTGTTCTTATTTGTGTTATATATTTCTTCAGTATTTGGAAAACCGTCGTTGGACGTAGCTGTACATCGTCATTGCCGAAACCCAATATTTCAGAAAGAAACTAACGCAATATACACTCAAGTGATATGAAAACGCAACACGGGAATTTCCGCTATATATTGTATATACTGTACACTTAATTGCACATACTATTCCAAAGAAATCCTAAGAGGTTTTTAAAAAGAAAGTTGCAGTTAACTAGAGAAAGGACACAACTGTGATGTTGTAGACGTTTTAATCACACTACACTTTGTAACAAGAACTTCATAAATGTTGAAGTAGCTCTTTGAAAAATTGAGCTAGTTCAGTACTGTATTTAACGTAAATAGTTTGCAAAATGTTGCATCCTAAGTTTGCTCACATGATTGAGCCAAACGCGTACTCTGTGAATAATGAAACATTGAAGGAATACTATTTGCTGTATTATTTGTTCTTTTAGTATTTTTTCCAAAAGGAAAGGTCTTACGTAGCCATGTACCATTCGATTAAAAGCAGCATATTTTACATACAATATATAGCGGAAATTTTCATATCACTTGAGTGTAAATAGCTGTTATTATGTAAAACCAAATGTTTCTAGCTTGTTCAGTTCAAGCGATGATCAAATACGCTTACGTCGAACGACAAGTCTCCAAGACGTGGAGTAATATACAAGAACTAGAAAAGGAAAAGCATGCGTCTTTCAAACAAAACACGGTGTATATATATTATTAACTCGAAGTTCATTATTTTAGTTTTTAATTCTATATAATATTCGGAAGACAGTTGTATCGGACATACTAGTGATAGACAAAATCAAGAAAAGCCCCTATAAAATAAAATACAACGATAGACAAAATCAAGGAAAGCCCCTATAAAATAAAAAACAACGATAGACAAAATCAAGAAAAGCCCCTATAAAATAAAAAAAACAACGATAGACAAAATCAAGAAAAGCCCTTATAAAATAAAAAACAACGTTACTTTTTTGGTACTCAGTTGTCAAAGTTCAAATTAACTGATAATATCTTAGGATGTAACATATACTGTTAAGAGGTATTTACTATTTGTATTAGTTGCTAGAGTGATATGTTGCTTCACACTCTTCAATTTTTTACTAATGTGTTCACGTGGTGTTGCAGTCTCATCTTTCTCGAGCTTGTGGAATGTTTATTACAATAAATCAACGAAGGATTACCTCTTATTTAAAGGTAATATTTCTAATTCCATTCCGCATCTTCAAGTGTTAATGACCACTTAATACATTGAACTGAATTGAATTGAAGACTTGAGTTTAAGATATCAACGCAAAATTTCTTGATTGCACTAATATGTTTCTGAAATAACTGTATATGAAATGCTTAAATTACAAAAGAAAACACATTTTCGGCTTGAATGTTTTAAATATACAGTAAATTATGCTCAGAATTATAACTTATAATACATATCAAAATGTAGAAAATAAGTAGTGTTTCTTTCGACTGTTTACCTGTCAATCAGCAGCCGATAGTTGGTGGTGTCACGTTCGTCATTTTGATATTTTAGCTATGGTCATGTGACACATTATCATGTGATCGCAGGCTACTTTCTTAGACGTTGGCAGAGGTCAATGTAATGGCCTCTGGGAGAGATGGTTGAGATATAAGCCCATTTCAAAGGAGAGTTGATATGGGAAGTAACTGAGATTGGAAATGCGCGAGTTTGCACATAATGACATGTTTAGCTGTTCTAAAGGTCTCACGTATGACTGGGATTGAGTTCATGGATAATTTTCGACAGCTATTGCTGTCCATCTCGTTTAAATCAATTGTTCGTGTTATTTTTTTCGATAAATTAGAGTAATGACATGTAAAAATATTAACTGTCTTTTTTAAATGACGATTTCAGTGTTTAAGTGTAATTCTGATACACCCGCACTATATAGCCTTTGCATCGTCAGGAGAACAAGCAAGGCAATGCGAAAGATATCACTGTAACGTTTGTAACTTTAGGAGATTAAGCAAAGCAATGCGAAAGATTTCAGATGTGTGCGTTTTTTTTCACATTTTAGGGGTATTGGAATAGAAATAGAACATCGTTTACGGTGAATTATGTTGTAATATATCACGGTTTGTCGAACAATTATAATCAATAATTGAACTCCAAACCGTGATATATTACACGATAATTTACCGTAAATGATGTTCTATTTCTTAAGTAACTCACGTCATCCTCTGGGGGCAATAACTTTAAAATATAAGTACATCAATGCTCAACTAAAGCATATAGACAATTGCAGCGTAAATGTTTGTATGCATACTGCTGATGAGGTTTTTAAAATAAACTTTATATACTGCAGGCTAATATTTGCCAAGGGCCTTAGGCAATTCACATTGATCAGCTCTTTCAATTATATTAATAACTTCTTGCATTAAATGTTGGCAAATAAAACATGTTGTATGCTATTTGCGAATCAAAATACTATAGGTTATTGCAGTAGTTGGCAGAGAATGCTTCGAATATCGCTGGAGCTCTCTTCTTGGCTTAACAGGTACGTTGGCAATGTGTGTTGTTTCGCTCTTTCAAAGTTAGTACGCTTGTCATGCCTTAATCGATGTTATATACACTGTCAAAGTATAATGAAGTACTCCAGACGCAGACTAGGGACATTTTGACTGATGTCTTATATCGTATAATTTAGGATTTATGTCTCATGACAGGACTTCTGGCTGAAATAAAGATGGCACGTGAAGCATGTTGATACCCTTGCATGCAGACATCTTGACTTGCAATTTCAATCTTCATGAATTCGAATGCATTACTACAGACCAGATGGAGGATATTATTCAACTTTTGTATTCAAATAAGTTTAAAAGTCGAACAGAAAATACAGAACACAATAAACTCCAAAACAAGCAAAACGACAAACATGAATGGCAATGTTAATAAGGAATAAAGGCATGTGCCGTCACAAATACTTAACAGGTTGGCAATAGGGCTACCGACTTGGAACGGTGTTTTGTGATTTTTGGACATTGTAACATATGTCTTATGACTTATGTTATCGGAATTTTGACTATGTCTTATGCCTTAAGACTTAAAAGTAGGAATACAAATGACACACCAGCCCTTCATGTTTAAGAGTTTAGTTGTCTGTTGTCTAGGGATTTTTTGACATGTCACTAGTGAAATCAACAGCACTGTTGTTGTTTTTTAAATTATTAGTCATGCTTGTCTTTACACTGTATACATCAGTCACAAGTCACAACACTTAAATCATACGCCATAATGTGTGACATGCGGCATAAATCATATAAGTAGGTATGCAAGTCGAACAAGATATGTATCATTCACCGAACACAGTCATTCACCGAACACAGTCAACCAAAATCATACATAAAAAAAAAACCCATAAAAAGAAGAAAGCAAAAGTGAAGTATGAGACACCACAAACATAGAATGGTTGACAATAGGGATGTCGCTTTGGAACGGGTCTGTGACAGTGGCAAAAAGGCCGATGAGTATCAATCTGTCACCTAAACTGCTTCTGTAAACTACGATGAGTATCAATCTGTCACCTAAACTGCTTCTGTAAACTACAAATATTAAAACCTAAGCTTACATATGGATATGTGAATCATTCTTATCACTGAAAAATTCGGTGTTCATCGCTCGTCGACCTCTTTCCAATTACTTAGTTTAAACATCGATTGCAAATTTAAACAAGTTCTTGCAACTTATATTAATCACTCCCGATGGCTTCCTGGGTAGAACCAGTACTAAGCAATGTGGATAGATTATCTTGCTCAAGGATAAATAACATGGTCACGGCGAGGATTTAACCCAATGACTTTTCGATCTGATGTCCGACGCTCTACCATCTACCACTGGAACACGCATTCCTCAATTACCAATCACATATTTCCTCTCATTCGATCCACAGCCGCTTACCACCTCATACGTTTGACATAACGAACCCATTCAAATGCATTATCGCCTTTAAGGCACCATCGTCTACAGCTTTACATACTCATATGTCTATCGACACCTTGAAACAAAACGTTCAAAATTAACCATCCATTATGTGATTTAGTTTACCTCATTGCTAAATTTCAACAATTAGAATGTCACCCTAGAACCTGGATTAATCCCCCTTTGGCCAGTTTGTCACTGACCGTTTCAAAGCGGTAGCACTATTTCCAACCAGTCTCTGTTTGTGATGTCGCATGTCTTGTTTTTTATTACCATTCTAATTGTTTGTTTGTATGCGTGTTTTTGGCTAATTGGGTTCTTTGAAAGCTACATTTCCTGTTCGACTTGTATACCTACTTTTATGACATATAAGGATATGATGAAGGCTACTTAAATCCTGAAAAAACGGAAACGTTTGATGTTTGTGATTAATCTTGAACTGTCATGCCCTTAGTGGTGTATTATCTTGTTGCTGTAGCTTCTGCCAAGTCATTAAGAACTTGATCTGTGACTTTCTAGATTTTTATATTCATATATATAAAATGATCTATGTATTATACTTGTATTTTCTATTAATGTAGCCTAGTTTATTAGAGGATATATCCTGTCGGGAATTGTTTTATTTATACCGTATCGTTTTATGGGGATGACAATTCAGTAAAACTGAGATTTGGTGCACCTTTGAACCTGGTTTAAACAACCCAGCGTTCCTGTTGTCACTGACCGGCCCAATGTAGCCTTATTGTCAACCCTTACTAACAATAATTAAAAACAATGATGATAATGAATATAAAAATATGAACATAAAAATCAAAAGCATAGAAAGCTACAAGGCAAGTACTCATTGACTCGGCAGAAGCCAGGACAAGGTGATAATAAATCACTTGGGGACGACACGACACGACAATATTAAAGATAATTGCACAATCAAATCAGAAAAGCATAGCGGCAAACTCATAATGGATGGGTCAACCACTAAACATGTAGTGCATTGCAAAATGATAAGGCCATAACCTCTTTTGATAAATGTCTAACACTTTTAGGACACAGAGTATGAATGGAATTATGACCAAGGATCTAACGAAAATGAGAAAAAAATTCCTCTAGAAGTCACAGCCCCTAAACGCAAGGGCATTGACGATCCAGTAACACAACAAAAAGCAATTAATCAAACAATGAAAAGGACAGTACACAACACAAAGACTGGTGAAGACTTGGAACTGCAGTAGGCAATATGGCCCACTGGTTAGCTTATATCGATTTTAAGAGTAAACAACCTCGCTATTATCCGGTCATTAGCGCTCAAACTGACAAGATAGTGTGCATACAAGTACAGCCCTCCAAAAGAAAATCTCTAACAATAAAGTCCACATTAAGAGAAATTAGGAAACGTTACAAGTATATGTTATTGTAAATATATATATAAAGAAAGATAATTAGAATCCAGCTTTGTACTGAACAACCACAGCAGTTGCAGCCAAAGAGAAAACCAATCTAGGGGAGAACCAGAAAACCTGAGATGTCATGCACTAACCTCAATTTCGTCACCAATGAAGTCATGGTGATATAGTCCTTGTCGCAGAAGAGTTCTTGAATTACTTTTACGAAGTTTATGGTAACAGTAGCCCTGACGGAGTAGCTTTTTAGTTATACAAATGTAATGAATATTAAAGTCCTCAACTCGACAACAAGCTTTAGAAAAACGAATAATTTACGAAACATATAACCCGCATGTTGCCTCTAGTTAGAAACATATTATGTCTATTATATTTAAAAGATATTGCTGAATTTCAAATAATAACATATATTTGTCTTTTAACCAGATATTGTTTTTCATATATACTGCTGTTCGTGGTGTACATTATCAAGATTAGACACTGAGTACGGACCCTACTATTTTATCACTATATTTTGATCTCTGTCGAGCTGCGACAAACACCGATTATGTGTTTGATGCTTGTTAAGGAATATCAGATAGCTAAACTAGAACATCTTCGTACGAGTAATGTGATACAAAACTCGTTTCTATCAAATGTATGAATTTCGTTACAATGTTATTATTTTAATTATATCATATTCCAAAGGCTCAGCAAAATAAGCCGCAAATAGTAACCAGTTTCATATTTTTCATAATTAGCTGGCAATTCATTGTCTTTGCCCTAAGGAACAGTGCAATATCTCTTGAAACATCGTTACAACGCTTGAGTTACATTGCCGTAATGAAGCAATTAGTTTTACAAAATTGTATAAATTGACATTCTCACGATATATCGCCAACAGATGCCACGTATTATTACTTTTTTGAAGTATGGATGGAATGAAATAATTCAGGATAGGAAATGCTATATTTAAAGTCGTTTTGACGCTGTGGTTTCTATAGGACCATATATCTCATTTGAATATATATTGAAGATTCTCTCTTATGTTTATAAAATTGAAATGTTTCATTTACGTTGCTATGACACGTGGAACAAATTGTGGTGATTAAAATAAACATAAAATGCATGAATTCATATGACATTGTCTCGAAAGAGATGTACTTCACAGAATCACCATTTTCTAAAAAATCTTTGCTTTTGATTGATTAAGAGCCAAACTGTACTATACCATATTAGCCGCCGGTCACCGATAATACGAAATCTACTGAAACCTGAAATCAAATTGGCGTACAGCTAAAGAAACTCCAAATACAGCATTATTTTTCTACAAATTCTCCTGTATCCTGTTTATCAGGGTTCACACCATGGTTTTATTTATTTATTTTCATTATTTGATCATCCACGAAAACAGCTGACACATTTACAAATTCGTCCATTCAACGATATTTTGTTTTAAAACAGAATGGCTCGTTGATTCGATATAAGCTCATGTTTCGTCAATCATTTTTTTTCAAACCGAAAAACAACCGCCGAATTTGTAATACAATATAACGGAAATAACGAGAGTTTACATTAATTGTAATTATATCTATCAATATCGGTCGAAAATTCACTCGGAAATGTTGATATTCCAACAGAGTTTATTGGAATATTCCCATGCACCTTGCTGGAAATCTGTATAACTAATACTTTTCAACTTTTATCCAAATTTTGAAGCTCTATTGCATATATTCCTTGAGAAACACTGTTTATCGCAAAAAACACAACAAATTACGTTAAGTTCACAACGTTAATAAGGGCCATTGAAGGTCTCACTATACACTTAGCTCCCTTGCATGTGACTGTAGGGCATGTGACTATAGGATGATTCTTACACCATAAAAAGTAGGGGTGTGTTCTTCGGTTTGAGATATTTTAATAATTGCCCATGGATATTTTCTTTTCTTCTTGCAGTGAGAAAACAATAGTGTGAGATTGGATGAACAGCGATTAGACGACACTGACAGCAAAATGTGACACATTTGTGGGTACTCAAAATGCGTATGAATTTAGGTGCAAACTGTTTAGTGAAAGCCGAAAAGAGTACATTGACTGCCACCACTCACATTGAAAAAAAACAAAGTGGGCTATGTACCAAATTTGGTGGATATTTATGCGCAGCAGTAACTGTATTTTCCCAAAAAAATACTTTTAGGCTGTAAATGCTTAATTCAGAATGGAAAATTGGACTTTACTGTCTATGGCCAACACAGTAAAATCGAATTGTGTTGTGAGACCTTGAACGCACACTGCGACTTAAAGGCAAACACTTCATGTTAACATTCGCGAAGGCAATGTTCCGAAAAGTCAACGTCATTATGGAGAAACACAATGTTAACTAAGGTGTAATATTAAACATATAGCTATGATTCAAGGTTGACAACTTTAGGGCATATAGTTCCAGAAATCAGTTCATGAATGTATACTCACGGACTATATTGTATTTTGTATTATTGAATAAAGACACTGGCCGTTTACAGTCAAGTTTTCTCTTAACTGAGCTGTTCTACCCAATATACAAATATGATTTTAAAATGTAGATATAAAAGTAAGAACAGGATATGTAGCATTGAAACATTCAGCACAAAAGCATATACACAAGCAACTACACAGATGAATAAAAGGCAAGATATGACATCACAAACATAAAAACAACAGGGCTACCGTCTTGGAACGGTCAGTGGCAAAATAATGCCACTTGAGATTTAAATGTTTGGTTAATCTATTGTATGCAGATAGCTAAACGCAAAAACGTAACTTTTAAGCCTTCTCCATCGCCGACTGAGAAAAGGATGCGATCAGTTCGACTCTGAATCTGGAGATGATTACGGACTCGAGCATTATTGTCAACAATGGGTCATTTATCTATACATTTCCACGCCCGTTGGATGGGGGCTTAAAACAGGCAGTCTCGTGTATCTCCGAGCACTTTAACAAAGCACAGGAATCTATGCGATAAGAAGAGTAGGGCACAGCCATTTTGGATTTCTGTGTATCCTTATTCTCTCTCTGGGGCAACTCGAAATAACCTAAACAATGTGTTGATGTGCCGGTTAAAAGAATCGCTCGTGGAAACGTAATTCACATATCTCCACTTTTTTGAAAAGGAAATGATTACACAGAAAATGCAATTAATGAGTAATGCAAGTAACGTTGTTTCCCTGTTCTGGAATCTATAAAATATTCATTTTGGCATTAATTACATCACATAACAGAATTTCAACTCGCATGCAATTAAATAACTAGTTTGAACATTACATCTCCTTAAGTGCAAACAGTTATAAGCGCATTAGAAGGTGTTGGACCAATCGTTTGTTCAACACCTACAGTGTGCGTTCTAAAAGCTCATTATATCGTAATACGATGTAAATCTAATTCTATCTTAACTGTAACTTCTTTAATAGTCGGGCTAATTGAAATTTCCATAGATATTGCGTGGGAAATCCATACAAGTATTGCACTGAAATGTCATGACCTGAAACTAATAACTTACTGAAGTACCAAATAACTTACTGAAGTACCATCATTAGTGTTCATGTCTTTCCCTCAAAACAGAAACATAGTAAATATAATGCCATGTAAAAATAGGTATAAAAGTCAACATCCCAATGTACAAGATAGTTTACTGACTTTTTCGCGTTCAGTCACTATGGGAAGATCTCTTTAAAAATGTTGCTTTCGTTCCAATGTTTCTATTATTGTATGTAACATTTGTATAGTAGGTTAATATCTTTAAAATAAAATATCTTTAAACCAATATCTATGGAAGCTGAATTGTGAATCATTACTCGTAAAGGTTTGTTCTTTTGTTGTTCTGGCTTCTGCCAAGTCAATGAGTACTTGCTTTGTGACTTTCTATATGCTTTTATTTTTTATATTATAAATACATGATCATTTATGTGTTATACCTGTGTAATTGTCGCTTATATTGCCTATTGATGTTGCCTTATTTGTTAGAGATTATAACCTAGCTGGGATATCCTTATTTACATCGGGATGACAATAGGGTAAGTGTGAGGTGTGGTGCACCATAGAACATGATTTAATCCCCCCCACCCACACTCATACAAGCGGCCTTTCTTGCCACTGACTGTTCTAATTGTAATAGCCCTATTGTTAACCCTGTTATATGTGTGATGTCATATCTTGTATTTTATTCATCTTTGCAGTTGTTGTTTGTTTCTGTGAATTTTGTGACCGACTATGGTCCTTGAATGTAACATGTTTCTGTTCGACTTTCATATCTACTTTTAAACCAAATATAAAGAAAAACGTTACATAAGGAAAAGTATGAAGACATCAGACCGAGATAAAACAAATCGTATAAAAAGTTAATATTTGAACTTTAACAATGAACATACATGTTAATGTAACCCGCACATGTAAACTGCTTTTCTCGGTGAAGTAATTTCGTTAATCTTAAACATGAATAATCCTTTATTGATCCTGACAATAGCTAATGCTAGCAGTATATTGCCGACTGAGTAATGAAGACACATGCCATGAAACACATTGCCGTTTTAAATAAAGCAAGTAAATTAAATTGAATAGATTCGCGTCTTTCAATTGTTACAGACAATTGTTCTCGTCATTTAAGCTCAAGAAATGCGTTTGCATACAATGCAACTTCCTAAGCTGATATGACTATACAGTATGAAAGTGTTTATGTATGTGTAAAACCACCTAATTTGTGACAATCGTTTGAGAAATAAAAACTACAAATTCAGTTCGCATAGACATTAAATTGATTAAATATATTGTTATAGGACAAACGGTAGAATTTATGAAAGCTGTTTCATGTGTTTGCCACCTCAGAATTAAAGATTAATATAGCAAAATAAAAAAAGAAAATAATGCTCCTATAGAAATCACAGCAGTTAACGCAATAACGCCGTAAACAAGGAGCATACTACATGAATAAAGAAAAGGACAATACATAACACAACGATTGGTGAAGACAGGGTTACCGAATTGGAACAGTCAGTCGGCAATAAGGTCTACTGGTTAGCTTAAATCCATTTTATGTTTACACAACCTCGCTATTATCCCGTCTTAAGTGCTCAGATTGACAAGACAGTGTAAATAAAAATACATCCCATCAAATGGAAATCTCTGACGATAAAGTCCACATCCAGATATTAGGAAACGATACACGTATAAGACTAAGATGCGTATAAGACTAAGATACGTATAAGACTTTCTAAGAGCCAAATATTGACATGTTTTACTTTTTTTGAAAAGGTAAATCTGTGTTTCATGGTATATTTTGAGATAATCGTGTTTTTGATTATATTCCAAAATATTTAAAAAATCAGATAAAGCCAACTTATTTACTATACGTATAAAACAACTATTGGACATATTGTTTTCTACTATAACAATTGAAACCAATTTCTTATAAAAACCACTGCCTAAAGAATGTGACTGTTAACAATTTAAATTGTGCTATGCTCCGACTGGTCATGCCATCGCGGGTACTTTTGATATTATGGATTAACGTATTCGTCATTTGCGTTTTAAAAGATTGCCTTCAGTTTGTATTTTGATGCGTGCCGTGATAAATCCATTGGAGGATTTTTAGTCTAAAATGGTGTCGTAGAGGAAATGCGGAACCCAGCTCCCTTTCAAGTTGGAAAAAGACAATTCTGAATAGCATAGATACCCGTACATTGTATTTAATTTTATACAGCCCATTGACTTCATCCGAGACTTAGAGTTTTGATTTATAATTTGAAAAAGGGAATACAGTAATTTCAAAACAAATTTGTATTAGTTCCTGCTGTTAAAGCAGCTACTAATCATGCTAATGTTATCATTGTTTGACGCCTTCATTATGCCAATATTTTATTTCTGGAACTCTGGAGCAATACTTCGCCTACTCCAGTTCAGTCTACTGAGGATTCTGTTGTTTCCACGCATACAACTCAGTGCACTGCTTTGATGGATGCGGTAGACGAAAGACAAACCTACTTACACAAACAACATTATACCACTCGTTTTATTTCTAATTCTAACACACCCGATATAGCCTAGTTTAAAATATCTCGTTATATTCAACGATATATCACTGTTATATTTGCAACGTTAGGAGAGTCAGCAAAGCAATGCGAACTATTTCAGTTGTGTGCACTATTTTCGCGTTTTAGGGGTATTAGAATACAATAGAACATCGTTTATGGTGAATTGTCATATCGTTTATGGTGCATTGTCATATAATATATCACGGTTTGTCGTTCAATTGTAAACGTGAAATTATTGTTTACAACTGAACTCCAAACCGTGATATATTACACGATAATTCACCGTAAACGAAGTTCTATTTCTTAATTCTAGTGTCTGCACCACTGCACACATGTTCAAACTTCTTTTCTTTCTGCCGTTAAAGATTCCTTTGAAAAATATTGTGTTAAAGCCTATGACGACTCTGGAATTAATTTATTTTGGCCTTTTAAAACTTTAGATGTTCTTGATATTAACATTGCAAATACAACACAATAATCACTATGTTTATGTTTTTGTTTCATACATATTTAAACAATCAAAAACATACACATATTATGGTATGTCAATGATAAACGAGGATGTTCTAAAATAAGATATCTAGTGTTTTGTTTTAGTCTGTTAAAATGGATGTAGATAGCCTTAATACAAGTGCATCGGAAATGAATTTACTTAAACTAAGAATAACCTTTTTGTTTAATGACTGCAACAATTCCACAAATTGAAACATGCTTGGTCTAGTTGTGTAATATTTAGGAATGTATTTGTTTCTAATGTTTGAGTAAGTAGTACAGATCAAAATAAAATTGTACTCGTCTTCAATATCGTTAGTGTTACAAATTTCGCACACTCTTTCGTTTCTCTCTGTTCTCCCTCTTGAGTATCTCCCTGTTTCTATTCTTAAACAATGAGCGGATAATCTTATTTTTGTTATACATCTTCTTAATTGTTTGGAGCATAATGTTTCTAGATACGTTTCAATATCAAAATTCTCTTTCACCACCGTATATAGCGTTCAAACTCTACTGCCTTCTAGTTCAGATCTCCATTGTTGCATGAAATTATCTGTTAATCTTTGTTTAAATATTAAAGGAAATAGTTTAAAACTAACACTCATGGGATTATCCCAGACATTATTAAAACCGTTACTGTTTAGGATAAACCTTATATTAGTAGCCAATTCTTCGCGCCCTTATTACAGTTAGATAACAAATCCTTATATATTGCTTCTAGTATAATGTTCTCTGTAGACAATAGTTTATACCAATATTTGATCATTTTTACATATCTATTAATGTATAAGGGGTAACGAGAGAGCTCTCCGTAAATACCAGCATTGCTTGTGGTAAGTTTAACACCTAAAATAATTTTACACAATTTTTACTGTATTCTCTCAATATCTTTTGATTTTGTAATCCCCCATATTTCACTTCCATAATTTAATATTGATGCCACAAAGGCATCGAAAAGCTGAAGAGATAATTTTGGTTTCAATTCATATTTTCGTATATTAACCAAGAGTATATTCATTGCTTTTAAGGCTTTTCCACAAAGACATTGTTGGTTTAACGAAAAGGAGCCAGTATATTTAAGAACTACACCTAAATAATTAAAATCATCGACGACATCTAATAAACTTCCATTATAATACCACCTTTCACGTTCTTTAATTCTACCCCTTATACGGAATTACAACTATTTTTGTCTTTTCAGTATTAAATTCAAGACCCCAGGATTCATAGTATTCATAGAGTCTATTAAGGCTTTGCTGAAGGTCATCTGGGCTTGATCCCAGTACAGCCATATCATCAGCAAAAAGCAACAGTATTAAAGTGATATCATTAAGAGATAAACCACCATATATTCTGTTTAATAAGAACAATTCTAAATCTTCTATGAATATAGAAAACATAATCGGTGAGACAATATCACCTTGCTTTAGACCGATAGAAATATCAAAGAATTCGGAGTAAGATCCACAGGAGTTACCAAATGCTTTAACTGTATTATACATGGATCTAAAAATCCTAAGCATTTTCCCGTTGACACCACATTTATATAGTTTTAACCACAACGCGTTTCGGTAGACAGAATCAAACCCTTTTTTCAAATCTATAAATGCGCAATAAAGTATTTTTTTGTCGTTTAGAATTTTGTTTATAATGCGGTGCAAAATAAATATTGCATCTGTTGTTGACCTCCCTTTTCTAAACCCGAATTGAACATCAGATATGATATTATTATTTTCGCTCCATTTGTCCATCCGCGTATTCAAGAGGCTTGTAAATAGTTTACTCATACAGTTAATTAATGTAATTCCCCTGTAATTGTTAACACGAGTTAATATCGCCTTTTGTATGTAAAGGAATCATAAAACACTTAGACCAGCTTTCCGGAAAGCAACCTGTATCGAAAATAATATTAAAAATATCAGTAACATGACCCGATAATATATCACAACTAGCAATGAAATATTCATTAAGCATAAAATCGCCCGAAAATGCCTTATTTTTATTTAACGCTTTTATCGCCGACTCTACCTCGGCTACGCTTATCCTTTTATCTAATTCTTCGAAAATTGGGTCATTATCATTGAACTCATGATTAGCATTAAAGTTCTCTGATTCTTCTGAAATAGATGTTTTTATATCTTTAAATAAATTTGAAAAATAGTTCTCAAAATCATCCACAGATATACTGGCATTTACGATTTTTCGTTTCGAAAAACGTCTCCAAAATTCTCTAGGCTTTGAACGTCGCATATTTTCAAACTCTTTCGCCTGCTTAAATTTAAGCGCGCGTCGTTTCTTTTTAATTAATCTCTTATAAACTTGTTTTAGATTAGCAAGCGATGTTCTATTTTCAATTGACTTTAATCTGTTAAACTCATTCAATGAATTTTTATAAAGTTGTTTAGACTGATAGCATTCTTCATCAAACCAATTTTTCGTGTCACTATTTTTAATTTAAAATCCCGACGAAATGATTTTGATGTGCTTCATAAAAAGTGGGTCAGCGACTTGACGCATTGTACACGTAAATTGCGATACAAGATTATCTACACTATTCGAATCTGAATTAAAATTATCGAACAATGCATTAAAACCTGGCAATTTACCAATAATACCCCGTCAAAACTGTTCCCTATGCAATTCGTCCCATTTTATAGTCTCAGTTTCGTATGAATGTTTATCATTCCCGTCGTGCGTTTTTCCAGCAAGAGTGAACGATAACGGTGCATGGTCACTAAATTCATTAAATGCATGTATACAAAAATCGCTCACACATGGAAAATCGCGTTCTTTTAACAAAAGATAATCAATTACGCTGCTTCCATGCCTATTTACGTACGTTTTACACCCCACACCACAATCTGACCCTAATCTACCATTGGCCAATCGATGCGCAAGTCCAATAACCTGTTACCTTGTGGATTCGCACATGTATCTTGTGAGGCCCGCTTTAAGGGATTATCTGGTATATAATCAGAGTAATCAATATCGTTAATTACACTATCACATACAATAAAATCGCACCTATTTGACACTCTGCCATTACAATCACCTGCAATAAATGTTTTACCTAAAGATTCATAATAATATAGATCATCTTGCAAAAGCTGAAAAAGATCAGTATGTATTGCATTTTTGCTTTTCTGTCTAAATTTTCTATAGAAATTAAAACAATGATACCCTGAAAATTCTATTTCACTGTGTTTACACGTCTATGCTTCAGACAAAATAATTATATCGTTTTGCATTAAAATGTTCACAAACTCTGCATTCTGTCTCTAACTCTCAGACAAACCATTACAATTCCAGACAATCACTTTAAGTCCACCCTCGTCGTTGTCCTAGTCGCCCTTGATAGGTTTTCCGTTGATGTAAAGCGTGTCATAGGTTATCCATGCACGATGGCCCTCTCGCTTCGCGTCTTTCATTTTGGCAATGATTTTTGGTGGAAACTATTCATGCATATAGTAGTCACTTCCTTCAAGTTTGATTCTTTGCCTCCGCACCATTTCTCTATCCGGGAATTGATCAAACTTGCAAATAATTTTGCGTTTTACTCCGGGGACATGCACTCCTAACCTATGCACTCGTTCTAGCTTAAGGTTGTTAACAACATCCTGTGCGATTTGTAATTTTTCATGAATGAACTGCCTTAACTTGGATTCTGTCTCCTCGTTTTTTTCGAACTGAGATTCTGGTATATTTCCAAATATCAGGTTGTTACGCATGGACTGAGACTGCATAATAAATCAGCGACTCTTTCAGTTTTATGTTTTCTTTTTCCATTTGACATAATTTGTCCTGGGTCATACCAATAGCGTATTCTGCCGAATCGACTCGCTCATCTGTTTTGTTAATTTTGTCCATGATGTTCTTATTCATGCTATCAATATGTAACCACATTTTTTTCATGTCTTTGTCGAAACTGTCGACCTTCTTCTCTAATGACTTTAGGGTTGATAGTCGTTTATCCATTTTTGTGAGAAGCGTCATTACATCTGCATTTGTAGGTTGACACCCTGGACGAGCCTCATTTGGGTCTATAGCTGTTATGGGAGCGTCGGCCATTTCTGGAGGTGGGGGTGTATTTGGCAAATGTATACTCCTCGGTGCACTCGACGACATATTATCACTATCAGATAGTGAAGGTCCAGGTCCATTAAACAAGTCTTAAATATAAGTACTTATGACTATATTACACAAAAGACAATGTTACCGCACAATCTTATTAAAGACAAGCGTATAAAGACTCGTTGAAAATACTTTTACTGAAGAAAAACTACATGTTTGGCCTGTAACAGTAATAAAGTGTTTCTTTACTAACGGCTGTTTAGACAAAATTACACTATGTGGACTTGCCAAGACGTTTGTGCATCACTTTTATTATATACTTTCTAGTGAAGAAGTGGATTTAATGATTTAAATAAAACCTTGTATTTTCATTGTTTATATTTCACTTGCGTTTCACTTGCGAAAATATAACATATTTTCACTCAAAATGACGTCATGCAATTGTTGACATTGTTTACGTTGTTGACGTTATTGTTGTCACTTTTTTTTAGTGCATTATATTTTGTTCTGCATGAATTTCCATGGTTGTGAATATATAATAAATAGAATATGTGTTGGTTTGTCGTGAATATAGGATTTATATTCATCTCGAAGTGATAGAACTCAAATAGTTTCACTGGTGCTAAGGCAATCGTGAAAATATAAGTTTTCTCAATTCTCGATGAAAATAAATCCTATTTGTAGCATGGTCGGTGACATTTCCTTTGATGAATGCAGAGCATTAAATCGTTTAATTTAGGGTAACTAAAGGGGCGTGGCTATGCCGTTCTACAACTACCGGATATTGGAATTTAGAGTACGGTCATTATGACGTCACAGTGTTACTAGGTTCACCATGCTACAAAAAAGATAGAGTCTGGTCTCAGCTCGTTGGTTATTTAAACACCTCGATGGGCTATCTGGTCTCAGCTCGTTGGTTATTTAAACACCTCGATGGGCGTAGCCGAGGTGTTTAAATAACCAACGAGCTGAGACCTGACTTTAGCTCATCGAGGTGTTTAAATAACCAACGAGCTGAGACCAGATAGCCCATCTCGGTGTTTAAATAACCAACGAGCTGAGACCAGATAGCCCATCTCGGTGTTTAAATAACCAACGAGCTGAGACCAGACTCTATCTATTACATACACTCAAAACAAACAAATATCCTCTAATCTGTATATTCCTATCCGTCAGGTATGTACACAGAACAAAATGCCTAATTACTCACTTTTTTTCTTAGTTTAAATATATTTTAGAATAGTGGAGTGATACGTATTTGATATTGACCAACATATTGTAAAATATTTATTTTTTGTTTAAATTATAACATCTTTTAGAGTGTTAAAACTTTTTATATTAAAACATAAAATGTGCTGATAAAACACATAAAATGAACTAAAGTCCGCTTAAAGATATAAACTTGTAGGAAATAATATAAAAAAACATAAAAGTTTGACCCATGTATTGTTGATGCTCCGTCTGCAATAAAATGAAGCATGGAATCATTCAGCGTTAACATTAAATATTTCGAGAAAATCTTTTTGTAAACGCATTTGTAGTGGTAATGCTAGTAAAACAGGCCGTCAAATAATTTTAGTTGGCATATTTTAGAATTAGAAACATCGAAAGCTTCATTACTTCAAAGTACAAAACAAATTCCTAAGTACCCATTTGTACAAGTGTGGCAATTTGTCTCCAAAGAAACACATCGACTTGAAAGCTTTAAAATTAGTTCATGCAATCAGAGCAGACTTAAACTCGTTATTTTGCTAATTGTTAATTTTAAACTAATATTTTGAAATACATTGGTTTCGGGATTTCTCTGTTTAGTTTAAACATAGTTATTTTACATCCATTGCGTTACACGATTTTGCAATTATATTAAACACTATCGCTGGCTTTCTGTGTAAATCCAGAATTAAGGAATATGGATTATTTATCTTGCTCAAGAATAAATAAATTGGCCACGGCGAGGATCGAACCAATGGACACTCGATCTGGAGACCGAAGCCTTATTACTCGATTACGCAACTCACTTTGTTTACAGCATAAAAACATGACCAGATATAATCGAAATACAATGTGGGTGGCAGTTCAACAATTTACACTGGAAATGTCCTGCACAAAAAGCTTCCTACCAAAATAGGACGTAATACACGCATATTTGTTATGTCATTAATATAAATAGATATAAAAGTCGAACAGGAAAAATAAACGACAGTCAACCACTAATACACAGAAACAAACAACACATATAAAGATAAATAAAAGGCAAGATATGACATCACAAACACAAACGGTTTGACAATAGGGCTACCGCCCTGGAACGGTCAGTGGTAAACCAGGTCCCTGGGGTTTTAAACCAGGTTCTAGGGCTCACCAAACCTCACGCTTACTCTATTGTCATCCCAATAAACGGGACAATGTAAATAAAGATATTCCCCCAGGTTATAATATCTAACAAACAAGGCAGTACTAATAAGCAATATAAGTAAAACATATACAATGTAATGATCATGTATAAATAATATAAAAAAACAAAAGCATAGAAAGCCACACAGTAAGTACTCAATGACTTGGCAGAAGCCAAACGTTGATAACTTTGACGACCATACCAACGCATACTGCGACGACGTATTTTAAGTTGCAGAATGAATGCTATAAATTCGGTATATAAGAGTAAATTACACAAAGTCTTCCGGTGGGATAACGAAGTCGAACATTGGCGATGGTCCGGGAAATTAACTGTTCAAAGAAATCAATGTCTTATTGAAGCGTTAAGACGACAGAGCAGTAATTCAGTGCCAGACGTAAATATTGGTTTTGGCACAGGGGATTGTCAAATATAGCCTTATTTGATTACTGTTATTGCACGACTTAAATGTTAAAAGAGTATGGGAGTGGACCTTTGGAAACGGCCGAACACGATAAATACGAAATATTGCAGTCTCGGTTTGACTGAGACTGTTCATGAACCGTAGTGAAATATGCTTGCTACTGTTCACGCCCACTAGCCCCGGGTTGAGCAAAACTCAATATTCATAAAAATCAATAGTACATAATTATAACCATCTAGAAGATGGCATGCATGTGGCGGTGGACATGCTATTTAACTGTCATTATTTATTAAAGGAAATAAAGCAACACAGCTAAATAATCTTTATTATTGAGGTTTCTGAAAAACTTGGAAAAGGGTGAAAGAATTATCAAAATCGGATGATAAACAAGGAAGATATGATCGTTTTAAGGTTCTACTGAAACGGATATGGAAGCTGCCAATTTTAGAGCTATGACATCACAGTTCTAAATGACCATATATGGAATATTGATAAATATGAATATTTACTCATTTATAGGGGGGAAAAAGTAACTGTATGAAGAATATGTATAACTAATGGCAATAATGCTTTATATGACCAGTTAATGAGTTTGCATTCATTTACAGTGATTTGCTTTGCTTTAAATGATATTTATCAATATTCCATATATGGTCATATAGAACTATGACATTATAGTTTTCAAAATGGCAGCTCCCATTTCCATTTTAGAACAACCTTCAAATGGTCATATCTTTTTTGTTTATCATCCTTTTTGCAAGCTTTTCCGAACTCAAAATAAAAGAGCCCGTTTGGCTGTGTCGCTACATTCCCTTTAACACTTATTAGCAGATAATAATCTTATTCAGATCAGATTGCTTTCTAGACGGACTCCCCTGAGTTGTCACTTATATTATAAACCTATTGTATTTTAGGCTGGAAACAAGAATATATTAAGTGCAATTTACTATGTTAGTTTTTTGTGCAAGATTAGAAGGGTAAATTATCTGAAAATAATAACCCTTTCTTTAATTGTCTGATTTTTAAATGTGTTGTCATTTAAGAATATTATTTTAACATACAGAAAAAAATCGCTATAAAAGTCGAACAGGAAATGTAACGTTCAAGTACCATGAGTACCACAGTCAACCACAAACACGCACAAAAGGAAACACCAATTACAAAGAGTTAAGGGTCGATATAAAAGTAAACGTTGGATACGGCCCAACAACAACAAATTTCTTGAGATAATGACAGGTAGTCCCTTTCGGAATGTTTAAAAATGTTTCCAAAGTCAACCAAAAGCACGCATGGAAACAAAATATCAACACAATGGGGTTAGGGGAGGGGGGCATGGGGTGTGTGTGTTTGGTGGGGGGGGGGGGGATTTCCTGCCTCAATTGCGTCTATGTTTACGAAATCGAACTTTTAAAGACCGACCTGTTTGTCCAGAATATTGTAAATATAAAAAGAGTATGAAAGGCAAATTTACTTCTACCGAACTTTGGTACATTTCTAGTCTAAACATACTTTACGTGAGAAGTTCGTCAATCATTAGCAGAATAATATATTGTCAATCCTTTAATTGTTTGGCCTTGCTTCTATTTTCTTCGTATTAGTTGTTTGTTTGAATACGTATTTGTTCGTTGACTGCTTACTGTGAAAGCTGCAATTCCTGTTCGACGTGTATTCCTACTGTGAACACACAGCACGGAAAAATAAACACACGGCACAGAAAAATAAACACACAGCACAGAAAAATAATCATGGTGAACATATTAAATTAGATATGAACCATATTAACCGAAAAGGAAATGTATCATTAACAGACAATAATTGTAATACATATTATTATACCTCACTCAAAATTCTCTATGTAATTTCCCCATTCCCGATCAGTCAACAATTGGTAATGTTTCATGGTAATGTTTCATGGCAAATTTTTTTTCAAGTTCTTTATTGTTGTTAATAAAAAATAATTGCTGATTAAATGAATTTTGATGTTTGGTATAATAAAATAAATATCACATCCCATGGAGGGTGATAGAACATATTGTCAACCCTCGATGTGGTAATGTCCACCTCGGCTAAAGCCTCGGTGGACATTACCAATCTCGGGTTGACAATATGTTCTATCACCCTCCATGGGATGTGATATTTATATAATGTCTGATTGTAGAGGTATGGCCGCATACTTGCTCAAACGCTTCAACTATAATACTTAGAAATGTGGGTAATGTAATAACGGTCATGAATAAACAAACACACAGCTGCATTGATCTGACAATACAAGAGCTAATGGTTTCATTTAATGCATTTTCTCAATTATGAACAACGAGATTAGACATATGACTCAATGTACGCGTGTAAAGGTTATACATATGTATCTCATTACGTGGTCCGAGTAGTAACTTTCATACCCCATCCAACCCCTTCTACAAAAATCGAAAACGGTATTGGCTGGGGTATGAAATAAACCTTAATTTCGGCTTAAAAAGTTGGCATATTGTAAAATTAAAACATTTAATAGGTAATTTAAAACAGGTTATAGCAAAAAAAAAATTAAACTTGATTTATTGTTAAAATATCCGTTATAAAATCCTGCTAATATAACCTTTCCCATCGCTTAATGGAATTAAGGCGGGACCGCGTAATGTACTTCTTTACTTTTTAAGTGCTTGAACCTTGTCGATTTAAACCACTGGTGTAAAATAGGGATGAAATATGTATAACGAGTGAGATGTCTTTTAAACAAAAGGAATTGAAGATGAAAGAAAATGCTTTCCTAGTTCTAAGTATTATATAAATAAAGAAAGAAGTAATATAATAGCTGAGATTTTCAAAGCTTTTAAGGGTCATGCACAAAACCAAGTTTTGAAAATGGAGATGAAATAGCAGATTTTTATATGAACACCTTTGGCTGAAATTTCATACACTAAACCAAATTGCTAAGTACCAACCTAAGAATATGTCAATAATATTCTCATTGTTTTGTGTATTTTGAGCTTGATTAGAGATACGGTTAAACTGCAAAACTTAACGAGTGTAAATCGTCTGCTCTGATTGCATGAACATATTTTAAAACTTTTAAGTCAATGTGTTTTCTTAGAAATAAGTTATAACACTTATACAACTGGGTATATAGGATTTTATTAAGTACTTCGAATTAGTGAAGCTTTCGATGTTCCTAATTCTAAAATATGCCATCATGTTTTACTAGCATTACCACTACAAATGCGTTTGCAAAAGAAATTTTAGAAATATTTAATGTTAACGCTGAATTACAGTTACTTGAATTTCAAACAATATTCAATTTAAATGGAGGTAATTTAAGATTATCCATATTTCATTTGTTTTATAGACGGAGAATCTGCGATAAATGGGTCAAATGTTTATGTTTTTTTCTATTATTTCATACCAATTTTAAGAATTTTATATCTTTAAGCGATCTTTGACTCATGTTATGATGTGTTTTATCAGCACATTTCATGTTTTCATATAAAGGGAGGGTAACTCTCAAAAGATGTAACAATTTAAACAAAAAATAAACGTTTCACCAACTATGGGTCAAAACAAAATACTTATCACATATCTATTCTAAAATATATTTAAAATAAGAAAATTAGTTAAGATACAAAAGTTGATACTTAGAAATTGTGTTCAGTGTATATTGCAAATTGTTTTTGGATCAAGTGCATGCTGTTTTGTAAGAAAATTAGCTAAATAGACAACGTTAACGTAAACAATATAAAGGAGCATACAAGAATGACTGTGCAATTTTAATTTCAATAAACGAATTAACTCTAGATAAACTGATATGATGTGCAGTCAAAATCATATTATTTTAGTCAATTATTTACAGTCAAGAACGACGTGAACGTTTCATTTTATTGTTTTTTACGTGCTACGCGGCGACATTTGTGAAATCATGATTTCGTTAAACATTTTAAATGACGTCATAAAAGTATTGCCGCTGTAAAACGATCGCATTACACCTAATACGACAAATTTAATACACGGTTAACTTTACTTACGTCATTTATAACGTAAGATTTCAAATATGATAACAATTAATCTCTCTGAACGTATCGTTCGGTATGCTGTACAGTAAAGGTCCTTCTTGTTTTACTGTGAACAAGTTTATTTCATTTGCATTTGCATAACTAATACACTACTGTATAAAAGTATTCAAATTTAATATAACAGAAATACAATACGAGGGTGCTTCAAAAAGTTCTGTCACTAGGCATTTATCCTTTGAACTGGATATTACACTGAGATAAAGTACTATATTTATAGTACTACTGGGTTCGCTCTCTTAAATTCCAAAACAAAAATGAAAAATTTCCGGTTATTTATACCCCTAAATTACCTCCCCCTACAACACCTTTTGGATACTAGCATCTTTGAAAATGTCCTTGTTACAAAACGTTGTAAAAATTATTTGAATAATTCTATGCTTTTAAATTTTCTTGTACGCCATCTGTTGTTATTCGCCCATAATCCATGAAAATGATTATCGAGAATTCGAAATGGTCTTGCTGCAAACCAGATATGAGTGAATGCATATCCCTTAATTTTAGCAGAAATAACACTGATTTTCTTCATATTGTTTACGGAAATGTTATAATATCTTTTAAATGTCGTAATTATTCTCATAGTATTAATATGTTTTCATATTTTTTTTACAAATCCTAGTCCTTCAGTGTTTAAATTTCATATTCAACACATCATTGTAGAATTTTGTACAATGTTTAGTGAAATATTGATCATCCAAAAACACTATTTCAGAAGACTGCCCTTCCATTTAATGTCCATTTATCATTAAATTAATTTTACACGTTAGCTTAAAATGTTAATTTCTAAGACAATGCCTTTTCATCTACCATGCTTAAATTCTGAATCTTGTAATGCACAGATATAACTGGTAATGTATGAGAAATTTCAAAGGTCTTTGCCAAGTATTTAAAGAGAAACAGGCATTTAAAAAAGTAACATTTAACATACCTGAAAAAAACTCAGGACGAAAAAGCCTCAGTATGTATAAGTGATGTGTATTAAATGTTCAATAACTTTCGTCACACAAAAGATACAGCATTCACTTTACCATCAATGGAATGGTAATCAAACCCTCTTTCATTTGGTACCAAACATGAACACTCACAACGAGCACATAATTGTTAAAACGCGTTATTGACAGAACTTATTGAATGCCCCTCGTAAGGGCATTATAGGGAATAAAACAAATACAACATAGGAATGGTCAGATATAACATAAATACAACACAGAAACGGTCAAAGATAACATAAATACAACACAGGAACGGTCAGAGATAACATAAATACAACATAGGAACGGTCAGAGATAACATAAATATAACACAGAAACGGTCACAGATAACATAAATACAACACAGGAATGGTCAGAGACAAATGAACGACAATAGCTGATAACTGGGTATGACATATGAAAGGTCAGTCAGGGATAACACAAATACAACGCTAGTAGGGTCAGAGATCATAGCAGAAGTAGAACATAGGGTCAGGGATCCTAGCAGAAGTAGAACATAGGACAGGTCATGTATTACAGGCATATACAACACAACGAAGAAACGGTCAGTTATAACACAAATACATCATATCTAATAACGGTCTGGGGGATACCAAACATAAGTCCGAGAAACAGTCAGTAGATATTTAAAACATCATATAAGAGAGGCAAAAGAAATACCACATAGCAACGGTCCTTGGCTTAATACTACTGCAAGGTTTAAATCTGAAATTATACACAACACTATGGTTATCCAAAGATATCAGAGAGAAAGTTAACTATAATAATTTAAAAGCAAACTGATGTGTTCAGTAATAAATACAACCGCATGCATTGATAATATTTAAACACACATTTGATAATGTAAAGCTTATATTTAAACACACATTTGATAATGTAAAGCCTATCACGCTTTATTTACACAATATTGAACGTTTGATATGTTTCTTCAATCTTGTATTTTTGTGCCATAATATATTGTCCTGTTACTTGTCTTCCGCCAAGTCATTGAGTACTTGCTGTGTGGCTTTCTAGAATTTTGTTTTATATTCATATATACATGATCATCTTTGTGTTATACTTATATATTAATGCTGTTTGTTAGAGGTTAGAGGATATAGAATGGCGGGGATTTCTTTATTTACACTGCATCTTTTTATTGGGAAGGCAAAAGGGTAAGAGTGAGGTTTGGTGGACTCTAAATCCTGGTTTAATCCCCGAGAGGCCTTTTTGGTCACTGACGTTCCAAGGCGGTAGCCTATTGTCAACCTTTAAATGTTTGTGATGTCACACACGCTGCCTTTTGTTTGTACTAGTAATTGATTTTTGCGTGCTTTTGGTTGACTGTGATTTTGGAATGCTACATTTCCTGTTCAAATATTATATCTACCTTTAAATATATTAAATCAAATGAATGTGTTCCGTAACAAATACAACCATGATACTATTCAAGCACACATTTGATAATGTCAAGCCTATCAACATAAATTTACATTGATCAACTCCTTAAGTTAAACACAACATAGCTAAATTAATTCAATGGTTACCAGAGAATTTACCATCCGATGCAGATACTTTCTAGTGATATGATATGACAGAGCTCATCTCTGTGTATGAGCAGCAGTAATTGAAGTTCATGTAATCCATTCTATTGTCGCGTCAGAAAGCTCGAATGATTGCACTACATTACCCTTCATTCGTCATGTGATAAATGAAGTGAGAACGCAAAGAAACAAGTTAGCCTCTTTAAAACGGAAGCCATGGGGAGAACCTTTTATTATACCAGTTATGGAAGTAAATGTACTGTGCAGGAAATCAACCATCATTTGCTGTATAAGAACACTTTATTTACTATATTTTCTATATTAAACTATTGCTGTTATATACAAACGTTGTAGGTAAATTGAAATGAATTCGATTTTATTGTCGCACCATAGGTAAGGTCATATGGCGACTTTCCACTTCCACTGGTGGAGGAAGACCCTAGATGCCCAATTCGGGCAGTTTTCGTGCGCGGGCGGGCACCTGAGTAGAACAACCGACGTTCCGCAAGCCATCTGGATAGCTTCCAAACATAAAGATTCATAGGCCCATGAGAGATCTGACCCACAGCGGTGACGGGCAAGTGGTATCAGGTAATATCTCTTTAATCTGATCATCATTTAAATAGACTGACTCGGACATTTCTATTCACGAATAATGAAACGTTCTATTTGCGCAATATTGAAGTTTTATCCCAACTCATGACCTCAGCCTTTGAGATACGCGACACACTGTCTTGTAATACAATAAAGGAGGCAGCAATAATAGGCATATACCTTCTTTACCAAGTAGTTACCCTAAATTAAACGATTTAATGCTTTGCATTCATCAAAGGAAATGTCACCGACCATGCTTCAAGAGATAATTTAATACAGTCACCACTCTGCTTATCCGGTAAACCACGTAAATATAATCCCCCGTGATCTGTTGCACTGCTTATATGCTCCTGTTAACCACGGACTTATAATTCCCCGGTGGTTTTTCACGGTAGATCCGCTTCTCTGTACATGTATTTGCTACGGGATTCGACAAAAATAGGTATAAAATCGAAAAGAACATGTAGCAGCCGACTTAACTCATGCCTTCAAAACAATTGGACCGTTTCAAGGCAGTAACCCTTTTATCAACCCTTTTATGTTTGTGGTGTCGCATACTTTGCTTCTAATTGTCCTTGTTGTTGTTGTTTGTTTGTGGCTGGCTCTGTCAGTGAATGCAAATTTCCTGTTCGACTTTTATACCTAACTTTGTCGTATCTCGTAGAAAATATGACAGCGGCCCTTTATTATAAGACGAGGGCAGTGCAGTGCTAATTAATTAACTATTGTGTGTATTTTACAACAAATTTGCCACACGTTTACTGGCCTTATGATGAGTTGATTGTGAATAAGAAAGCTAACACATTCAGTCCATTGCGAATGACCCGAAAGGTTGAGTTTGACTCGCAGAAGTGGAGAATGTTCAGACAAAGGGAACCAGGGAATGATAGATGACAGTATATGTAGCATGTTCCTGATAAAATTGGTGAAGAATAAAAAAAAAATGTTGGCGACTTTAAAAACAGAAATGTCACCATGGTGAGTTGTTAACGTCATCAATATATATTTAATTTTGTCGTGAAGATTTTGCTTGATCTCTGAGTGATAAAAAGGGTAGTTTTCAATGCGATTATGAATACATAATAAACATATTATTTGTTGTTTTTTGTCAAACTATAAGATTTATTTCTTATCGAAGTGAGAAAACTAAAATATTGTCACTCGCGCTAAAGTAGTAGTGAACTTTTCTCACTTTTACTAAAAATTCCCATAAAGTTAAACAGACACATTTAAATCAATTTTGGCGGCAAATGGATTGCATTGTAATACGCAATGATGCAAGTTATGGATACTTTCCTAATTGGAAGTAGCATAATAAAAAAAAAAAATGGTACTTTAAAATGGTATTTTGCTTTAACATTGTGTTTATTATATCATTAGACCAATTCAACAACCAATTATTTTCCATAATAAGAGGCTAAAGCAGAATGAGGCATACTTATTAAGGAACTACGGATTTTGTGTTTTAATTGGACGTATTTGAAGGTAAGCTTTGCAAAATGTGTTTCCATTTATTTCAAATGCTATAAATGGTCCTAAGGGTATAGTGCTCATTTAGTGCTGATTTATTTATTTCATACCTGTAAACATCTAACCAATCTATTTCTGCCTTTGTGACAATCCCATATTTCCACTACTGTACTCAAAACAGTTGCTTCAATACAGGTATGCAATAAAGAGGTCATTTTTCAGTGTTGAATTCGCCTCGTCCAAATATGGATTCTGTATGCTGGGTACTCGTCCAATAGAATTCAGTATTGTACTCAACACTGTAAAATAACCTCATAATTCAGTAGATGTGGAGCCCACAAAATCCATATTCCATATTTGTACTATGGGATTAGATGTGGAGTCCAAAGAATCCATATTCCATAGTTGTACTATGGGAAGATAACTCTAAAAGTAAAATTCAACTAGTCATTCACGATTTAGTCAGCAATTTTATTTTAGTTAAACAGTACCGTTTTGATACGTTACGTGTGTTTTACAAATTACATTTTATTCAGTTAATACATGTGGAAACAATTATTGCTTTTGCTCTGTTCAATTAATAACAGAAATATCAAGCTGGATTTCAAATGTGCAACGTTTGGTAATATTGGTGAGGTGTATAATAAAGAGGTCATTTAACAGTGTTGAGTACAATACTGAATTCAATTGGATTGGTACCAAGCAGACAGAATCCATATTTGGACTCGGCTACGCCTCGTCCAAATATATATTCTGTCTGCTGGGTACTTCTCAAATTGTATTATTACAAACCTTCAAACTAAAATTATTGAAATCGCAATACCTCAGATTGTCTAATGCTTATACAATCTGAAATTCACTAACTTCGACACAATCAAGGGGGTTTCACTATGTAAAGTATTACATATTCACCTTATACTTTAGCGGTGTTTTACAAACTCTAAATCTTTTTTAAATACACGCTAGATCCAATATAAATGAGGCCTATATACGGACGTATATCATGTTAAAGAGTGGAAATATTTCCACTATCGTCTTTAAAACAATTAGAAATAGAATATGAGAGTCTATTCCAGACAGTCAACGGAATGTTTTTTTTTTTTAATTAAAAGCCAATTCCAAAATACAGGATATTAGTGGCGCTGTGACTTAAATTATTAACTGGGAAACAATTAATGTTCACAGTTGTAGTTTCCAGAGAACTAGATTAATACCTAAACTCTAGCTGTGTTCAGTAATGAAAAACCAAGCAGACAATCACCGATACTGACTACTAAGGACGATAACTGTGTATGAAAAGGTCATTTTGTTCTTGTCTAATATTTTGTTAAAACAAGCATTCGAACGATATTAGTATACAATACCGTTTATTTAATCTTTTCGCTTGGTGAAACTCGGCCAAACGTTACTATATTCAAAATATCTATTGCGCTCATAAACCCATTTTTTCCTATGCAAAGCAGGCCAGTAGTCAATATGTTTATTTCCTTGCTGAGCTCGTCCAGGATTGTACTGAAGCAACCCCTTGTGAAATAGAGGATCTTACATGAGTACTCATTCATTATTAAATTTATTAAACGAGTTGACAAAATGATATAATGTGAGGCTCTTGCCGAGCATTATATCATTTTGCTAACCATTTTAGTAAATTCAATAATGAATGAGAACGAATGTTAGATTCTATTTATCACATAACTCACATATCGACTTTTATTGCATTTTGCCTGTCGCCTTAACACGCGAAATCGACATAAACCGTGGGAATTGGATCATAGTCATTATCGATTTTTTTTGTCAGCGCATACTAGGCTTATTTGCATACTTATATAACTAGTGGTATATCGAAAATATAGAAGGGTGTTATTCCATTCCCACACCGTAAGTTATGTGATAAATTCCAATACTATTTATTTAAGTTTCTGAGTTTAATATCACCGATTGTCTTAGTTACGTTATTTCAAATCTAACAATATAACTTCCATAGAGGCTTTTTGAAGAAAACAAATCCATCAAAATGGATTTGTAACCGGAGGCCCCGGGTTCAATCCTCCGTGGTGCCACTGAGTTCCGTCGGTGTGTTCTTGGGCAAGACACTTTCCCTTAGCCCCGTCCGTCGGATGGGGACGTAAACCGGGCGGTCCCGTGTATCGGTCTATCCTCCGAGCACGTTAAAGAACCATAGGAATCTATTCGATAATAAGAGTAGGGCAGGTTCCCGGATTCCTATGTATCGTTCCCCGCTCTCTGGGGCGGCTCTAAATAACCTATACTGTGTTGATGAGCCTTTAAACAACATACAATTCAATTCCATCAAAATGATATCTGTACTGAACATGAACCTTATTTTGGCCCGAGCGGATTTCGGTATAATAAATAAATATCCCATTCCTGAGAAGGTGATATGAAGAAGGTGATATTTATATACTATTATTGTTGTAATAATTGCCATTCATCGTTATGGTACAAACACTGACACTTTTTATTTAATTTCCAATACATACTAACGGTAGCTTTTAGGCTAAGTTTAAATGTACGAATATTACGTATTACTACATGTGTGTCTCGCGTACCTTGTCCTCGTAGTCGAACCCATCAAAGTGCCTTTTAAAGGGACACCAATATACCTTTTTAAAGGGCACACACACATCTTTCAGTAAATATCAAGCATTACACTTACACCTAGATTTATCTTGTTAGCATCATATTTACATTAAACATTATTTTGCATATAATTAAATAAAATGAATAGCATTTAGGAGTTTTTCAGTTTGCTTTGTTATTCTACTATCGGTGTAAATACATTAATAGTGCAATATCAACAAAGTAGATATTCAAGTCGAAAGACAACAGTCAACCAAAAACGCGCATCGAAACAAACAACAATTACAAGGATAAATAAAGGCAAATCATGCGACATCACAAACTTAAAATAGTTGACAATAGGGCTACCGTCTTAGAACGGTCAGTGGCAAAAACGGCGACGGCAGTGGTAAACATGCGATGGGGTTTTAAACCAGGTTCCAGGTTGCACAAAACCTCTTCTTACCTTATTTCCATGCCAATAGAACGGGATAGTGTAAAAAAAGGAAACTCCCGACAGGCTATATTTTCTAAGAGACTAGATAGCATTAATAGGCAATATAAGCATAAAACAAAGATAATCATGTGTATATGAATGTCAACAAAGCATAGAAAGCTACACAGTGACATGGCAGGAACCAGAGCAACATGAGCATAATCGATCAATTGCACGACAAGACAAGATTGGAGACAAACATCCTTCCAGGATTTAGTTAGACGTCTTTATAGCATTCGCAATATATCCTGTAATTGCACAATCAAAGAGGAAAGCATAATGGCGAACTGTAAAGAGGTCATTAAATAGGACATTTTTAAGAAGGACGGTGTTGTCGTGTAGATATTATTAAAAAAGATAATGTGGTCGTGTAGGTAGACATGTTTAAGAAGGATAATGTTGTCGTGTAGACCTTTTTAATCACGTAGAAATTAGTAAGAAGGATGTTGTGTTTGTGTAGACAGTAATAAGCAGAATGCTGTGTTGTTCTTGTAAACTTTATTTAGAATGATGTGGTCGGTTGTGGTCTTGTAGACATTAGTAAACAGGATATTGAGGCCGTGTAGACACTTTTAAGAAGGACGGTGTGGTTGTGTAAATTTTATTTCTAAGGATGTAAAAGCACCGTTCTAAGGAAGAACGGTGTGGTCAAGTAGACACTATTAAGAAGTATTTTGTCTTCGTGTATACTTTATTTTGTGGTCATGTAGATATTAGTAATATGTTTTGGTCGAGTATACTTTATCTGGAAGGCTTTTGTGTTCATGGAGACAATATTAATGTGACGTTGCACTTCTCGACGAAATGACTTTAGTGGAGCACACCTTAATACAGAAGCACCAGGGAGTTTTGTTCTGATTGTTATTTTCATTTCTTGTTATTAAGTTTTAGGATCTAGTTATTTGAGTACATGTCGTAAATGTTCAATTATCATAGTAATCATTCTTAATTAGTTGTAATTAAATCTTAATATATATATATGATTTTACAGTATACATTTTAAGCTGACTTTTCAACGAAGATACACATAGCCAAGGAGACCACCTGTATAAAACGGCAAGCCTAAGCAACTTACCACCGTGTCAATGTAATAGTTAAAGCATTATCTTTCAAGTATATGCGATTTACTGCTTCTTGTGGGCCGTAGGCCCGGAAGTGGAGTATAAGTCGCATTTAGGAGACAGATATGCTATAACTCTTTTGTACCATAGCTCTTATATTTCTTACAAAAACGTCGTTGTGTATACCGTGCTTTAACCGAATCTGTCAGTTATAGCACGGCTGAAACATATCAAGTTTATGAAAATTAGTCATGTGCAGGAACAAAGGACACGATTAAAGCTGTTATTGTGTCATCCGTTTTCGGCCAACACTATTCAGCAGTATGGCGTTTTTGTCGATTGTTCGCATTATTACGGCTACGTGATGAGCGACGTTTTGTGACTGCCCTGATAAGATCGATTACACTAGTCAGGCCCGCACTACAATTAGTCACGATTTGTTTTTTCCTGACTCTTGAAGTCCGAGAGTGTTAAGGATTAATGTCCTTGCGTGTTTACTTTTCAAATCATGGTCAGGTAATTTTTGTATCGCCTTTCGCTTATCATCTATTATCATCACCCTGCATCAACAATGACATTTTAAGTAACATTTGCTGAATTGCGTTCTGCAACGTTAGTCTCAATGTCATCTAGATGTGTATCCGCCTTTTGTGGAAAAAAATCTTAGTAGAGAATACTGCGTGTTTAACATACGATATTAATTTTTCAGCAGTTTCAACTTGTTATTGATCAGTCTAAAATCACTTATTACACCCTTTGCGATGGCTTTCGCTTTTCCATCTACGCATTTTTAAACGATTCAGACTCCTTAACTACAACTTTGTATAGGAAACCATTGGTTGCTAAATTATTTCCTAACACTGCAATGGGAACAGTTGTGGTGCAGTGGATAACACCGGGGGTATTCACTATTGGGATCACGGGTTCGCGTCACACTTAAGTAGGCTGCTAATGTTCTTGGTATTGCTCTTGATGACGTCTCATTCGTAGGATGTAGAAGTAATCCGGGTGTTTCATTGTATTATTGCATTGAATATATATTGTTTAACGACTCATCAACACAGTAAAGATTATTTCCATCAAAATCCTTAGTTATTGAAGAGACTTGCTTATCTTAAAATTAGACAGCACCAAAAAGAGATAATAGCTGTACACACAAACAGTTTGTAACATTCAAAAACAATTTTCTGTATACTATTCTTATAATAAATATTAATTATTGAACAAATGCATGTAGAGAAAAACTAACTGGACGCCGCGAGCTTTTAACAAAATCAAGATTGTTATAAAGTTAAACATGAATCACTAATCAGTGACGATACCGATTTGGAACCAGTTCTATTCGTATGCGCAGAGCAGATTTGTAGACTGTATCTCTGATATTTACGTCTAATGATTGTAATAAATACCGATAAAATACCCGTAAACCAATTTGACTGCGTCCCTGTTATTTACTCAAAATCTTACGAAAATACTGCTGGTTTATAAACAGTCAAATATCCATAGCAGCTTTCCGAGTCTGGGATAAATATATCCGGAGCCTGAAGGCTCCGGCAATAATGAGTTGATGAGAAATGTAACACTATTCAGACAATACATTAGACTTTTCACTTCTTCTTGTATTTGTCTAAGAATATTGTTTACTAGCACTCCTTCACTGGTGCCGTGTTGATGAAGAAGTATCTATCGGGGAACTCTAAGGAAGCTGTTCTTCATTATATTACGTCTTATTCTCACTACATATCTTCCCGCAGATTTCACAGAATTATATTAATCCAGAACACTTGTCAACTTCTTCTCTTTAGATTCACTTACTTTTCTAATAGATGAATGTTTTTGCTTTTGGGATGGTCCAGTAGCTGTGTTTTAGTAATTTATCATTTCGTTTCGACGTCAGCAGAATTGGTTTTATAATTCAGCTCGTTTAGATCTCTGTTACATCTGATTTATTTTCCATAATTTTGATTCACAACTGACAGCTGAAAACTTTGTGCGTAAGTGAAGTCGACTATTATCACTATAGAGAACTTTATAAATTGATATAATCTCCCTATTTCAAGAAGCAGATATTTGTCTTATTTAAAAAAAAATATTTTTTTTTATATTTTTTGAAACCCCGTTTATTTGTAATTTTATTTCGACAGTATATAAACCATCTAAACTTAGTTCAATATTGTTTATGAAATTAGATCACGGATTTGAATCTCGTAGTTTATGAAGCATTACAACTGCGCATTACGTGGTCCGAGTATTAACTTTCATACCCCATCCAACCCTTCTCCAAGACGAGGTATGAAATGAAACCAGAATTTCAGCTTAAAAAGTTTGCATATTATAAAATTAAAATATTAAATAGTTAATTTTAAGCAGGTTATCGCATTTTTATTGTCGAAATATCCATTATAAAATCCTGCTAATATAAGCTTTCCCATCGCTTAATGGAATTAAGGCAGGACCACGAAATGACCTCAATGGTTGCAACTTATTACTGATAATACAATTTGGAGTTTTCAGTTGTTCTTTATTATTTTACCAGCGGTTACATTGATATATTCACATGAGTATCATTAACGATTTGAACCAAGTTATCTAGAACAAACAGGACGCCGCAAACTTTAACAATATTAAGATTGCCGTTTACTCTTTTAAATTTGTTTGTTTGTTTGAATTGTCTATTACGTCATTTTTGGGACATGTTAGGCTATTTATGACAGTAGATTTTTTTTTTGATGGAAGCAGACCACCCACTTATTCCTGGGTAGAAACAGTACTGTATACCTCCCGCCATCCGTACGAATCGACACTTTCTCACTTACAATTTGACCTCCCAGTGGGAGAACCCGCAGCGGTGAGAGGCGAGACGGTTTACAACGCAACGACTTGAATATCTACTTTGTTGATATTGCACTATTAAAGTAATCATTAACATGTGATTAATATATAGCAAACTATTCCAAAAATACAAATATTAAAGATTTATAATGCATGTTCCGTATGTCTTCATACAAACACACATCTCTTATCAGAACAAACCGAAAGACGTAATTCGTTTTGTTTATGGCGTTTGATTAAACGTAATACCGCTGTCTTACAGCGGTGTTGCTAGGATATTTTACCACACAGAGATCGTGCTAATTGGTAGACGGGAGGATAATGGCACTATAAATTAGTTCTCAATACAATATTAACACAAACTGAATGTGATACACGTTTGTATGTATGTTTATACAACTTTGTATACACATAAGTCGCTCTTATTAATTTGGATGGTGTATACAGTGTTTCATTTTAACTATATTTTCTAATTAAAAGTTAATGGTATATTTAAAAATGATTTTAATGGATGAATGCTATTAGCACAACTATTTAGAAATATGTTCAAAATTCAAGCGAGACTGATAAGTATCTTCCATTCAAACACCCGGAATCAAACCCTTAAGAAAAATCTTGATTTAAAAAATGAACAACATTTGATTTGACTTTGTTAAAACCGTTTCCCCCCAATTTATGTGGAATACATGTAATAAAAAAAGGCGCCTATAGTGTATCACACTGTGCTTATAGTGTATCACACTGCGCCTATAGTGTATCAAACTGCGCCTATAGTGTATCACACTGTGCCTATAGTGTATCACAATGCGCCTATAGTGTATCACACGTATCCTATAATGTATCACACTGTGTCTATAGAGTACCACACTGTGTCTATAGTGTATCACACTGAGCCTATAGTGTATCCCACTGTGCCTATAGTGTATCACACTGTGTCTATAGTGTATCACAATCTGCATAAGTGTATCACAATGCGCCTATAGTGTATCACAATGCGCTTATAGTGTATCACACTGTGCCGATAATGTATCACACTGTGTCTATAGAGTACCACACTGTGTCTATAGTGTATCACAATCTGCATAAGTGTATCACAATGCGCCTATAGTGTATCACAGTGTGCCTATAGTGTATCACACTGTGTCTATAGTGTATTACAATCTGCATAAGTGTATCACACAGTGCCTATAGTGTATCACATTGCGCCTACAGTGTATCACACTTAGCCTATAATGTATCACACTGTGTCTATAGAGTACCACGCTGTGTCTATAGTGTATCACACTGAGCCTATAGTGTATCACACTGTGCATATAGTGTATCACACTGTGTCTATAGTGTACCGCACTGTGCATAAGTGTATCACACTGTGCCTATAGTGTATCAAACTGTGCATATAGTGTATCACACTGTGCCTATAGTGTATCACAATCTGCATAAGTGTATCACACTGCGCCTATAGTGTATCACACTGTGCCTATAGTGTACCGCACTGTGTCTATAGTGTACCGCACTGTGTCTATAGTGTATCGCACTGTGCCTATAAGGTATCGCACTGTGTCTATAGTGTATCAAACTGTGCATATAGTGTATCACACTGTGCCTATAGTGTATCACACTGTGCCTATAGTGTATCACAATCTGCATAAGTGTATCACACTGCGCCTATAGTGTATCACACTGTGCCTATAGTATACCGCACTGTGTCTATAGTGTATCGCACTGTGTCTATAGTGTACCACATTGTGCCTATAGTGTATCACACTGAGTCTATAGTATATCACACGTTGCCTATAGTGTATCACACTGCACATATAGTGTATCACACTGCGCCTACAGTGTATCATAGTGTACCACATTGTGCCTATATTGTATCACACTAAGTCTATAGTATATCACACGTTGCCTATAGTGTATCACACTGCACATATAGTGTATCACACTGCGCCTACAGTGTATCACACTGCGCATATAGTGTATCACACTGCGCCTATAGTGTATCACAGTGTGTATATACTGTATTACATTATGCCTGTAGTGTATCACACTGCGCCTATTGTGTATCACACGGTGCCTATAGTATATCATACTGTGCCTGTAGTGTATCACATTGTGCCTGTAGTGTATCACACGGTGTCGGTAGTGTATCACACTGTGCCTGTAGTGTATCACACTGTGCATATAGTGTAACACATTGTGCATGTAGTGTATCACACTGTGCCTATAGTGTATCACACTGTGCATATCAAACTGTGCCTGTTGAGTATCACACGGTGCCTGTAATGTATCACAATGTGCCTGTAGTGTATCACACTGCGCCTATAGTGTATCACATTGCGCCTGTAGTGTATCTCACTGCGCCTATAGTGTATCACATTGCGCCTGTAGTGTATCACACTGCGTCTGTAGTGTAGTGTATCACACTGCGCCTATAGTGTATCACACTGTGTCTGTAGTGTATCACACTGCGCCTGTAGTGTATCACACTGTGCCTGTAGTGAACTGTAGTGTATTGTATCACACTGCGCCTATAGTGTATCACACTGTGCCTGTAGTGTATCACACGGTGTCTGTAGTGTATCACACTGTGCCTGTAGTGTATCACATTGTGCCTGTAGTGTATCACACTGTTCCTATAGTGTATCACACTGTGCATATCAAACTGTGCCTGTAGTGTATCACACTGTGCCTGTAGTGTATCACAATGCGCATGTAGTGTATCACACTGCGCCTGTAGTGTATCACACTGCGCCTATAGTGTATCACACTGCGCCTGTAGTGTATCACACTGCGCCTATAGTGTATCACACTGCGTCTGTAGTGTAGTGTATCACACTGTTCCTGTAGTGTATCACACTGTGCCTGTAGTGTATCACACTGTGCCTGTAGTGTATCACACTGTTCCCGTAGTGTATCACACTGTGTCTGTAGTGTATCACACTGTGTCTATAGTGTATCACACTGCGTCTGTAGTGTAGTGTATCACACTGTTCCTGTAGTGTATCACACTGTTCCTGTAGTGTATCACACTGTTCCTGTAGTGTATCACACTGTGCCTGTAGTGTATCACACTGTGCCTGTAGTGTATCACAATGCGCCTGTAGTGTATCACACTGCGCCTGTAGTGTATCACACTGCGCCTATAGTGTATCACACTGCGCCTGTAGTGTATCACACTGCGCCTATAGTGTATTACACTGCGTCTGTAGTGTAGTGTATCACACTGTTCCTGTAGTGTATCACACTGTGCCTGTAGTGTATCACACTGTGCCTGTAGTGTATCACACTGTTCCTGTAGTGTATCACACTGTGTCTGTAGTGTATCACACTGTGTCTATAGTGTATCACACTGCGTCTGTAGTGTAGTGTATCACACTGTTCCTGTAGTGTATCACACTGTTCCTGTAGTGTATCACGCTGTGCCTGTAGTGTATCACACTGTTCCTGTAGTGTATCACACTGTTCCTGTAGTGTATCACACTGTTCCTGTAGTGTATCACGCTGTGCCTGTAGTGTATCACACTGTTCCTGTAGTGTATCACACTGTTCCTGTAGTGTATCACACTGTGTCTGTAGTGTATCACAATGTGTCTATAGTGTATCACGCTGTGTCTATAGTGTATCACACTGTGCCTGTAGTGTATCACACTGTTCCTGTAGTGTACCACACTGTGCCTATAGATTACGAGTATTAAAGTCCTCGAGCTCTAGAAAAACGAATAAGTTGAGATACCATCATTTCCTAACACTGTCATGAGAGTCGGCGTGGTTCTGTGGTTACACGGCGGGTATTCAATAATGCGATTACGGGTTCGCGCCTCACATGCGTAGGCTACCGAGCTTCTTCATATTGTACTTGAAAACGCCTTTTCCGTAGGACACAGGCGACGCCTTTTCCGTAGGACACAGGCGTTATCCGGGTCTTCCATTGCCTATACGTGTTCCTGCATTAATTCCATTAAGCGATGGGTAAGATTACAGGATTTTATAACGGATATTTCGACAATAAAACACGTTTAAAAATATTTTACTGAAAACATATAATGACCTTTTTAAAATTAGTATTACATATTTTAATTTTACAATATGCAAACGTTTTAGGCAGAAATTAAGGTTTTATTTCATACCCCAGCCAACCCCATTTTCCCTTCTTGGAGAAGGGGTCGGATGGGGTATGAGAGTTAATACTCGGACCACGTTATGCATCAGAGTATCATCTGATTTCGATTTCAACATGTCATGCCACACGTTCGATCAACATTCGTACGGCCATTCAGTTCATCTGAGAAGGTTAAAAATAACGAGGGAATCTATTCGGTTATCAGAGAAATGTAACAAATATTCAGACAATATATTACACTTTTCAATTCTTCTTGTATTTTCTAAAAATTCTGTTTAGTAACAGAATCCTTCAATGGCGTCGTGCTGACGAAGATATATCTATCGGGGAACCCTAGGGACTCTGTTCTTCATATATAACGTCTTATTCTCACGACATATTTTCCCGCAGATTTCACAGAATTATGTTAATCCAGAACACTTGTCAACTTCTTCTCTTCAGATTCACTTACTGTTTGAATAGATGAATGATTTTGCTTTTGGGATTGTCCAACAACTGTGTTTGAGTAATTTATCATTTCGTTTCGACGTCATCAGAATTTGTTTCAGTATAATTCAGCTCGTGTAGATCTCTGTTACAACTGATTTATTTTTCATAATTCTGATTCACAACTGACAACTGAAAACATTGTTCATAAGCGCAGTCGACTGAGTTTTGTGTTCACTATAGAGAACTTTATAAATTGATATTATTTCTCTATTTCAAGAAAGAGATATATGTATTTCAAGAAACAGATATATATTTTATCTTAATAAATCACAATTTTTCTTTTTTGTTAAACACTGACTTACGGTCCCCGTTTATTTGTAATTTTATTTTGACAGTATATAAACCATTTAAACTTAGTTTAATATTGTTTATGAAATTAGATCACGGATTTGAATCTCGAAGTTTATCAAGCATTACAATTAGCACATCGATGCTTTCAAATACTTACTGATAATACAATTTTGAGTTTTCAATTTTGATATCTTCGCATGATTATTAATAACGATTTGAACCAAGTTTTGTAGAAAAACTAACAGGACGCCGCAAACTTTAACAATATCAAGATTGCCGTTTGCTCATTTAAAGCAATCATTAACATATGTGAGGGTTCATACAATTAATATGGAGAGAACTGTAACTAATGTTGTAATTACTTGTAGTTCAATCCATCTGCATATGTTGCTAGTAATTGTGATGTTTAACACATATGTTGTAACATATGTGCAATAAAATATTATTAAGTGAACACTGATTAAAGTTCTCCTGCCATGTTTTGTTTCATGAACATGCTTATGTTTATTTAAATCGAAATCAATACACAACAGTAGATATTTACAATTCACACATTGCAAATCTGTGAAAAGCGAGAATAAGATTTTATTTGATGACGTAGAAAACTTCGAACAGGTAAATTAATCCACAGGTAAATGTATTTATCAATTATTTGGCAACAGTTGTGCAGCTATACAATTAAGATTTACCTCATTTCCCCGTCCAGTCACGCAGTGGTAAAAGTAGTATCTACGTCATGCAAATAATACCTATATTTACATACAACTTAGTAGCGGATTTAAATATAAGCTTCTCTCCGGGACTATCAAGAAATGTTTATATGATGTTTAAGATTTAAATTTGTTAATTGATACTACTACACAAAAGGGTGGCCATTCATCTTTAATAGATAAAACTATTACTAAGCTATTGTAATGCAAGTTCCGCATGTCTTCATACAAAAACATAATCGGTTCTTATAAGAACAAACCCAAAGACGTCATTTGTTGTGTTTATGGTGTTTGATTTAAAGTAATACAACTGTCTTTCAGCGGTGTTGCTAGGATATTTTACCACTCAGAGATCTTGCTAATTGGTAGACGGGAGGATAATGGTATCACAAATTGCTTCTCAATACAATATTAACACACACCGAAAGTGATATACGCTTGTATGTACAAATTCGTATACATATAACACACTACTATAATAAAGTTTCGATGGTGTATACAGTTTTTCATGTTAATTACACGTTAATGGTACATTTAGAAATTATTTTATCGGATGAATGCTATCAGTACAACTATCTAAAAATATATTCAAAATCATGTAGGAATATTTTCCAAACGAACGATAATTATCTTCCATTCAAACACCCGGAACCAAGCCCTTAAGGAATTATTTAGGAAATTTAAACCAGAACAACATTTGATCTGACTTTTGAAAAAAAAAAAGTTTTTTTTTTCACCATAAAAATATGTGAATACAGGTAACTACGAACGGTGTATAGCGCCTGTAGCGTAGCATACTGTGTGTTCAGGGTTTAAGGCGACCTTCGTATCTTAGTGTATAATGCCGGGAGGTGTACAGTACTGGTACTACCTAGGAAAAGTGGGTGGTCTGCCTCCACCACCAAAAAAATCGACCGTCATATACAACCGTACCTGTGTTGAAAATGACGAAAATGACGTAAAACACCATACAAACAAACAAACAAACTTAGTGTATAAGGCATTGTACATAAGAGCTAAACACAGCTGTCCCGCGGAGGTTCGCTTTCCCTGGCGGAGGCGTGATTGATATGAAAATAGCCTTCGTCCCATCTCTCTCCGATAATGCCGACCCAGTATAACCATTTCATTTCAATGATTAACGATTTTTATTAGTAAGAAAATTTACATTATTTCACAACTGTCTATAGGCTTAAACATGTAATAGCACACACTGTCCGTGTAATTAATAGTACAATGTTGTAAATTCTCCTCATTCGTATTTGTAATAAACAGGCATTAAATATTCCTCTTAGCATTGTTTTATTGACGTTTATTCTTAGTTTAAACTTATTTATTTTACATCGATTGTAACGAAAGCTCTATGAACTTATTTGAATCACTCTCGATGTCTTCCTGGGTAGAACCAGTACTAAGCAATGCAGATAAAGTGTCTTGCTCAGGGACACAACGCATATGGCAATGACGGGAATCGAACCCACGACTTTTGGATCATGGGTCCAACGCTCTACCACTAGACCACAGCGCTCGTTTATTCTTGGTACAGGATAAAGTCTACAAAGAGATATTTTAACCGTTAAGAAACGGAACCAGAGAAAGCATAGCCACCCACCGCGGTTTCTTAATGATGAAGATTTCTCCTCATAGACTCTCTTCGACTTAGTGTTTACTATAGGTGTTTTCGATTCTCTATATAGGTCGTGCTTTTAATCGTGAATACCCTATGTTTACCGCATAGTTACATGTTCATGTATAAATGGTACAAGTATTTGAACATCTGGGGCAAATGATTAGTTGAAAACATTTGGTAAACATTTACACCAACTAAAGCGACATTTCAATTAAGAAATAGTTATCAATATGTATTTAATGATAGTTGATCGGCAGAAATGAGTTGTTACATGACGAGTAATATTGTTAATAAAGATACAATCAGAAACATAAATTTGACACTTGGAAATGAAATTGAAATGCCATTTTTGTTATGTTTTCGACATTATTTCTTTTCTGAATCCCATTCACGATGTAATTATGCTCTTTATATAAGTAAGTTAGTAAATAAGAAGCAAATAATTTATTTAAAATGGGCGGCTCAATTGGCATAGCCAGCCTTCCTTGAGGCCCTCTTACTAACATATTTACAAATATAATACAACAAATAAACGTAATTTATCAAATAGCTCTAGGCATAATTATGAACATATAACAAAGCATATGACAATGTAATATTTTAAAATGAACCGCTGTCTAAAACCAATCAAGATAAAACATAAATATACTACAATGTATACATAAACATAGACAGATATATATAGCGTATACATCATTACTTTCTACCCATGTTAGATTAAGATTCCATTTTCACTTTTCATGCATTTGTTGGAAAATATATTGAATGATGTAGAGTTTTTAATTTCGAGGGGAATACTATTCCATACCAACGTTCCAGAATATGATAAGCTCCCTTTGAATAGTCCGTTATTTGGCTTAGGTATTATGTGAACTAGAAAGTTCATTTGTATTTGTAATTGATCTCAGTTACATTGAAGTATTTTGCCCATTAACTCTCATATGAAACAAGTCTCTTAGACAGTGTGGGGACATTTTATTTGCTATTCCATACGTAAAATATAGTATGGTTTCATTGAGTTGGTTAATTAAAACAACGAGATGGGCGTAGCCCATCGAGGTGTTTAAATTAATCAACGAGATGAAACCATACTCTATTTGTTTTTTGTAGCATGGTCACTGAAAAAATTCTCTTTGTAATAGCACAGGTGTAAATCGTTTAATTGAAAATAACACCTGTCAGAATAAATGGTGTACTACAACTACCAGTTATTGGAAGTTAAAGTATGGCAGGGAGCTGAAATAGTCGTGCTAAGTAATAGATAGAGTCTGGTCTCGGTGAGTTGGCTTATTTAAACACCGAGACGGGCATAGCCCATCGAGGTATTTAAATAACCAACGAGCCGAGACAGACTCTATCTTTTTTGTAGCATGGTGTACTTAGTAACACATTGACGTCATAGTGACCGTACTCTAAATTCCAATATCCGGTTGTTGTAGTACGGTTATAGCCACGCCACTTTAGTTGCCCTAAATTAAACGATTTAATGCTCTGCACTCATAGGAAACGTCACCGATCATGCTACAATTTCAATTAAACGATTTACACCGGTGCTATTACAAAGAGAATTTTCAGTGACCATACTACAAATGCGTTTAGCCTTTTAAAGAAAAACAATTACTTCGAATGATAACATATTTAGAGAAATACGCGTAGTTTCAAGATTAATATATTCATTACCTCGCATACTTTTACATTCTCTTCTTTGTAATTTAGTAATTCTATATACATGTACATTGGTATTAGAAGAGTTTTCCCAAATAACACAGCAATAACCATGAAGAGGTTGTATATATGCATTGTTTAAAAATAAACTATGTTCCTGTGATATATAAGATATATGCTTCTTATACAAAGTTTGCTTATACATTATGAACAAAATATTTTTGCACCAAATAATTCGTATATTGACCATGTTGGCTAGATACTACATTGGGATATGATTGTATACTGACAATGCATGCATAGTAATAGAAGCAATTAGCGTGTGCAGGAGTTGAACCATAATAATAAATACTTAATATGCAATGTTGACACTATGCTTCCCGCAGCGGCCCTTTTTTGTAGTGGTTGTTCCATTTATAGTATAGAATGCAAAATGTGAACATGCCGTTACGCCTATAACAATAATGAGCTTAAGTAGGCCCTGGATATATTTTAAATATTTTATTAGGTTTCAGGAACGAGTGGGTACTATCAACAAAATACTATTTAAATGTTAACAAGATCAAAAGATGGTTTACACACGGAACACAGATCATAACAACGGCAAATGAATTAGATATATTTTGATGCATTTTAAATTTGTAAAAAAGCTAAACTATTTTAGTACCAATGTAATATTGCATAGCTCCAATAATTTAACGTTAAGCTTATATTATTATGATTAAGGGTAAACACTGATGTAGGATAAAGTAACATGTTTCTATCCTCCGTCAACTGGCCCCCTTTCGGATTTATTGATATTGCGTTTTAGAATTAAAATTGAATCAAGGCGTGAGGGAATCAAGGCGTGAGGAAAATGTGTTGGGTTGAAATACTACCACGTTTGGGGCGAGACTTAGAGGATTGATATGACTTTCAACATTGTATATGGCGATATATTTTTTGTTGTCATAGTGCTCATGCAGATCTCTTACTTTTAACTTTTGCTCAGCGAAAAGTGACATCAAGCGGTAAACCTGACTTTGCCATCAATCAATGTATTATCGTGTTGCTTTCAGTGACGCTATGCAGCCTTTGCCAATTTCGACGTCCTTGATGCGCATCAAAAAGAAAGTGAATTAATTAGATTGACTAATTGCTATTAAGGATTTAAATGACCTAGCCACCTAGCCTGATGTTTAACTAGTATAAACGTTATTATCGGATACAGTCTGCCAAGGCCGACTCTTGAACAAAATATAATTTCGGTTCGTTTTTTGACGATATTGCAATTTTATGCATTTGAGATTATTGAGGTAGTGTGAAACTTAATTATAACTGCACAAATAGTTCATTTTGTATATTATGTATACATTATACTCGTTATAAAGTATATATGCATTATACTAGTTATATATACATTATGTGTATTATATATAATTATCGTTATGAATTATATTTAATTTTAACGCGCCAAAAGGCTCGTTAAAATTAAAATAATTCATAACTCGTTTCATAAATTGGATATGGAATGGAAACTCGTTTAAGACCCATTTTGTCACATGAAATTACAGTCAATGGTCAAATAATTATTTAAATATGATATACAACGGCCACGATGCCAGACAAACGTCAGCGTTAACACGTCATGCATGTCCCGTTAGCCCCAACACGCCACAACGTCATGGTGTCATAAACAACGTGAGATATCAAAGAGTTCGTCTTTAACTATTTTTAAAATATAGTTTAAACATATTTATTTTACATCGATCGCGAAACAAGTTCTTGCAACTTAGATTAATCACTCTCGATGGCTTCCTGGGTAGAACCAGTATTAAGCAATGTGGATTAATTGTCTTGCTCAGGGATACATAACGTGGCCGCGACGAGGATCCAACCCACGACCTCTCGATCTGGAGTTCGGCGCTCTTCCACTAGACTACGCACTCCAACTATTTTAAAATATGACATGATACGGCGACTTCTAAAAAAACTGCAAACGGACTTGTATAAGGTTATTTTTTCAGTATGAGTTGTTGGTAAATTATAAGTCAGGATGAATTGATAATAAAAACAAGTAGTTTCAGTTCATATTATATGGTAGAGTTACAGATGTCATGCCCAATCAATCAAAATCGTTCCAGGTTGTATTACGACACGACTATCGAGGGAAGTTATGTGAAAAATATAGTTAAAATATAAATACGTCTGGACACACGCCATTTAAATAATTGTAAATACCTTACCTGTTGTATTCTGTAATCCTGTATATATGTCTTTCTGTCCATTGCTTGTCTCCAATATTAATTGAAAATCCGTTTTAACAAATCCTTTTTTTATATTCCAGGTACACAAATCGTCAAAGTTACAATCCTGACCACGTGACAATTCCAGCAGAAATAACACTAAAACAATAACGACCCCTCTGTGTGTTATCTCACGATTCATAACGGCGAGTGTGTTGGACAGATTTGGGAAATTTTGTACACTATTCACAATATTAAACACTTTTTTTAACATAAACTAATTTTATTGGAAACAAATACTATTTCTTTCTTATGTTGTTTTTCCCACTATATTGAATTTTGTTTTAGGAAAGAAATCCTGTTTCTTTTCTTATGTTTTCCCTCACTGTATTGAAGAATTTTTAGACGTTTGTCAGTGTATCAATATGGCGTATGCATAATGTATCCCTGTTTTGAGATATAAGATATATGAATATATAAAACTATGTCTGAGATGGAACTGTTCCGTGTTCAGTCGCTATTAGGAAAAAGCGCCTGCTTTTATTCAGTTTATTATTCCTAATGTACTATTATTTCTGGCTATCTCATCCTTTTGGAATAAAGCCATAGACCAAAATATCCCAAATGGCCGTTTTATTCTACAATTCCGGAATCCAATTATGGGTTTATTACAAGGTTCTTTCCCAAAGCGCGTTTATCGATGCTCTTGATGTAAATCCAGTTATTGATAAGTAGTCACATTGTTTTGAAGTATCACTATTTATTGTCTCACTATTTATTGTCTCACTATTTATTTTATTGTCTCACTATTTATTGTCTCACTATTTATTGTCATGATATGTATTCTCTCTTATGTTATATCTAAATAATCATTTGTCTTTTAGACAAAACGCCAATATTCTACAGGCGGCGTGTGGTTAGTTTAATTCCTTGCACATCTTCAGCGAATCGCTGCCTTAAGATCCTTGCATTTTTTCACCAATTTGCCAATAGCTTACAGACACTATTACTGTATTGAGTACCATTGTTAAACACATTCAACAATATATCGTAGCCAAACAGTTTAATTAACCAACGCCATTTATCCTCTGACAGAAGTCGATAGCTAAAAGGCTTAGCTACGATTGATTCATTTGTAGCGTCCGATTGACATTAAGCTTGCATCTTTCACACACGATATATAGCGATCCCTCATTGGTATCTGTATATACAAAACCGATATTGGAATCTCTTAGCAGCTCCTTTTTCATTTAAACTGTTTTCCAAATAGATTCTGGTACGTTAAGACATAATAAGCTCCTTTTCTTCTTTATCTGAAAGTAAATATGGCATATAGGCTCATGTATATAATGTAATGTATGTTTTAAACACAGTTTTGTATAGGAAATAGCATATAGCTGTCACAAAGCGGCCGCAGTCTAGTATCTCTTATTAAGAAATGCAGAAAATATAAATATTATAGATAACACCATGCATATCTGATAAGGGCATCTTTACTCCCGTTATTTTTACGCATATTATTAACACAGGCTTAATCGGATCCATAATTAAGAAGACGTAAACACAAATATGACAGTTTCTCTTAAAATGCAACTTTATTCCATGACTCTGTCATCATTAATGAAGTTCAGAATTCCCACAGAGCGAAAAAGTCACAAAAGAGACAAGTTCTATAATAGTTCGCTGTTAACTTAGAAACTCGTTTGCATTTCTCATGGTGTAGTTAGATGTCGCTCTTCTTAATAATGAGGCATTAACATTCTTTAAAACAGAGAAAAATCCCCCCAATAATCAGACGAAAAGCAGTGAACAATCTCCTAAATAACCAGACGGCTTAGATATACGAAGCAGGGAGGTTTATATGAGGCTTTATTCTTGAGACAATTTGAACATTGGCCGACCAAAATACTAACAAGTTACAAACATTCGTTTACTTGTAATTTTCGTTTGTATTTCTAGTTTTTGCAGTCAGTTTAATTATGTTCAGAATTATTGAAGTTTAGGCTCAGTTTAGGTATAATGCTTTTGTATAGCAACAGTGGAAACAAGTCAAAGATCAAATACAGTTAGTACAGGTCAATGATACCGAGAGGCATATGTTCGTGATTTCCGTGGGACATAGTTCCAACGGGCAATAGATTCGAGATTTCCAAGGGAATATGTTCGTGATTTCCAGTGAGCGGAGTGGGGTAGGGGAGGCGGGGGTGGGGGTGGGTGGAGTGAGGAGGAAGGGGGTTGGGGTATGAGTTCGTGATTTCTAAGGATATACGTTCGTGATTTCCGACGGACATTTGTTCGTGATTTCCAAGAGGCATAGATTCGTGATTTCCAAGGGCATAAGTTAAGATTTTAAAGAGGAATATGTACGTGATTTCCGAAGGGTATATGTTCAAATCACCCAAGGTGCACAGGTTCGTGATTTCCGAGGAGCATAGGATCGTATCTCCAGTTGACATATTTCGAGATTTCCAAGGGGCATAGATTCGTCATTTTCGAGGAGCATACGTCGGTGGTCGTAGTTCTGTAAATAGTTTTGAACTAATGCGTTGAATAAAAAATGAGTGCTATATATTAAATATAAAGGACATTTTAAGTAATTAAGAAAATACAAATTACTTGTTTTAAGTTTATGGAAATATCATTTATTGAATCTTGTCTTTGCAATATGTAGAATATCTCTCAAGCTGTGACTAGGGTGCGTGAGAGGTATTGCATCTTACTAGATCTCTTATTAACCGAGTCCGCTACTTCTTCACTTATTTGTTGCTTATTTCGCTTGAATATTTCAAAATGTATTCACTTTAAGCGGTTCCTGTATATATAAATCGTACATTACGACAACAGGACATTTTACAATGAATACAAAACTGTATTTTGTGTTGAAGCCGTAGTCTTGTGTTAGTGAGTTTGCCTCGAAACGTACATGTTTCGGGTTCGACTTAACACTTCAATAAGCGCTGATAAATGAACTCGAATACTAGTATTTCGTATTTTGAATTTTGAGGAGTCGCACAGACAGCGGTTCCGTGTACCAGAGCTATACCAAGAACAACATGATCGCTTTTATTAATTTTATGTTATCATAATGTGCCATTTGAAAACTAAATTAAATCATAAACATATGCGTTTAATGTTTTCGGAAAGATCTTCAGTTTAATAATATGTTTCGCGTTGTATCGAGATTCTCATGCCAGATATTTAATAAATAATTGAATTTATAGTTGAATGAATGGTTTCATTAGGAACAGCTGTCTTCCATATTACATAAATGTAAACGTTTTCATGCATAAAAATTAAAATTAGAAAAATAATAAACAAAATCAATAAATTCAAAATGTAAGTAAGAACAATTTCAGAAATGCAGGCAAGCACAACCAAATGCATCCAGGTAAATATGGCATGGAGCTATTATCAATGTAAATATGGCATGAAGCAGGCAGCCACTCCTATACTTATCCAGGTAACTATGACATGGAGCAGGCAGCCACTCCTATACTTATTCAGGTAACTATGACATGGAGCATGCAGCGACTCCTATACTTATTCAGGTAACTATGACATGAAGCAGGCATCCAGTCCTATACTTATCCAGGTAACTATGACATGAAGCAGGCACCCACTCCTATACTTATCCAGGTAACTATGACATGAAGCAGGCAGCCACTCCTATACTTATCCAGGAAACTATGACATGAAGCAGGTAGCCACTTATCAAGGAAAATATGACATGGAACAGGCAGCCACTCCTATACTTATCCAGGTAACTATGACATGAAGCAGGCATCCACTCCTATACTTATCCAGGTAACTATGACATGAAGCAGGCAGTCACTCCTATACTTATCGAGGTAACTATGACAAGAAGCAGGCATCCACTCCTATACTTATCAAGGTAACTATGACATGAAGCTGGCAGTCACTCCTATACTTATCCAGGTAACTATGACATGAAGCAGGCATCCACTCCTATACTTATCCAGGTAACTATGACATGAAGCAGTCAGTCACTCCTATACTTATCCAGGTAACTATGACATGAAGCAGGCAGCCACTCCTACACATATCCAGGTAACTATGACACGGAGCTGGCCACCATTCCTATACTTATCCAGGTAACTATGACACGGAGTTTGCCACCACTCCTATACTTATCCAGGGAGCTGGCCCCCATTTTACAACTATCCATGTAAACATGGCATGGAGAAAGACAGCCACTACTATAAGTAGCTATGTATATATGGCATGTAGCAGGTTGCACACTAAGTATTCATGAAAATATGGCCTGAAACAACAAACACTACTATAATAATTCATGTAAACATGGCATGACGCAGGTACCCATTACTGTATTTATCTATGTAAACATGACATCCAACAGGCCGCCACTACTATAATAATAATGCATAATGCAGATCACCACTACTGCAAGTATTCATGTATACTGACAACTTGAACTATACGTATCCGTGTAAACATGGTATGGAGAAAGCCGCCGCTACTAGACTTATGATACGGCATGATGCAGACCGCCACTACTATAAGTATCCATGTATACACGGCATAGCGCTGGCAACTTGAACTATAATTATCAATGTAAATATGAAAGGGCGCATCGAACCACAACTATAAAAGGCATCCATAACTCTTATTATCCATGTATATATGGAATACAACTGGCCGCCACTACTATAGTTATCAATGTAGAAGTTACAGGAAGTATGTCACTACTACTATACTTATCCCAGTAAACATGAATGGGTCATGGCGTAAATATTATAGTCATCAATGTAAACATGGCATGGTGCTGGCAGCAACACATATACTTATCCATGTAAATGACTTGGTGCAGGCCTCAGCTATAACACGGCATCGAACTGACTAACCATGGCATGAAGCAGGCCGACACTATTATAAGTATCCGTGTAAACATGGCATGAAGTAGCCGACAATATTATAAATATTAATGTAAACATGGCACGAAGCAGCCGACAATATTATAAGTATCCATGTAAACATGGCATAAAGCAGCCAGTAATATTAAACTACGCCTTGCACAACAGGTTAGAGTTTCCCCATTTTGTGACAAGCGAAGTCGGTAGCGACATCACAGACATTTCCGCACCCACTGACCTCGATAGACGGTTCACCTCGTGATACGCTGCTGTCAATCAATTTTGACACGGCTGGGAAAAATACGTGTAACTACCTACACGCGGTGTATAAAATGTACATAGGACTCGACTTACTAGTATTGTTTGTGTACATCATGACCTCGCCATTTTTTGTGTGACTTTTGTGGCTTTTTATGTACACAGCCAGATCGTAAAAAGGGCTGGTAAGGTCAGAGAAGGCTCGGATTAATAAAACACGTCACCGAAAGTAGTGGTACATTTCCCCGGGGTACTTTAATCAGGACCCGTTTATTACACGTCTACCAACAGTGCCTTCCTAAATCTAAATTAATGTTGCGAAAGCTCATAGTTCCTAAGATCTAAATATATATGTATTTTCATCATCCAGAAAGCTTAATACAGAAAATCGTGACAGTTGAGATATTATTTCACCGAGAAAAATGAATAACATTTTATGGTATTCAATATCTATCAAGGCACACCGCTCCACCCACCTTAATGTCAATGTTTTCCTCGCTACCCAGTTCTTTCGAAAGAGTACCATTTCACTACGCGACACGAAATGAAGTTATATAAATCTAAAACAATAACACGGTGCCGAGCAGAAATGAAGGGCACATGTCTGGCATGCATTTTGACAGATCAATCTGGTGACGTTCAGTTTTTATTGGCCAACAGTTACACAACTGATGAAGCAGGATCTAAAAGGGCCACGTTTGATCAGGGTCTTGATGTGCTTTAAATTGATCATGTCCAGGTAAACGCTTGCCATTTTCAACGGTGCGAGAAAGGTCAAGGCGGTACAACACAGACGAACTTTTGATTCGCCGCAAAGTTGAGTTTCTCTAACCTGTTGTGCAAGGCGTAAGAAGTATCCATGTAAATATGGCATAAAGCAGCCGACAATATTATACTTATTAATGTAAACATGGCATAAAGCAGCCGACAATATTATACTTATTAATGTAAACATGACATAAAGCAGCCGACAATATTATAAGTATCCATTCAAAATACAGCATCAGGAAGATACATATGTATAAAAACATGTTTACTTCTTCCCTTTCTCAGCTGTTTAGAAATGAACTCGTAAACAAGATTAGATTAGGGACACACTCTAATTATAACTAATAAAACTCCGATGGTGTTTATTAATATCTTAGAGTATTTCTATTAAGACAGGCTAGGTTACACTCTTAAAGTACCGTAAAACCCTTATGCATATGTTTGATACAAAGTTGACAGATACATTCATACAAATAATTCCGAAGATAACTAGTAATGTATTGCAAATACCTATCCTAATTCTAAGCTATAAAACGCTCGCTATAAGATTTATGTTGCAAGTGCAGATGATAAAAAACCCATTGGTAATGCATATTTTGGCAGATGAAAGCATTTATAAACACTCGTCTGGTGTTTGAAGACGGCAGCTTATTAGCATTGTGAGAGCATTTGTCGAATAAAGACCTGTGTGGTAAAAGCTGTTAACCGCAAAATAATAGCAAAGATAAAAAAAACAAAAAAAACAAATCGCCGCCATGGTTCAATATAATACGGCATTCTATTGTTTTGAAAGTGTGATATAATTACTTTTTACAGGCTCCGGATAATGAATTTGCTTAGGAGAAACGTATGACGAATTCCGTATATCTGAAATATAATTTTAAACAATCGATGAAGACTTTCGTTTTCGCATTCGCAACCTAAAAACACATATATGTCAATGATACTTGGAACAGTTTTGGCGGTTTAAAAGCGAAAAGGCATCAAACAAGTCAATTTCTGAAAATATAGTCGGTAGGGCTAATCTTTATATTTCTGTAAGAGTTTGAAGTATATGTGTTTAAAGTCAATATGTCAATAGGAAAGCTGCTATACGTGCATTGTAAATACAATTACTACACGAAAGGTAATGAGAAATGGATTGTAAAAACACTTTTGTATAAAGTTAATAATATCTGAATCATATATGACACCATAAGTACATGTTTAGCCGACGTGCAGGGAAATGGATCGGCACACCACTGAACAAGTGTATCACGACTCTTATATCATAAAGTATATGACCTCATATTTAACTTAAGGAACTTTAGAAAGCGACAATTGTGCTCAATCACTTCCCCCATCAGATACAAATTTTCCCTAAAAGAGAAAATAACTATTATAATGTGTTTGTTGTTCGGTATAATATAACACTTACTGTCCGCCTACTGGGGTTGAATGACGTTTATTTGCATTTGACATGAACTCGTGCAACATTACAATATTTAGGTAGCACATATTTATGTATGGTGCCTTATTTCTGCTACGTAGTCATTTCGAATCGAAAGAATGACAGAACGAAACAAACGTCAGAACGTCGTCTTTTCTTTCTGTCGTAATTTCGTGGCGAAAATGACGACCTGGCAGGAAACAGCCACTACATAGTTCCCAAGCAGACTGTTCATTAATGTCTAATTGTATTATCAGATACTATGGGCATTTCGTGAAACAGTGACAATGGGGCATACAGTGTATTTTTGTTTTGCAATTTCAGTTAACCTACACCAGCCATATCTGTTTTGCAATTTCAGGTGACCTACACCATCCATATTTTGTTTTGCAATTTCAGTTGATCTACACCAGCCATATTTGTTTTGCAATTTCAGGTGACCTTCACCAGCCATATTTGTTTTGCAATTTCAGGTGACCTACACCAGTAACAAACATAGTGTCGTCGCCAATTTGACATCATTCATGTCTATGAATTGAATTATATTGAATTCATTTCTCGTAGAGAAAAATACTGTCATTATCTGCCATTAAGTGTCTTTTTCCCCCGGATTTCAAATAGTATGGTCAGCAATATACATTAGGTCAAGTCCAATTACAGTATTGCAACATATATGATCCAGTTATTCTGCGACATCTTTGTCCGGCGAAGACAGACGTTACGTGTGATAATGTTCGGCATGGGGAGAAGGTAGGTGAGTACTATTTAGTTAAATATATGCCATGCTTTGTTTTGAAATAGTTCTTTAAAAACATGAATGAGGTATTGCATCGTATGGCATAATTTTGTTTTATATGTACTTATATATTTTAATTAGCCTATCAAACAAATATATAATGCAACACAAAATGACGTATTGAGTGAATTAATAGATGATTCGCCAAAAAGGAACATACCACGAAATTCGAAATTTTGCTTTTTGTTGACATATTTCCAATACATGGATAGTTTCGGTGGCACAGTGGTTAGATCCATTCTATCATAACGTTAACGATAGATAGATCGTGGTAGAACCACCTATATTAAAGTGGTGATCTGTATTCTCTGTATTCGTAAAGCTGTTTAAAGTAGCTATTCCGCCCACAACAGGCAATTTTTACATCGTATGTACCCTTTTTCTCTAAACCTACTGACGACTAGGTAAATATATATTACATATCTTCAGAATCCTAACTCTAGAGACATAATATCACCGGCTTTAACCTGCCAGGCTAAACCCCAAAACTGGAGCGTCGAATTAAGATTACTAACTCAAAATACTGACTACAACCTATATAATAGTCAAGGTTATTGGAGGAAACGTATTGGGGTGTTCACTTACTGAGAACTTTTCACGGTGCAATTGTTTGTACATGTACACCGCCAACTTTCTCTGTCTTTTTCCTGTAACAAATTGGTAAAAGATGCTTTGAGCTTACACATTTCAAAACTTAAATTTATTGCAATCAGACCCGCAGAATCTATGATTTTGTTATATTTCTGTTGCTCGGGATTTATCTTTGAATTGGATATATTCGTTTCAAGTTAGTCATACAAATGGTTACGTTGTTTCTGAATGAAAATAACGTTTTCAATTTCACCATTTCACGGACATTTTTAGTTTATCAGCGGAACACTATTTTTTTCAATTTTATTAACAAGATTTATTTCGTCTTTTTTTGTTTTTATTCTGTGAGGGTGATTTTCTAATTAATATAAATATAAATAAATAATAACGTTCTCGTAAGTTAACATTCCCGACATGTGTGGCGACGTCATTTTCAATTTCACCATTTCACGGACATTTTTGGTTTATCGGCGGAACAATATTTTTTCAAATTTATTAACAAGATTTATTTCGTCTTTTTTTTTTTATTCTGTGAGGTTGATTTTCTAATTTATATAAATATAAATAAATAATAACGTTCTCGTAAGTTACTATTCCCGCCATGTGTGGCGACGTCATCGTTTCCTACGCGGTTAAGGTTTACACTAAAGGTATGAAAGCACTAATTATTTTCCCAATGTTAAAGTGTCACATATTAATGATTTGCTGCAAATTCAACTTAAGTATGGATAATGCAGCAGTGTAATGTTCATATAGAAAACTATTTTTCCACTTGAAAAATCACTAGAAAACGTGGGGTCACAAGACATGTAAGAAAGTTCTTGTTTGTTTACTAAACAGGTCAAGGATACAGCTGTTTTTATTGATCGACTGTTTTCATTGCTCACAAAGTGTAAGCATAGAGTCGAAATTTCGAAAATGTTCATCAGTGATCCAGTAAAACCTATTAATACGCTTCTTATACATATTACCACAAAATCGAATAGAAATGGGCAGTTTTCCCCTATTATTATAGGAAATACATTCGACTACACCTCGGAGGTTTACATGTAATTAGTGGTGGTAAACCTAAATAACACCATCAAATTATTCTCATCTTTTGTAGTTTATGAGTGACGTCATCAATATCGGGGTAGTATTGAAACAATGGCAGCTTCGTTTTTTCTCTTTTTTTATAGCGGTTATTTAGAACAATGAAGGAGTTGTATTTACTTGTATTGCAAGAATAATGCTTCTGGATACTGTGAATTGAAATATGTTTAAGGTATTGTCATGATGTAACAAAAACAAATTAATAAATAAAAATAGACTAGATCTAAATGAAGACTGCAAAAAGTTATTACAAAAAGGTTGTATTAATGTTTAAAGATATTATTTCTTTTTGCTAGGGTTTATACGTTCTAAGTTTATTATGCTTTCATAATAGCTTTATATCCAGACCTACACGATGCACAATTATTAGCTGATGGATTTAATAATGGTTTTAAGCTTCAATACACGGGTTCAAGACACAAATCAGATGCAAAATCTTTAAGTTTTCAAATCAGCATTTTCAAGCATTGAAATCAAAGATTGATAGAGAAATTGATTTGAGGAGAATGATTGGTCCGTTTGATTCATTTCATGTTTCTAATCTAAAAGTGTCTTTATTTGGTGTTGTGCCAATATAAATCGTATTATTTTAGAATAGGGGCAGCTACCTTCGCTGCAAGTAGCTACATTCGCTGCAAGTAGAGGTTTCCTACCAAAGTCTATTAAAACAATGGGTATATGGAGGTATACTGAGGAGTATCAAACTTATGTTTCCCAGTACATATTCTCCCAATTTTGCCAGAATAGCTAATACCACCATCTTGTTATTAGCTAACTTCAACTGAGAAACTTTCACGGTGCAGTTGTCTGTACATTACACCGCCAACTTTCTATGTCTTCTTCCTGTAGGTCAGACTACACCAATTCATTTTCCATAGACGTACATTATAGCTCTAAGCTCTGTACTGAGTTCCCTATTATAAGAAGCTATATTTGTGCTTACTTGTTTTGAAAGACCTATCTTAGTTTTATCAAAAACATACACAAACCATACATTGAGTATGTTTTGAAAAAGCTGTTTGGGTCGGATTGTGCTGACCCACCTACTTGCATGTAGAAACATAATGAAAATGTAAAATATACTTCTTTTTTTGATTTTGCAACAAATTATGAATACATTGCATAAATGTATGATTTCACCTTTATAAGTACTCTTCAAAAGTTGAATTTTAATTTTTAGCAAGATTTTTGATTTTGTTTTACCTTGTCAACCAATCAAAATTAAGAGATTCTGTGTAATAGCTCCTAATTTACCATGGAACGATTACCCTGCCCGCTGATTGGTTGGTAATTGGTGTAGTCCGATCTAAATAGACATTCAGACCTGACTAAGTTGGGCCATTCCGATGGTGCGTCAGAATCTTCTTATAATTATTTAATGATGTCCTTGTTCTAATAAGTTCAAAATAACTGCAATCTATAACAAATGACAAACCATTTCAGGAACCGGGCAAGATATATAAATTACCATCTAGAACTAATACTAATGTGTACCTACCATTCGCGGATCAGACATATGTATGCAGGTTGTGCAGTTTTAGAGACTTGGTGACTTTCACACACAGAACTTTCAAGCTTATTTTGCTAGAGAAAACACTACATCTTTGGAATATAACACTATTTAGGCATTTTTTACTACCCGCAATTTGGAAACTCACACTATGTGGACTTGCCAAGAACCTCTAATTTTCCTATTACTAGATAATATTTTCTTCAAGTGTGGAACTACCGTTTATAGAAAACGTCTTGGTATCCATACAGGTACGAACTTTGCCTCATTTGTCTCAGATTTGCTTTTATATTGCTATTAAAGAGATTTCAATTCGAGTCATTCAACAGATACTCAGGCAGATGTCATGGAAGTCTTTACTAACACCTCTCAGTATCTGGTTGATGTTATTTATATTGACAACCGTTTTTTTCTACACTGGTTAATAGTATTTGTCCTATATAACTATATAACTCAACAGACCAATATGTCTGATACTGTCGTTTCTTATCTCGATTACATTTCTCTATTTAAACAAATTACTAGAAATAATAAGAAACATCTATGACAAGAAAGAGAAATTCTATCAGGCTAATTATTCCTAATTAGACTAGAAATTGCAACTAGTAACGGATTATTGAGTTTATAGTTCACCACTTATTCATTGTCTAGAGCTCGTAGTCGAGTTGAGGACTTCAATACTGTTAACCTTTGTATACATCTAAACGCTACTCCATCAGAGGTATCGCCAATAAAGATAGATATAAAATTCGAACAGCCTTCAAGGACCACAGTCAACCAAAACCCCGCATAGCAACAAACAACAATTACAGCATAAAAACAAGGCAAGATATATGACATCACAGACAAAAACGGGTTAACAATAGCGTTACTGCCTTTGGACGAGTCCGTGGCAAAAAAGGCCGCTGGGGTTTGAACTTCGTAACTGTTTAGCAAAGAAAATGTTATCGTAATCGCAATCAACTTTTAAAATACTTTATCGTTATTATTATTTATTGTTATTTATTTATAACTTATTGTAAGAACTCTTCTGCAACAAGGACAATCGCAACATGACTTACAAGGTGACGTGATTTACAAACTTCGTAAGATACTTGATGACGATCACGTTCATAAAATCTCTATTAAACGTGTAAGAAAATGTATCAGTAGAGGTTATGACCCTATCATTTTACAACGCATCACTTGTTCAGTGATTGAGCCGTTTGCAGTTTGAAAACTGCCTTCCTTTTTGATTGTGCGATGACCCGACACATTGTGGACCCTGTGAAGGTGTCTACCTTAATCCTGAAGGGCAAGGAAACATTTGATGTTCTTATTGATTTAACTCTTGTTGCTCTGGCTTCTGCCAACTCATTGAATACTTGCGTTGTGGCTTTCAATACTTTGTTTATACTCATCATCATATTTCTTTTATATGTTTATTGCCTTTTAATGATTCCTAGTTATTAAGAGGATATAGCCTCTGCAGATGCTTTTATTTACACTGTCCCGTTTTATTGGGATGTCAATAGGGCAAAAGGTAAATGAGGTTTGTTTCACCCTAGGTTTAATCTCCAAGCGTCAGTTTTGCCAATGTCCGTTCCAAAGCGCAACCATTCGTGTCAACCATTTTATGGTTGTTGTGTCGCATAATGCTCTTCCATTTGTTCTAGTAACTGGTGTTTGTTTTGTATGCTTTTGTATTGACTGTGTTCTGTGAATCATGCTCGACCTTTATACATACTTTTACATGTGTTATTCGAAGCTAAGGGGCGGGACCCTGACCAGCTGTACATCAGTTAAATCCGCTACAGGCTACATTGTGGTAAGATCGTTGCGTAAATTAAGTATCCTGATAAGTTTATCTGTATTTTGAAATATGAACATTAACACCATTTAAACACGTAAGAACTGTTATGTTATAAACTGTTTTATATAATATTCCAAAGAATTGATGGCTGCAACCATTAGTTCAACAGTTCAATGCTCAAGGTAGCTCTTACTGACAACTAATACAAGACATTTACTGTTAACCAAAATATACTTACAAATTGCAATTATGTATGAGATTTTGATTCTGATTGCTTATTGTGTTCCGACCAATGATGTCACTATTAGATAAACTGAACGTTTAATTGAAATATACATTATCACATTTAAAAGACCTGAATTAGGCCATGCTTTCCGCTACGTCATCACATGGCATTGATATTTTCCTTCTTTCTAAATAAAATACAGTGATACACATTACACATTAAGGTTGCTATTTATTTCATATATCGGTAAAACATGTTCAAATACTTCATTTTCTTACATTAAGTTCAATAGATATGTTCCACTACTTTTAGCATTGTTTATTCACCCTTAGGATTTGAATGTTTTCTGTTGACTGTTACTTGTGCTACGCAGGCCACTGACCGTTCCAGTGCGGTAGCCCATTTGTCAACCGTTCTTGTGTTTGTGACGTTATATGCCTTTATTCATTATTATTAACATTGCCATTCATGTTTGACGCTTTGCGTGTTTTTGGGTTTACTTTGTTCTGTGAAAGCTGCATTTCCTGTTCGACTTTATACTTACTTTCATTGTTTATTTCGCCCATTGTTTTCTCGTTTAGGTCGAAGCATTTCGTTAAAAACTGGGACCATACACCTGGAATGGTTAGAAATACTAAATTCACCTGCATAGACATACCACCTTCGGGATGGCCCAAATGTACGTACTATTTACATTATACTTATTGACTCCTGCTCAACACAGGGCTAGAGGGAGTGAACGGTAGCAAGCATTTATCACTGCCGTTCATAATCGAGACTGTTATAATATTCATATTTATCGTGTTCGGCGATTTCCATATTTACCCTTCCATACTATTTTTGTTAAACAACATAAATCAGAACTATATTCGATGCATTAGTGGAACCATCATTCACTAATAGCTTGTCACAAGTCTTCGCTTCTTCCCAACTTTATGACAAAGATGTAGTTAAACATCTAGACATCTAAGAGACTGACGTTTGCTATTGGTTCAGCAATGATATATCCATATTTTAAGCCACGTATTAGTGCCTGCAATTCATTTGACCTTTACAAATATGATTGGTGTATAATAGGCGCGACTCGTGATTATGAGTGCTTCTTTTTCATTTACACTTCTTAAAGAAGCATTGACCAAATATGTGTGATTTACACCCTACAAACAAGAAATAACTTCATTCTCCACACGAATGCATACACTTGGTTTAGTAAAAACAGATCGGTACTCGGGGTATTCATTCTCATCCACCCCCACCCCACGCCCATCACACATGGTTTGGTCAAAACAGACCGGTACTGCTGGTATTGTTTATCCATCCCATTCCCTCCCACATATGGTTTGGTCAAAACAGACTGGTACTCGCGGTATTCATTTTTCCATCCACCCTCCACCACCAATCCACAAAAGTACAGTTGGGTCAAAACAGACCGGTACTCGTGGTATTCAGTCTTCATCCAACCCATCCCTCTCCCCCACCCCACCAACCCACAAACATGTGGTTTTGTCAAAACAGACCGGTACTATTTGTATTCATTCTCACACACATGAAAACACATGGCTTGGTCAAAACAGACCGGTATTCGTGGTATTAATCTTCACACATTTTCTGAATATTACAGACATGACACCCATTACGGTTAATTCTCCTGGACTATAACAGGCACATGGCTGCGTAAAAATGTCTTACATAAAAGCAGTATTGAGTGCTTATTAGGACACTGTCATTTATTAAGCTGTACAGTTACTGTAGACTCACGGGCATATAATTGTCATATACGAAATAATGTGGATAGTTGTAATGACAGTGTACGGGTGTGTAATCTCTTCCGCAGTTAACACTTCCTAAATGTAGTTGAAATGGTGTGTTTATCTAGAAACATCTGTCTTACGTTCTGACATGGCTTAATAATGGCAGTAAATATGGCATGTACACCGCCATATGCATGCCATCTTCGGTATGGTTAAAATTCTGTACTGTTGATTTTATGAATATGGAGTTCTGCTCAACCCGGGGCTAGGGGGCGTGAGCGGTAGCAAGCATATTTCACTACCGTTTATGAACAGTCTCAATCAAACCGAGACTGCAATATTTCGTATTTATCGTGTTCGGATGCTTCCAAAGGTCCACATTCATACTGTTTTAGGTATGAACCTTTGAAGGCCCGTATCCAAGCGGAAACCAAAAGGGCACTCTTAAAAGGGATTTACCTCGGTGAAATATTAGGTCTGGCTGCTGCTGTACAGTCTGTTAATGACTGAACGCTATAAAATAGCTGCTTTTCAAACAAAAAATAAACTACAAATATATTAATATAATATAGTTCTCAGTACTAACAACTGACACATTACTAGTACCCTTAATAAAAACTGAGAGTGATACACCGCATTCAGGGACGTCAGATTCCGGTCATTTTTTTTGGAAGAGACTGACAAAATATGAATGGATAAAGTAAGGTTGTTATTTATTTATTCGTGAAAATAAGTCATATTAAATAGAAGCATACAGTTTCAAAGCATATTACTAAAAACAAATGTCTTCAATATCACAGAAAATATCTACTGATCAGAGAAGCTTATAAAAGTTGGCTTAAGCTAACTTATTTGGCACATGATACAAAGTTACAGAAGTTTGAAATTTGGCAAAAGCATATGAAAGTTAACGAGTTATGATGATATATACAATTATATAAAAAAAACGCTTAATGGCTATATTTACCAGAAGCTCCATAACGTGTTGCATCTTATGTCCAATGGGGTCCATGCTAACTTAAACTGTCAAAGATCTAAGATTTTGCAGGTTTAGCAATGAAAATGTAATATAATATTGATTGAAATACTAGAAGCGTAATGCTCAGTTATCACAGTTTCAAGCATATCACAAATTGCAAAATTGTGCCCTATCACACTTAAGAATAGCAGTGTTTTATCAGCTATAACAACTTACAACAGGAACTTGAACATTTGACTGGCTACCTATACTGTTGTACATGTGTATCACATAATTTTACAGCATGTTATTGTTAGAAATCATAGTAGCCAACTGTAAAAGTTTCAACCACCAAACATGCAGTACGTTGTATAGACATATATAAAAGTCAAATAGGAAATGTGGCATTCAAGGACCACTGTCAACCAAAAAACACACACAGAAACAAACACTAATTACAAAGATGAATAAAGTGCAATATATGAAATCACCAAATCTCACTCGTACACTATTGTCATATCCACGCCAGGTTATATTCTCTAACAAACAGGGGGGGGGGGGGGGGGGGGAGTGGGGGGGAGGGCAGTATTAAAGTCACTCACCCGCCAACAGCACGCTTATTGTACAACATATGCACACGCTTCGAATTCAACGAACAATAAGGTGTATATATAAAACTAACATATAATTGAAAATCCTAATACAATATAAACATGAAAACATTGTTAGTGATTGAAGATTCGAATAAATAGTTACCAACTCTAAATTCATTCCACACGGTATTTTATGAACCGGTGGATACATATACAGTTTCAATAAGCATATATGCATCATTTTGTGACCTCAACACATGGGTAGAGTTTGGAAGAACGGTTTTATAGCGACATTTGGCGCTTTTGTTACTTTAATAAGCAATATAAGTATAAAACATAAATGATCATGTATATACGAGTATAAAAACCAACAGCATAGAAAGTCACGAAGCAAGTAATTAATGACGTGTCAGAAGCCAGAGCAACAATAGAACAAACCGTTAAGGTCTCTTAGGTCCCTTGCATGTGACTGTAAGATGATTCTTATACCATAAAAAATAGGGGTGTGTTCTTCGGTTTGAGATATTTTAATAATTGCCCATGGATATTTTCTTTTCTTGTTGCAGGTGAGAAAACAATAGTGTGAGATTGGATGAACAGCGATTAGACGACACTGACAGCAAAATGTGACACATTTGTGGGTGCTTAAAATGCGTATGAATTTAGGTGCAAACTTTTTTGTGAAAGCCGAAAAGAGTACATTGACTGCCACCACTCACATTAAAAAAAAACCAAAGTGGGCTATGTACCAGATTTTGTGGATTTTTATGAGCAGCAGTAACTGTATTTTCCCCAAAAAATACTTTAAGACTGTAAATGCTTGATTCAGAATGGAAAATTGGACTTTACTGCCTATGGCCAACACAGTAAAATCGAAGTGTGTTGTGAGACCTTAAGGGTACGACATCACAAGATTTAAGACAACCACTAAACATGCAGTGCGTTGCAAAATGATATGGTAAGAACCTCTTTTGATAAACGTTTTAACAAGTTAAAGACTGTATGAACGTGATTATGACCACGGATCTTACGAAGTTTGTTAATCACAACAATATAGAAGAAGTCAGGTTGTGATAGCCCTTGTCGCAGAAGAGTTCTTAAATTACTTTTAAAAGTAGACCAGTGTTACGATAACAAAATGTTGCAAACATATTTTTCGAAAGTTCATGGTAACGGTAGCCCGGCTGGAGTAGCTTCTTAGTTACATATATTACGATTATTAAAAGTCCTCAACACGACTATAAGCTCTATAAAACGAGTACATTGAGAAACATAGACCCGTTAAGAGGTAGCTCGGGGAATATCTAAGTGGGGATAATTGACAATAGCAAAATTAAATTGATCTCTCTTGTCATAGATTTTACTAAATATTACATCATTTTCAATAGAGAGATGTAAAAAGCGACAGTATCAAACATGTAAGCTTTGTTGACTTGAAATTAGTTAGGATATATAGTAATAACCAAAGTAAAAGAGAAAGGATTGTCAACGTTCAATATGTTATCCAGATACCGAGAGGTGCCAGTATCTGGCGAAATACTCAATACGCAATGTTTTTCATATCAATTGGATATCAACAATTTGTCTATAAACGCATTACGTTGTCCGAGTATTAACTTTCATGCCCCATCCAACCCCTTCTCCAAGAACCGTAAACGGTGTTACTTTGGGTATGAAATAACACCTTAATTTCGATTTAAAACGTTTGCAAATTGTAAAATTAAAACATTTAATATATATTTTTAAACAGGTTATCGCATTTATTCAGTAAACATTTTTTGTAAACGTGTTTTATTTTCGAAATATCCGTTATAAAATCCTATTAATAAAGCTTTCCCATCGCTTAATGGAATTAAGGCGGGATCACATAATGGGTAGTTTTATACCTGACTATAAAATAATATCTAATAGGAAAATAAGTGTTTCACAAACTTCTTGCCAATTCCACATACTGTAATTGTCTAAACTACCGTAAGTAAAAACGCTTTAATGTTGTTACAGGCCAAACATATAGTTTTATTTTTAAAAGACAGAAATAAATTAATCCCAGATTAGCCTTATATTGTTTAACGTCATCTTTAACGGAAGTAAGACAACAAGTTAAAAGTTTTGGAGATGTTTATAGTAGGCGTGAATATGTTATTATAAAGCGGGAATTATAAGTTTTTTTTATGGAATTTAAGAATCAAGTACAGAGTCGAAAGTATTCTTAGCTTTGCAGGTGTTTAGTTATATATGACTTGCAGTTGCTATTGAAATATATGGAAAAAACAATAACAACCCAAACACAGCAGAATTCTAAGTAAAAAAATGAACATAGTTTGCTTAAAAACGCATTACAGAGTTCTGGAACGTGTGTCTAACAGTAACCTTGATGATAATGGAGACATATTCCAAGCTTTACAGATATCCTAAGTCGAAGAATGTATTTATTTTGCTAAACTGCAATACGGAGTTGTGGAAGATATGTCTACCAGTGCCCTCGTTGCTACTGAAGTCATATTCTACGTGTTACCGAGATTTTATTGATACTCGTATAATTCTGCCATAAACTTAAGTGAAAAGTTGTATGTCGCAAAAAGGTCATACATTTGCTAAATGCAATATAGAATTATGGAACATGCGTCAATCAGTGCCGTTGATGGTACTGAAGACATATTCCAAGTATTTGTGAAATTAAATGTCTCTCTCTCTCTCTCTCTCTCTCTCTCTCTCTCTCGTATAATTGCTTTAGATATGCATAAAAGCAACCCTCCCAAATCCCCATAAAAAATAACGGAAATACGTTTTCATTTGATTCATTAGTTGATGCCATTTGAAGACTATACTTTTTGGTAAATTGAACACGATATGATCAGTCAGTTATTTCTGTGAATGAACACGAAACGTTTCGTTTAGTTTAGTTTAAACATATTTATTTTACATCGATTGCGAAACAAGTTATTGCAACTTAAATTAATCACTCTCGATGGCTTCCTGGGTAGAACCAGCAATGTGGATTAATTATCTTGCTCAAGGATAAATAACGTGGCCGCGGCGAGGATCGAACCCACGACCTCTCGATCTGGAGTTCGGCGCTCTACCACTGGACCACGCACTCCACTCCACGTTTCGTTGCACTCCATTCCACGTTTCGTTGCATTATCTAATCATTAGCTATGTAATGTAACTAGTAAAATTAATATATTTGTAAGCACAAATCGATTCTTATAGGAGACTCCAAATAACCATAATTAATTAAATGATTTCTTGACTTAATTTTCGCGTGAGTATCTGAGTGTTATGCATGTACACAATACATGTACAATACATAAAGCATTTGACCCGAAAGCTTGATACTATCCGCGTTATGCATTAGAACGGTGTACATGGGACACAACTTAGTAATACTTCATTCGTCTACATGAGTGTTCGCGATATTGTATTGAAACTATTTATTTGTGATAGTTTCAAAGTTGTATTATATTATTTTAGATTGGTTGCGTAATTCCTTACGTTTTAAGGCCTTAAAAAGTGTGTCCTATTCTGCCTTTAATTGAGTGTTGAACTGTTATACAATGCAGTTATACAAAGTGTGTATCCATTATGTTGATACATTGTGTCAAATTGTGTCACATTTACAATGCGTGTTATTGTTATTTAAATAGTGTATGCTTGTAGTTTGTTAAATTGAATTGTTTATAGAAATTGTTTACCGTTGACATACATTACTAAGTCTTCCTGCAAGAATATTCATGTAAGAGTATAGTGTTATCTACAATGACGTGATCATATACAATTTATGAAATAAATAATAGTTTTATTCAATCGTGATATTGTTTACACTTTGTTTTATACGTGTTTTGACTTAATATCTTGTGACGAAGCGTCGATTCTTACGGATGGCGGGAGGTGTACAGTACTTGTTCCACACAGGAAAAGCGGGTGATGTGCCTCCACCACAAAAAAAATCGAACGATATATATTACCGTATATGTGTTGAAAATGACGTAAACACCATAAAAACAAACAAACAAATAAATAAATATATTTTTTGCATAGAACATCAACTGGTGTTAAAGAATTTTTTTATCAAATCCTTTTGTCCATAACGTGACAATTTGCCAATATACGAGTAAAATTGCCCTTAAACAAAGTTTGAAAGGAAGAATTTGGATATCCCCGAACACGATAAGTATCAAACAATATTGCAGTCTTGGCATGAGACTGTTCATGAATGATAGTGAAACGTGCTTGCTACTGCTCACGCCCTCTAGCCCCGGGTTGAACAGAACTCAACATTTAAAATGTCAATAGTACGAACATTTGAATATGGTATGCATATGAACATGGAACCTTCAATGTGGTATTTTCATACCGTTCTATGGTCAGCGGTGTATGGTCCCAGTTTCTAAAGCCATACTGTAATGTGCAATCCAATGGAGCAAATTTATGTACTATTGGCATTTTAAATATCGAGTTCCGCTCAATGTGGGCCTAGAAGGCGTGAACGGTAGAAAACACTTTTCACTACCGTTCATGTCTCAATCAAACAGACACTGCATTATGATATGTATTTATCGTGTTCGACGATTTCCAAATTTCTCCTTTTGAAACATTGTTTAAAAATTAACTAAAATTGCATAACTCCATAACAACAGGAAAACGCAACTGAGATTAATAAAGAGCAGCTGAAAAAGCAATGGAGATATTCATAATGCAAATAATATATTCAATAATGTTCTGTCTATATATGTTTGAAATCACAGTACCTCCAACATACGCAACTAGGACATTTTAATTATACAGCAACACAGGACGCAATTGAGATTAATACAGAACGGATGTAAAATTAATTAAGATGTAAAAGAGAGCATGTGCAAATAAGATTTTCAATAATTTTCTGACAACACATCTGTCCACCGAGACGTCTCATGGAGATAGGAAATAAGTTTCTGGTCAATAGCCGTAACTGCAGGAAGACTGAATCTATAATTATATTTCGTTTAGTGAGTATTGAGTTTAACCGTAAAGCAGCTGAACAATCTAATATGTTGAGAAGCCTTTACCGCCTAAGAGGTTCGTCTGCAATCCCTGTCTAAATGAGGAACAATAACGCTGGCAAAGTTCAAATCATCTCTACAGCATGTTCCGGGACATAGACAATGCATTCAGTATTTATAGAAAATAAACATGCTATAAAGACGATGTGAACAAGTCATGCCTATTTTTCAATTTGATTGACCCCAATTTGAATTGACCCAAACTTAGCGTACGTGATGAAGAACTCCGATTTCCGGAACTAATGAACACTTACTGTTGCAAAACATCGGGAAGCATTTCGGGATTTCGTTTTTAGAGAGAGCTTGGAACAATAACGGAATAAATACTTCATTGCCGTTGATGTTTGTTGTTTTGCGTGTGTTTGGGTTTACTGTGTTCTGTGAAAGCTGCATTTCCGACTTTTATACTCATTTTAATTTTCATAATGCGGTACATGTCTATAGACATTAACTATATGCAGTACGTGTAATATACGAGTTTTACTTGACGAAAAAACGCAATTAAATCGGTAGAATTGTAGAATAGTGAAATTGTCTTTTTCTTAAACTAAAGGAATATTCGTCAGAGCAAGGTATATAAGCGATACTTCATGCAGTTCAAGGACAACAGTCAACCACAAACACACATGGAAACAAAGAACACATTTAAAGATGAATAAAAGGCCAAATAAGATATCATAAATACAAAAGGGTTGACAATAGTGCTACACGTCATCTTAACTCACATTTTACGAGTCCGCATATTTCTCCCATGTCAACACCAGCATGTATCCTATTAATAGATAGACATTGTTTAATGATATAAACAGGTAAATACTCAAGAGGGATAACTGAGAGAAACGAAAGAGAGTGCCAAATGTTTACACTAACGATATTGAAGAAGAACACCATTTTACTTTTATCTGTACTACTTACTCTAACATAAGAAACAAATACATTCCTAAATATTACGCAACTAGACAAAGCAGGTTTAAATGTGTGGAATTGTTGCAGCCATTAAACAAAAATATTATTTTTAGTGTAAGTAAATTCATTGTCGATGCACTTGTATTAAGGCTACCTATATCTATTTAAACAGACTAAAACAAGAGGCCCAAGAGGACCTGATGGTCTCCTTATAGCATTTGTTCTACTATTATTCAAATCGATTGGAATAATAGTAGAACAAATGCTATAAGGAGACCATCAGGGAACTCTAGGTGGAGGAGGGACGAGAAACTATACTAGTTGACAAAATGTTCAAAACTGGCACGTAACTCCTCAGATTAGGAAGTATATAAATAGCTGGATAGAAAATTAAAAGCGGTTACTTGACAGTATGTATACATGCACAGTTTCGACTATTGCCACGTTTGTTTGGTAAGAGACCGATGGATCTCCAAAATAATTGTTTTAAGTGAAACTGTGCATAACGGCACAAGAGCAGGCATAAGTTCATCTCGACTTGCTTGATATATTTGACATTTGAAGAAAAAGTGATGCGTGTTTTCGATTCCCCCACATCGGCAGATTAATAAATCGTGGTTAAGGGAACTAAAATACGTTCGTAGACGAGAATGAAGTAGCTGAGCTTTTCTAAATTTCATTGAAAACCAACCAGGAGTTCACGAAAACTAGTCCGGATAAAGTTTGTGTATAATGGAACATAACTCTGTCAAAAATCATTCAACAGGAACACGGTGATGACATGGGCAATAGGCTTTGTACTGATTATCCCTGGCAAGTTTCATTGAAATCCGGCAAGAGGTTCAGGGGAACTAGTCTAAACAAAGTTAATGTACGTGTATTCAAAACGTTAAAGGGCCATAACTCTGCCAAAAATCATTCAAGCGTAAGCGGCGATGATATGCACAACTAGGCCTGGTACTGATCATCCCGAAAACGTTTCGTTGAAATAAGGGCCGGGAGTTCAGATGAGTCTTATCTGGAAAAAAAGTTTGTGTATTAAAACCTTTAAAGGGCCATAACAAACAGCATTCAACTGGAATACGGCGATGATACTAATCAACCTTGCCAAGTTTCGCTGAAATCAGGCCAGGGGTCAGGAAGATTAGACCGGTAAAAGTGTGTGCATTAAAACCTATAAACTCCGCCACAAGTCTTTCAGTCGGAACACGGTGGTGATATGCACAACTTGGCTTGGTACTGATCATCCCTGCAAAGTTTCTTTGAAATTCGGCCAGGGGTTCAGGAGAGCTAGTCCTGACAAAATTTCTGTAATAAAACCTTTAAAGGGCCGTAGCTCTGCCAATATCATTCAACCGGAACATGGTGCCGATATGCACAACTAGGCTTGATACTGATCATCCCTGCAAAGAGTCACTGAAATCCGGTCAAACGAAGGCCCTATCGTCTTAACGAGTCAAAATACAGCATTTGTAACTAAATCAAGGGTCATAACTCTGGTATTACTAAATCGATTTGGCTGGTTTTTAAACTTGTCTAACCTTTATTGATAGTAACAGCCTGGTAAAGTTTGGTAAAGATAGGATGAAAAATGAAAGCTCTATCATCTTAACTAGGCAAAATACAGCATTTGTAACTAAATCAAGGCCATAACTCTAGTGATACTCGTCCCATCTTGCTGATTTTCGAAGTTATCCGTGCTGTTATTAATATAAAGATTCTGTGCACGTTTAGTAAAGATCAAATAATAAATGAAGGTGATAGAGTGTTGACATCAAAACGTTAACACATTTTTCAATAATTCAAGTGTTGTTACTTATCCGATCTGGCTGGTTTTCGAATTTGACCGAGCTTTTATCAATATCAACAATCTGGTAAATATAGATATAAAAATCGAGTAGCATTCAAGGACGACAGTCAACCATAAACACACAAAGAAACAAAGAACAACTTTAAAGATGAATAAAAAGCCAAATAAAAAAACATCGCAAACACAAATGGGTTGACAATAGGACTACCGCCTTGAAACGGTCAGTGGCAAAAATGACCACTGGGGGTTAAACCAGGTCCTAGAGTGCACCAAACCTCACATTTGCCCTACTGTCATCCCAATAAAACGACACAGTGTAAATAAAGAAATCCCCGCAAGGAACTATTCTCTAACCAACAAGTCAGCATTAATAGGCAATATAAGTAAAACACAAAGACGCTCGTGTATATATAAATACAAAAAAAGCAAACAATAGCCTAGAAAGACACAAAGACGGTACTCAATGACTTGGCAGAAGCCAAAGCAACAAGAGAACAAACCATTAAGGGCAAACATCAAACGTCACCGTCCTTTTGGGCTTTAGGTAGACGTCATCATATGGTCCACAGCCTGTCCGGTCATCGCACAATTAAAACGGAAAGCATAGTGTTGAACTGAAAATGGTCCACTACCAAGCATGCAGTGCGTTGCAATATGATAGGGTAATCATTTTTTTTAATAAACAAGTTTAACAAAGATAGTAACTATGAAAGTGATCATGATAAAGGATCTTACGAAGTTTGTAAATCACATCAACATAGAAGTCAGGTTGTGAAAGTCCTTGTCGCAGATAGTTTTTAAATTACTTTTATATTTGGAAAGAAGACCAGGGTTACGATAATACGATTTTGCAAAGGTTTTACGAAGTATATAGTAACGATAGCCCTGATGGAGTAGCTTATTAGTTGTACAAAGATAACGAGCATTAAAGTCCTCAACTCGTATACAAGCTCTAAAGAAGTTGCTCGGGGAACAACCCCATCTAAATGGGTATAATTAACAATATCAAAATAAAATCATCTCTCTTGTCATATATTTTGCTAATTATTTCACCATTTTCAATGGAGAGATGTAAATCGAGAAAAGAAGCGTAAGTATCAGAAATATTAGCTTTGTTAAGTTGAAGTTCTTTAGGATATATATTATTAACCATAGCCGAAAAGAAAGAGTTGTCAATGTTCAATATGTCATCCAGATACCGAGAGGTGTCATTAATATTCAATAACATCTGCCTGGGTATCAGGTGAATGACTCAACATGAACTCTCTTTCATAGCAATATAAAAACAAAACTGCGACAAGGGGTGCACAGTTCGTACCCATAGGGATACCAACAATTTGTCTATAAACGGTCGTTCCATACCAGACGAAAATGTTATCTTATAGGAAGATGAGTGATCCACAAACTTCTTGGCAAAAGAGTATGATAATGGACCTTTGGAAACGGCCGAACACGACACATATACAATATTGCAGTCTCGGTTTGATTGAGACTGTTCATGGACGGTAGTGAAATGTGCTAGCTACCGCTCACGCCCTCTAGCCCAGGGTTGAGCAAAACTCAATACATAATGTATTAGTCTAAACTGCGTTAGTTTAAAACGCTTTAATATGATTACAAGGCAAACATGTAGTATTTTCCGTAGCGAACGTTTTTTTTTAATAAGAGCAATAAGCTTGTCTTTGATAAGGTGATGTGGTTGAATATAGTGTAGAGAAGTCATAAGTGCTTATAGATGACACTTGAGGTTTATTGCACATTTTATCAAGAACGTCTTCTGACATTTGTACAGACCAAAACAAATTAATCCCAGAGTTTTCATAAATTTTAGCACACTTTTGTTTAACGTAAGTTTTAGCACACTTTTGTTTAACGTGATCTTTAACGGCAACAAAAGAAGAAGTTAGAAGTTTGGAGATGTTTGTGGTGGAGCAGGCACTAGAATTAGAAATAAAGCCTGCCTTATACGTTTTGTTTTGTAATTTAGGAATCCAGTATATAGTTGACAGTTTGTTCTGCTTTTCGTCTACTACAGCCTATAAAACACCGAGTTATATGTGTGGAAACAACATCATCCTCATTAGATTGAACTGGTGTATACGAATTAATGCTACCGAGCTCCAGAGATAACACAGAAGACGTAATGTAGGCGTCAAACAATAATTACATAACTAGCTGCTTTATCAGCAGGAGCTAAAACAATTTTATGAAATTCTTGAATTTACGATGTCAAATTACGAAAGGAAAACCTAGATCTCGGAGGAATAAAGAGGGGTTAGCATTATAAAGTTAATACGTGTATCTATACTTTTAAAAATGACTTTCTCCGAGTAGAAAGAGACTTTGGGTCCGCATGTACTCTACGATACCATTTTATACTATAATCTCAATGGATTTGGCGATCTGAGCACGACAGGCATTAAAATCGATAGTTAAAGGTAATCTATACTTAGGACCTTTCAAAAACAGATGCCGAATACGTTTATCAACAATATCAAAATTACCAGTGATGACATGCCCTGCTGGAGCATAGCAAAAGTTTGATGTGTTACATTCACATTCCTTAGGAGTGTTATTTACCATATAAAGGTCAAAATCTATTTTTTTGTAGTTGAAAATAATATTTCTAATTTTTTTTTAGTTTTTTTATACTGATAACAAATTACAGGACTTTCGGAATTTCTTTAATTTTTAGGGATATAATCAACTACATAATTATCTCGAAAAATACTAGGCAAGTCAATAAAATCAATAAGTTTGGTAAAGGCAGCATGCAAAATGGATGCTCTAGAATGTTGACAAGACAAACTATAGCAACTTTTGTTAATTCAAGGGCAATAACTCTGGTTTTCGAACTCGTTTGAGCTTTCTTTTAAATAAATAATCTGGAAAAGTTTGGTAAAGATCGGATGACAAATGAAGGTACTAGAGTGTTGACATCAAAAAGTTAACGGAAGACGGACGGACGACGGACAAAAGACCATGGTATAAGTGCTACTGACCTTTGGCCTTAAGAGCTAAAAACTAGATATCTTCATATCAGAACATCCTCGTTTATCATTGACATACCATACTATGTGTATTGTTTTTTTTTAAATATGTATGAAGCAAAGAAAAACGTAATGATTATTTGGTTGTATATGCAAGGTTAAAATCTGTCACGTTTGTGTATATTATAATTATCAATATATTTATAATGATGAAAAACGGTAATAGTGTAAATCAACAGAAGTGTATATCTATCTTATTAATCACTGCATTATAACATGATATTGTAATGAACAATTTTCGCAGTTGGTTTTTCAAACTAGAAATTAATCAAACGCATTCAACTAAATTTCATTGGCAGACAATACATATCGAAATACAAACTAGTTATAAAATTGAAAAATGAAATGTGTGTAAAACGATTAATTAGCAACTGTTGCTTGATAAATGTTTTAATTCAATAATTACATTTATTTGTCCGTGAATTATGTTCCAAAGCTAGATATAGATATAAAAATCGAACAGGAAAAGCAGCATTCAAGGACGATAGTCAACCACAAACACACACAGAAACAAAGAACAAATTTAAGGATGATTAAAAGGCCAAATAATAAGGCTCTAGCAAATTGAATTGCAACGTAGTGGTACGAGTGTTTCGGTAGACCGCCTTTATTGGCTTCTTATCCAAGTGTAACAGGATACAAAATAATGGATAATATCGATTGCTTGGAACGGCTAAAGTTTTATGAAGCTTCATAATGCCTATGTATAAATGTAGGTACGTATTTTTAAAGTGAACTGTTACCTATACCTAAAAGTTGCATGAATTGTTGCATGTGTCTCAAAGTGTACATGCATAGTTGCGTTTTTATTATTGATTTGGCTTTGAAGAAAGTTAAAAATAGTAAAGATGTAAACATGATCATCTGGTAATATTATTTATGCAAATTCATTTGTGATGACTTTGCAGTGTTTTCATTGGACAGTTTTGGTGGGGAGACTTTTGGAGCAGTCTTTAGGCGGTATACAAACAGGCTAGCTCTGGGAGTAGCCCAGCGCTTGAGATACGTTTCAGTAGTCGTTATTAAAGTTAATTTAGATTTGGATGCTTTTATAAAATATACATGTTTAGAGGATTTACTTATTATTGTGCTCATTTAAAATAACAGTGAAATTGGATATTGGACTAAACCGGAAATATTGGAAATTAATTTAGACTGAAAGGACACTTACTGTTTTAGATTAAAGAGACACTTACTGCTTTGGCTTAAGGGGACACTTACTGTTTTGGAATAAAGGGACACTTGCTAATCTGAATTAAAGGAACATTGGACAATTGTATTTGGACTTCAAAAATTGGATATTAATGAATAACTGGATTTGTGTATTCTGTAAGTGAATATTTCATGTAAATAAATGTAATAGTTATAATGTGTTATAATGTTCCAAAGCTAGATATAGATATAAAAATAGAACAGGAAAAGCAGCATTCAAGGACGACAGTCAACCACAAACACACACAGAAACAAAGAATACATTTAAGGATGGCTAAAAGGTCAAATAAGACATCAAAAACCTAACCCTAGACCTTATTTGCTCCGTCGCAGAGCCATTCGTATACTTTTGAACGGGCAATGCTAAGGCACTAGCAAATGAGTTATAATGTGTTAGTTATTATGTGTTAGTTATAATTTTGCGTGGCTAGTTTTGCTTCCTTTCTTGTTACAGAACTATTATGCAATATGTTTTGACATGTAGTAAACGCCTATGAAAGACTTTTATTATCTATAATAATAATAAATAATGAAACGCATAACTTATCTATCAAAATAAATAAATAAACAGTTGGATACGAGTGTGCACGTGTTTCTAAAACGAAAATAAATTGAACTTAAATGTATAATTGAACAAGGAATCATTTTCACGATGTATTATAAAATACGAAGTAAGTACTTAGCTTTCACATAAAAATAGATATAAAAGTCGAACAGGACATGTCGCATTCAAGGACCACAGCCAACCAAAAGCACGCACATTCCGTGGTCCCGCCTTAATTCCATTTAGTGGAGTGCGTGGTCCAGTGGTAGAGCGCCGAACTCCAGATCGAGAGGTTGTAGGTTCGATCCTCGCCACGGCCACGTTATTAATCCTTGAGCAAGATAATTAATCCACATTGCTTAGTACTGGTTCTACCCAGGAAGTCATCGAAAGTGATTAATCTAAGATGCAAGAATTTGTTTCGCAATCGATGTAAAATAAATATGTTTAAACTAAACTAATTCCATTAAGCGATGGGATAGCTTATATTGGCAGGATTTTATAACGGATATTTCAACAATAAAACACGTTTAAAAACATTTTTTACTGAAAAAATGCGATAACCTGTTTATAATTACCTATGAAATGTTTTATATTTACAATATATGCAAACTTGTTTAAGTCGAAATTAAGGTTTTATTTAATACCCCATCCAACCCCGTTCTCGGTTCTTGGAGAAGGGGTTGGGTTAGGTATGAAAGTTAATACTCGGAACACGTAATGATATAAACAAACAACAATTACAAACACGAAAAAAAAGCAATATATGACACAAGCAATACAAAGAGTTGACAATTAAGGGCTACTATCTTGGAACTGTCAGTGGTAAAATGGCCCGTATTATAAATCTGAAGTGTTGTCTAAGACGTTTGTGGAACAGTATTAATATTATTGTCAATGGAAAAACCTACTTGCCGGCAATATTAGTCTAAGAGAAAATTAGTATAACTGCATTAACACAATTTGCTCATAAACAATGCCTGATGCAACATGTGACCAGAACGTGCCTTTGTAGCTCTTGAGAAGTATGCGTGCCATTTTATTAATAAGTGATAAGATGGGTACCAAGATATATGGATACATTTTATTATGGTCGTAAATTTATAAATAGTGTTTATTTCTATAAGATCAATTCATAGTTTTATGACAGTAGGATAAATGTGAGGTTTGGTGCACCCTAGAACCTATTCATTTTTGCCACTGACCGTTCCAATGCGTTAGCCCTATTGTCAACCCTTTTGTGTTTGTGATGTCTTTTGTTTGGCCCTTTATTCATATTTAAAGTTGTTCTTTGTTTCTGTCTGTGTTTGTGTTTGACTGTCGTCCTTGAATGCTACTTTTCCTGTTCGATTTTATATCTATTTTTTGAAAACATAAGCAATATTCTAATTATATTCTTATTATAGAAGTTCTACAATAATCAAAGTCAAATTGTTATATAAACATATGATTCAGACGTGATTACACTAGGACAATATTATAGTAGCTCACACATTTAACATCAATTAATATCGACTAAAACATATTTTCGGTATTATACGATACAATCTTTTGTTGAGTTACCATCTTACATGTTGTTTTGTATAATCGTATGCCAAAGAAAAAATATTGTGTTTCCATTAAACCAACCAACCCTAAAAGTTCGCCACGACCCTAAAGTGTATTTTATGGAAAATGTTATCAAACGGTTAGCAAACACTGTAAACAATAGGATGTTCTTTATACACAACTTATATACAATGTTTTGTAAACTTAAACAAATAATTCCTACCGACATCAAGGACATACTCTTATTTCTTTGTCATGAAAAACGGAAATAAACGTATTGTATTTTTATTATACTTGGCCTCTTTCGAGTATTAAAATTAGATAATTAGATACCCTATTGTACACTGCAGTAACTGTAGAAGAGTAGAGAGAGCGATCTGAGATGAGATTTACGATGAGGACATGGCGGCTAAGTAGTCACACTATTTACCAGAGTATACGAGTATATGTATAAATAACAACAACAAATACAACAAATACACCAACAAACAACAAAACACCTATACAAAACAATTTTAAAGTATCAATATTCGTGAAATTAAAACTTAAAAACAAAACAAACAAGAAAACATCAGTGTTCTACTTCTCGAAAGAGTATGTTGGGGTCCCTAAATTATCTACAGCATACATTAAGTGTAGGTACAATTTTGCGAATTTCAGACGCATGGAGAAATAAACTTGGTGCTGACGTTTGGAATATAAAAAGTATAACAATTCTGTACATACAAAAATCGAACAGGAAAAGTAGCATTCAAGTACGGCAGTCAACCACAAACACACAAAGAAACAAAGAACAACTATATAACATTATAAAGATGAATAAAAGGCAAGATGAGACATCATAAACACACAAAGCTTGGCAATAGGGCTACGGTCAGTGGCAAAAACGGCCGCTGGGTGTTTAAACCAGATTCTGCGATGCACCAAACCTCAAACATACCCTATTGCCATCCCAATAAAATAGTATAAATAAAGAAATCCCCGCCATGAACTATTCTTTAACTAACAAGGCATCATTAATAGCCAATATAAGTAAAACACAAAGATGCTCGTGTATATATAAATACAAAAAACAACAACAATTGCCTAGAAAGCCACAAAGAAGGTACTCATTGACTTGGCAGAAAGATGATAATGTATATATGAATAGAAAAAGCCGCGAAAGCCACAATTCAAGTATTTAATGACTTGATAGAAGCTTGAGCAACAAGAAAATAAACGATTAAGGGCAAGCCTAGACAAGACTGAAGACAAACAACAAAAGTGACCGTCCTTTTTTGCCATCATATAGTTCACAATCTGTCCGGTGATCTCACAGTCAAAGAGGAAAGTAAAGCGACGAACTATACATGGTTCAACCACTAAACATGCAGTGCCTTGCATTATGATAGTGTCATAACCTCTTTTGATACATGTTTAAACAAGATTAATCAATATTGTATGAACGTTATTTTGACCAAGGATATTACGAAGTTTGTAAATCACGTCACCATAGAAGTGATATTGCATGCCGCAGACGAGTTCTTAAAACAAATTGTATTCGTATGAAAAATGCAGACTGGTTTGATCAAGACTGTGTGAATGCTCGAAATACGTATTTAGATGCCTTAAACCTGTTTAATTGTTATAAAACTGATGCAAATAGAATAGATTTATGTAAACGTAAATTATTGTATAAGATTATAATTTGTAAGAAGAAAAATACATTTTATAAACGTAAAATGTCTGAAATAGAGAGTCTTAAGAAAAGTAAACCACGAGATTTTTGGAAGTATTTCAAGAGCTCAAATAAGTCTGTTGCTAGTAAGATAGCATTACTTACTTTTCGTGAATATTTTGAAAAGCTTGGCAGTGATGTATTTAACTGTACAAATGATGACGCGGAATATTTTTGTGAAAATAATGATTTTGCTAATCCTAATGGGTCCTTCCCAGAACTTGACCAGCACATCACGATTGATGAAATTTAAATGCTGTAAAATCTTTAAAAAGAGGGAAGGCTTTTGGTAATGATTGTTTACTGAATGCATATTTTATTGAAAGCATAGACATATTATCGGCTCATTTATGCGATATATTCAACTGCATTTTGAATTCGGGTTTTTACCCAGATAAATGGATGGAAGGGATTATAATTCCTTTACACAAAAAAGGTGATGTAAATGATGTAAATAATTATAGAGGCATTACGCTAGTTAATTGTTTCTCAAAGGTTTCTACTACTCAATAGGCGACTTGAAAACTTTTGTAATGAGCATAACATAATTTCGGATGCTCAGTTCGGATTTCTCAAAGGAAGATCCACTGTTGATGCGATTTTTATACTTATGTCATTAGTCCAAAAATACTTGAATGAAAACAAACGAGTGTATGTTATTTTTGTCGATTTGATGAAATGTTTTGATTCTATTTATAGAAATGCATTATGGCTTAAGATGTATAGATGTGGTATTTATGGCAAATTACTTAGAATTATACGCAATATGTACCAAAAAGTCAAATCATGTGTCAAATCCTGTGCTAATTATACTGATTATTTTAATCATGCTGTTGGCTTACGTCAATGGGAGATAATGTCCCCTCTTTTGTTCTCATTTTTGTTGAAGATTTGGAGTTATTTTTGCAAAATAATATAGATTCAGGTTTGCAATTAGATGATATAGTACTAATGTTATTGCTATTTGCGGATGACATGGCCATTGTAGGAAAAACACCTGCTGAAATACAAGTACATTTAGATACATTAAATAATTATTGCGATTCGTGGGGACTTAAAATAAATATTGCCAAAACTAAAATTATGGTTTTTCGTAAAGGTGGCAGATTATTAGCCAGTGAGCATTGGACCTACAATGGAGACGTTATCAACGTAGTGAATGATTTTAACTCTTTAGGGAATGTTTTCAATTATACTGGAAATTTCGCTCTTAATCAGGAGCATTTAGTTGGTAAAGCTCTGAAGGCAATGAATGTTCTATAATGTAAATGTAAAGTAAATGATTTGAGTCCTAAAACGTTATGTCAGTTGTTCAATGCCTTTGTTGTGTCTGTTCTTAGTTATGCATGTGAGATTTGGGGCAATACTAAATCTAAAGAAATTGCAAGAATTCATTTAACATTTTGCAAAAGGTTATTAAAGGTACTACATGTACCTAATACATGCAATGCAGCTGCGTATGGTGAACTTGGGAGATATCCCCTATATGTTAATAAATATATAAGAATTATGAAATATTGGTTGAAAGTAATAAATACTGACAACATCATTCTAAAGACTGTGTATGGACACGCTTTACAGGACTGTAATAACGGAAAAAACGAACTGGGTTAGAAATTACTAGATGATTACGGTTTTTCTTATGTATTCGATAATGCTTCTTATATAAACAGTGACGTATTTTTGTATGACTTTAGAATTAGAGTTTTAGATGTCTTTAAACAAAATTGGTGTGGTACCTAAAACAACAGTTCTGTGTTAACATTGTACAAAGATATAAAAACTAGTTTGGAATATGAAACATATTGAGATATTTTGCCAAGAAGTTAACGTCTATATTTTACTAGACTTAGACTATCTGTACATCCACTCAGAATACAGACTGGTAGATATGCAAACAATAGAACACTTCGTGAAGAAAGATATTGCCTAATTTGTAATTGTTTAGATATAGAAGATGAATTTCATTTTCTATGTATTTGTCCTTGTTATATTGATATTAGAAAGAAATACTTAAAACGTTGTTATTACAAACGTCCTTCTGTTTTCAAATATTTGGAGTTACTGAAATCACATGACAAGATAGAAATAATAAAACTTTCGTTATATGTTAAAGAATCAATTATATTAAGAAACGCATTATTTACTATTGAAAGGTAGTTATTTAGTTCAACCTCCTACTCTTATTTACTATACTACATAATAATAATAATAATAATAATAAAAATAATAATAATAATAATAATAATAATAATAATAATAATGAAATGATAAATTATACCATTTGTATATATTTCACCATTGAAATCACACGACAAGAAATAATAAAACTTCCGTTATATGTTAAAGAATCAATTAACGTGTTGATCATGGAAAAAAACAATTTCTTGCATACCGGATTATAAGAATCTTTCATGGGTATCCGGTGAAGATAGGGAATTCCAATCCGAGGTATACGTGTTTTTATCGGAACCGAGGCTCTGCCGAGGTTCCGATTTAAACACTTATACCGAGGGTTGGAATTCCCTATCTGAACCGAATACCCATGATAGATTCTTTTTCTTGCATATCAGAGACATGTTGTGCGTTGACGCCGCCAGATACTAACGTTTTGCATGTTTTCCGGCACACCGCATGTTGGCGCGCGTGAATTTTATCTCGACCCTAGGATGAGATGGAAATATCTAGCCCCGGTAAAATGACGGATATCCTTGTCCGGTATGTAAGAAAAGGCTATCCACGTTTTATATGGGGGATGAAAGTCACGCGCGCACCAACATCCGCACCAACATCCGGTATGCAAGCAATCATGCAAAACGTTAGTAGCTGGCGGAGTCAACGCACAACATGTTTCTGATATGCAAGAAATAGAATCTAGCATGGGTATTTGGTTCAGATAGGAAATTCCAAACCTCGATACCTCGGGTTGGAATTTCCTATCTTCAACGGATACACATGAAGGAGTCTTATAATCTATTTATAAACTTGTTGTGACATCGACTTTTACATTAGAGATGATGCGATTGGGAGGGTAACGCTGCCCTCCAGTGACGTCACTCCAGGGTGTGACATTTATCAGTATATGGGAATTTAACATGGGGGATTGACATGAGGTATACTAACATAACATGTAACATGTATTTTAATCTATTTATGAACTTGTTGTGACATCGACTTTTACATTAGATATGATGCTATTGGGAGGGTAACGCTGCCCTCCAGTGACGTCACTCCAGGGTGTGACATTTATCAGTACATGGGAATTTAACATGGGGGATTGACATGAGGTATACTAACATAACATGTAACAAGTATTTATCGGCTGTACTTTTATTTTCCTGAAAAAAACAAATCACTTACATTTTATTAAAATCTGCGCTTATTTTTAATAATCTAAATTCTGATGTTAATTACGACTATTGTTATGATTTTACTAATATATGTTTAATTATTTAAATAGAATGCAAGGAAGTGCAACACATATGGTTAAGTAACACAGTATAATGAAAAAAACCAGCTTTTTTCTTCTAATTTTAACTTTCTTATTGGTAGTCCGTTATATTGCTTAATATGCCCCTTTTTGAAGTCATACAGTTTGTGTAAGGGATGCACATCTGTTTTTATGGTAATTTAAACAATGCCATACTAAACATACTTAAATACAAAACAGTTGTAATGCGATTGTGTTTTTGAATTTGAACACAATTGCCTAGTTGATAACGGAAAACACGAATACTGTGAAGGAAGTGTGTATTTGTCATCTGTATTGATAAGTAAAAGAGATATTTGCGACACACCGGGCAAAGAACAGAGAGAGTTAGTTTCTATCATGACAAATCGTGTATTTATATGGACGTGCACGATGCGATCAGGAAAATCAGGAAAAAGCAAATTTACCATAAACATTGCTTAATCTGTCTAAGCTGTAGTATAATTATATTGCACGTTGCCATGTCACTCATGACACTCATGTACAAGAATGGAATGTCAAGACATCCTCGTATACATTAATACATCAGCGTACATTCCCGAGTATGGTTACAATGTATACTTTCTACAGACGAACAATTGAGATGTTCTCAAAAAGCCATAGGACTTATCTTGGAGTTTTGTAGACTGGTCCCCTGACGTCCTTGACACATAGTCGCCATTCTTGAATAGTTACGATTGGACACCAGTCTAGGAGTTTTGCAGCAATTTTGTCAGTCAAACAGTGTTTTCAAAAAAAATCGTTTCAAGATAATTGTACCATTTTAGCATGATTTCTGACATTTTCTTTGTATTTGCACAGTTTTAAACCACTGAAAATAATATGAGTCAGAAAAAAGTGTGTGCAATAAGTAAGAGTTATTTAAAGTTACGGTATGACGGACAGATGAAATGGACATGCCATAAAATAAATAGAGTATGGTCTCATCTCGTTGATTAATTTAAACACTTCAGTTGGTTACGCTCATTATTATGTTTCATAAGAGTATGACAGTGGACCTTTGGAAACGACCGAACACGATAAATACGCACTATAGCAGTGTCGATTTGATTGAGACTGTTCATGAAAGTTCACGCCCCCTAGCCCTGGGTTGAGCAGAACTCAATATTCATAAAATCAGTAGTACAGAATTTTAACATTCAACTCGATGAGACTCTTATCTATGATATAGCATATGTTTAAGCTGCCTACGGTCTTAAATGCAATCTGATATACTGAAATTGAATGGATATGGAGGAGGATTATATTTTAGATTTAAAGTAGCTATCAACAGAATGATATAAGCTTAAACAGGTGAAACCTAGCATTTTTTCCCCAATTTACCAGAAAAATATAAACATTCAAGGCTGTTTTGGGTATAAAATGTTCCTATATATATATAAAAAAAATATTTGAAAATAAATCCGTACCTACCATACCTACTTTTTCTGGCATGTTGCCTTAAACCTGGGAAGAAAATTGAATTGAATTTAATGTTGTTTAACGGCTCATCAACACAGTATAGGTTATTTAGAGCCGCCCCAGAGAGAGGGGAAGGATACATAGGAATCCGGGAACCTGCCCTACTCTAATTATCGAATAGATTCCTATGGTTCTTTAACGTGCTCGGAGGATAGACCGATACACGGGACCGCCCGGTTCACGTCCCCATCCGACGGACGAGGCTAAGGTAAAGTGTCTTGCCCAAGAACACACCGACGGAACTCAGTGCCACCACGGAGGATTGAACCCGGGGCCGGAAGAAAATTGAAATATAGAGCCTTGCCTAAGCACACATATTTTTTTGTTTGGCCTTATTACGGAATTATAGCTCAACTACAGACGTGGGCAATCTATCAGGCTTCAAACTTCATAATTCGGAATTCAGAATTCAACAAACTTGGCACTGTCACCCTTCTGCGTCTGGGTTTGAGTAGGTTCCTGTGGGGAGAGGAAGTTTGGCAGGGCGCGCGCCTATATAAATCCTCGAAAAAATACTCACCAACCTCGAATTGTGAACATCCTTGTTAAAACCTTGATCTATAACCTGTATGTGGGTTGATTAGATAAATTCCAGACCGCCCCAGCCCCCATAATGCTTTTAATGTTTCTTAAGGCCCTCAGACAACTAATACAATATAAGAATGCTTGACCTTAAAAAGTGAGGCACTGCATGTTTTATGCATAGTTATAATTAATTAGTGTCATTTAAAAAGCTGATTGTGAAATTTGTCCGCTTTCCTTTATATAACTATGTTTTATGTGTTCCTCAAATGTATGCACGCCTCACTCGCCCACAAACACTTGTTTGCAATATTCGGGAATGGAAAACTTGGTCAAGTTTGATACCAAGAGTGGCCGTAGGACGTGTGTCATAAGTCGATGGTCGATGGTAAGATGCGATGGTAAGATGCGATGGTCGATAGTAAGATGCGATGGTAAGGTGAGATGGTCGATGTTAAGATGCGATGGACCATCAACCATCGCAACTTACCATCGACCATCGCATCTTACCATCGACCATCTCACCTTACCATCGCATCTTACTATCGACCATCGCATCTTACCATCGACCATCGACCTAGACCTAGGTCGATGGTCGATGGTAAGATGTGATGGTAAGATGGCCCTAACAGGACTCCGTAGCTTAAACTATGTAATAAAATATACATAATAGTAAAGGTAAATATAAAAATCGAACAGAAAAAGCACGACAGTTAACCACAAACACACATAGGAACAAAGAACGACTTTAAAGATGACTAAAAGGCAAGATAAGACATTGCAAACACAAAGGGTTGAGCATAGGGCTACCGCCTTGGAACGGTCAGCGGCAAAAACGCCGCTGAGGGTTTAAACCATGTTCTAGGGAGCACCAAACCTCACTCCTACCCTATTGCCATCCCAATAAAGGGACAGTGTACATAAAGATATTTAGCAATTATAAGCTACATAGTTGTCAAATATAAATACGATTCCAAATAAGCATATTAAAATGAAACATTTTGTAATGAGAACGTATCATCGATGGACTCATTTGAAACATTTTTCATGTTAGTGATGTGTTCCTTTGTGCCTTAATTGATAGTTTAAAAGGAGAACAATATATATAAATATTCGAATACATTAAATTGTACTCTTGTTTAGGATGTAATCGTTTACATCAAGAATGCGTCATACAATTATATGCCTTTGTTATACGTCCCTACATATTCTATTTACCGGCAGAGATAACTTCATCTTATATAGGCAAATACAGCACACGTTCGTTTGTTTGCTTGGGATTGTACGCCAGTTTGTCAGAACCTGTTGGGCTATATATGACGTTCGAATGTTTATGGAGGATGCAGACCACTCACATATTCCTGAGTAGATCCAGTACTGTATACCTTCCGCTATCCGTAAGAATAGACGTTGGTTCATTTATAAGCCGAATACCACTGCGATTCGAAATTGCAATGGTGACGGGCGAGATAGAGTAACTATAACTAGTTTGGTATTTGGGCTTAAAGTATGATTATTGGCTTGCCCTGTCTCTTTCTCATAAGTGTTATATTATAGTGGTTAAAAATTAAAAACTAAGTTGAAGTCCTATTAGCCAAACTAAAAAAATATGATAAATACTTCTTGCAATATTGGCCATGGTATTATTGCTTTTGATAAACTGGTTAGATGGGTGTTGACAGTTTGTCTACAACTCCTCTTGTATATTATAGTTTGTAATTGTGGATTATTCGATGGCTTAGACAATTTTATGTATAATGTCTGAGTATAATATATACTATAATCAATAAACAAAGCAGTTTGCCAGAATAGGCAAACAAGGTTAACAGAAAGGATATACGTGCAAATTCGCATTATCTTGCGGTGCTGCTGATGTCGTTCATAGACATAGCATCGAAGTGTCAAAATTAATTTCTTTCTTGGTGTTCAATCAGTCCCGCTGCTCTTACTTATTATCAAAACTGACAGAAAATAATAATGTTATATGTTTTGACACCGCTGGGCTTATGAAAGCCATGACGCATATACAACAAATGTGTGTTAGTTAAACTCCAAACATGTGGCTTGTTAAGCTTTAGTCTCACGATGATTGCATTATCTTTGTATAAATGTTTGACCAATACAGGTGGCTTTGACGTACAATACGGCTTAAAATGCTGATCCGGGCGTGGGAGATGTTACGTCTTACATTACCTCTTATGAACAGACTAATTTAAACTTTTGCTACTTTATTCCCTAGGATATGTTTGTTACTTCCAAATCTCCTTTATCAGTATTTATTTATCTTGCTTTGTTAGATGCAGCCGATTCGAATAAACGAAGTTTTATATTGACTACGACGGACCTCAACACACAACTGAAATAACGATCAAGTGTTTATATTATCATCGCTCATTACCAGGGTACGCTTAAACATCATCTACGCTTAAACACTAGCGCTGTATAATTTGAACATCGGCTCTATTTGGGTTTAAACGTAACAGTTTAGGAATAGTTGTCTTTCAATTTAAAACAAAGCAACACAAAATTATATGATGGAATATTCAGTGCTCTGTTCTATATGATCAATGTTTATAAATACTGACAATTTATCTCGAATTGTCAATACCATTGGCACGTTTATAAGGTTTTGTGAGAGAAACATTTAAAGAGTTGTCAGCTTTACCGTGTGTCGCAGACAAGTACGCATACAATGTACGTATTCTTTACGCATATGCCGATACAATGTATATAATTCAATATATCCACAATTGGTGTGGCGTTCGTTTTTTATAATTTACTTTTTAAAATTTGCACTATGAAAAAGTTGTATTCGGGAAATAAATATTACCCAGAATCGATTTTGCATTCCGTCTGAGTGTATGTTTCTATGATCAAGAGATTCAAATTGCATATCAAGTTTTAACATGTTTAATTTTAAAACGAACATATGTATCATCGGTAACGTTGACATATTTATTTCCCGAATACAACTTTTTCATAGTGCAAATTTTAAAAAGTAAATTTTAAAAAACGAACGCCTCACCTATTGTGGTTATATTGAATTATATACATTGTATCGACATATGCGTAAAGAATACGTACATAAATCGATCAGATCAAAGTATCATTACGTCGAAAGAGTAAGACTCGTCTCGAGGTTTAATGGTCAAACTGAACGCATTCAATCAGTGGGGAGATTCCCATAAACAACTGAATAAATATAAGGACAGTCAACCACAAAGAACAGAAACCAACACGCAAACAGACAAGAAAGCAAAAGTAATTATAAATGCAAACGACATTACAAATACAAAAGGGTTGGCAATAGGGCTACCCATAGCAAACTGAAGTTGACCAATCGGCGGACGGTGATTTCTTTTCCATCCGCATCTCGTTTAGTCTCGGCCAGCTAGACCGTATCATGCATATGTCTATCTTGCAGATATCCGTCTGGGCAGATGAGGCCAATTAAAGCGCCCATTAGCGATTGGTTCAATTTATTCGCGCGTTTTTTTTACGTGCATAAAGTTGACGTTTGCGTGACGTCATGTTGTAAATAAACGTTCAACGATGCACCTGTAACCTTTTTTGACGTCACATGCTGCTTCTCAAAAGTTGAAAGTAAGAAATTATTATGAAATTAATTTAAAAATAAGTATTTTGAATCTCTCAAAATCTCGCCAAAATCGCCCAAAACAAGAGGGCGATTTTTAACGTCGTAGTTTCCCCAGACACAGACGCTTTACTCCAGACCGTCGTACAACATGTAAAGGTGTATGGACTTCTTTGAGAGAAGTGTCGCGAGAGGTCCGGATGATCGAGACTAGAATGTATATCGAAGGTCCCCATATTGGTTACGTCATACTAGCGTGACGCGCGTCAGATTCCCGCCAAAACGAATTTGCATTCAAAATCAAAGTTATCGCAATATTTTGCAATGTCATTTAGCCGATTGCTTCATCTATAGTTTATTTACATGGACTTAGTGATAAAACCTTTATCTGTATTGTAAATAACAAACATGCAACGCAAATCATACATCAACACGTGTGGTTAGTCGCCGAGTTTTCAATCTTGTCTATTTACCTTATATATTGCGGCAATTTGAAATTACAAATAATTCGACACCATGAACCGTATTTAACGTTACTAACCTGCATTTTATAAAGAAAGATTTCAAATAATGATAAATAGTTAAGGTGCCTGATCATGCAAGCAATTGGGATTAAATGTTTTACTGTATACAAATACAGTGATTCGGTCCTCATTTGCATGTGTTGTATTACGAGAAATAAGTCATGACTTTATTAAACTCCCAGAAGCCATGCTATGTGATAAAAAAGTGTTTATCTTATATGAGGAGGCGCCGGATTGGCAATTGTAAATTAAGTCCTTATAGTAGTGGAACACGTTTAATAATCGTAATGTATACAAGTAGTGCAGTCAACACATAGTTCAGTGTGTGTTTTACTAAGTATATCACATAAAGCATGTTTGTTTGTTTGTTTGTTTGATTCGTGTTTAACGTCATATTTAGCACGTGTAACGCCTCAAATGACAGTCTTTTGTTTGTGGTAGAGGCAGACAGTCCCATTTTCCTGAGTAGAACCAGTACTGTATACCTCCCGCCATTCATACGAATCGACAATTTCTCACTTACAAAGTAGCAAGTAGAGGTGATATATCATAGCGATATAAATAACTTAATACCTGATAATAACTGCTCTATTTGAAGTTCAGAAAAATACTGTGGACTGATATTTCTTGTTCTTGATTAAACATGATATAGAATCACCAGACTGTATACATGGATTCAAATTGTTCATCATGAATAATGGGATGAACAATGGAAAATGCCTGTTTAATGTAATGTAGAATCTACGTTTTCTAATTAAATTAAGTACACCAATTACTTCTCTGGAAGACAGTTTCATTAATTACGCAAGCATCTGTAATATCTATGATTCTGGAAGGTACTAGGATTTTCAAAAATACACATTCTGAATTGTTACGGTCTCAGTATAATTACATAGATCAATGGTTGTACAAAGTCAAACGCAGTTATAGAACGCAGATTTGTAAAAGTCGCTAATTAATGTCTAAGACCTGTAGAGCACTCCTCGGTGATATTAGCAGCTAACTTACATGAGGCCAATATTGATTGGTAGGTTAATATTTGAATGACTGCCTATTGTTTTGTGCGGTGTCTATATAAGTATTCCACTTAAGTTCATCCTTACAATCAATACAAATGGGATCATTTCCAACACTTAGGCTGAATATCATTTACATAGTGTGCTATACTAGCGTGTACGTTTGGCATTCTTGTTAGTATAGTTGGGATGAAAAACTCAGTGCAAATATAGTATAGTTTCACTTTGGTTGCGTGTGAAGAATGCGTTCTGTGAAACATGAGGTCCGGGAAGACTTCGATGACGTATGTCTCATTATCTGGTGAAAGACTTAACGTGAACTCTCTTTCACAGCAATACGAAATCAAATCGGGGACAACAGGTTTACAGTTCGTACCCAAATGAATATCAACTATTGTTTATACTTGTGTATCATAATCTGAACTTAAGTTCTTTTAATTGAACATAGAAGCATTTGCACGATATACGTTCAAATACGAAGTTAACAATTACGCTAATGCACAAATGCATACGATTGCTACGTTATTACATTTTAAAAAATTCCAGTGGTAGTCCAACTGGAGAGATAAAGTTGTTCCGGAGTTTTGATTTCGTATCGTTTTGATTCAACACAAATACGTAAATGTACCCAATAGATAATTGAGACAAACAAATGACATACCTAACACAAGCACATGCTTTTTGAAACATTGTATATTCTAACCGTATTTTCGACAATATATCCTCATCACGTCTGGTTCATATATTCATTTGCAAAAGAAACTGGACACTTTGAAATCTTTACCTTACACCATATCCTCTTTATTAACCGACAGTCCCTTAATGATTCGACCTATTGAAAAACAAATGACTACATGATATTGACAATGGAATGATAACAACTTTGATACCAAACATGGCATATTCATTTTTTGGAATTTGTCAATTTAATTTTGGAAAAAACAAACAACTTTATACAATTAAATCTAAACAAAACTCAGTGTCCACTTTCTTTTGCAACTGAGTATATATTAGCGATGTGCGTTTTCTTGCTGATAGATTGAAGAGGGCTGGCGTGGCGCAGTCGGTAGCGCGGCGGATTTGTAACCGGAGGCCCCGGTTTCCCTTAGCCTGGTCCGTCGGATGGGGACGTAAACCGGGCGGTCCCGTGTATCGGTCCATCCTCCGAGCACGGTAAAGAACCATAGGAATCTATCCGATAATAAGAGTAGGGCAGGTTCCGGATTCCTTCCACTCTCTCTGGGGCGGCTCTAAATAACAAATACTGTGTTGATGAGCCGTTAAACAAAATTCAATTCAATTGCTGATAGACTGATTTATTTTTATTTTGAAGAAACATAAAAGGAAAAGCACTCTCGCCCATGAAAACTAAAAGCGGCTGAACTTCTTACTGCGGCATCAAATATGTGTCATACGATTACACTTCTTTGTTATATATTCCCAATATATTATGCCTACCGATACAGTACTATGTATCCAGCACATATGGCCTAATAAAACACACATACATACATATTTTCGTTATTTTATTGTTTGGAGGTTTAGTATGATGTTTGATTTGCCCGTCTCTCAAGTATAAGTGCGGTAGTCTCGTTAACCATGTTAACTATTAGCAACTTGCTCCATTATCTAATGATAAATACAGCTTACAATAGGGAACATGGTATTATTTCTACGGATAAACTATGTTGTTAAGCTGTGTGTTCCTATAATTTCGCACTTGTAGTAACGGTAACGGTGGAGTATTCGACAGCTAATTTGTTCAATAGACAAGTTTAGTATAGTTGAGAAATATAATATATACTTTGATCGATAAACAAAACATTTTTTCAGAAAAAAATTACCAAGCCTTAAGAAAATGATACGTGCCAAGTTGCGTTTTCGAATAACGTGTTTGTCGGCTGACTTGTATAAATAGTATTGTAATGCCAAACTAACTGATTTCTCGGTGTGGAATTAGTTGCGCTGCTTCTATTAAATATTAAGAATGCCATGACGCATCTAATAATTGTTCGTAAATTGTTATAGCTATGCATTTCAGCTTGTACTTGGTGCCCCGTGTGGTTACGGGGGCCCCGTTTGGTTTCGGGGAAAAGAATAGGGCCACTGCAGATCCCGTTGGATGAGCAGGCAGAGGGGTAGAACTCCCCCAAATCATGTTCATTTTATCATTTTTTGTTCATGCTCTTTATCTTTATCATGACCCCTGCATTGTTTCAGGTGCCATCTCGCTCAAATCACTAGCGCAGTGCCAGCCAGAAAACCAATAAACGTGGCTCCAGCGTAAATAGAGAGTCTACAATAGAATTTGCAGCAACTCTGCAGTTCTGCAGGTGAGAAGGTTCTAGGCCCATTCTCCATATTGTATCTCGATGTACATGGAGGATGAGCCTGTCATGTGCGTTCCTGTTAGGCGCCATATAACCTTTCATGTGTTGGTGCTCCTTAAAGCCCCTGTTCAATTCAATTGTACTTGGTAACGGAAGGATTCCCTATATGTGTGTGTATGCCTAAAGAATGGGAGAATAAACCTAGTAAAGGATCACCAGACTGTGTGCAGTATTTCATATTATTCAAAATAAATTAGTGGATCAACAATGATACATGTCCTTTTAAGGTAAGAACTTACAACTGCCATCAGAGTACCTTTTGAAATGTTGTTGGTCCAACATTGCTTTCGAGTATATTTAATTCACATCTTTTAATTAAGCAGAGTACATTTGAAACTCGCAGATTCAAAACCAGACTCATCAAAATCTACGGCATCATACATCATATAGATGACATATATTCCATTGACCTTCCCATCCCACTAGACTCAAGAGACACGACAATCTAAACGGCTTCAGGCACATCTATACCAACAAAGATTCTTACAAATACCTCTTCTTCCCTAAAACTGTTGTACAATGGAACCAACTAACCTCCGCCAGCACAGTGAATGCAACTACCCACAGCAATTACCTCAGCCAGCACAGTCAATGCAACTACCTACAGCATTAACCTCAGCCTGCACAGTGAATGCAACTACCTACAGCATTAACCTCAGCCAGCACAGTGAATGCAACTACCTACAGCATAATCATCAGCCAGCACAGTGAATGCAACTACCCACAGCATTAACCTCAGTCAGCACAGTGAATGCAACTTACCCACAGCATTAACCTCAGCCAGCCCAGTGAATGCAACTAGCCACAGCATTAACCTCAGCCAGCACAGTGAATGCATCTACCCACAGATTTAACCTCAGTCATGCAACTTCCCACAACATTAACCTCAGTCACCACAGTGAATGAAACTACCCACAGCATTAACTTCAGCCAGATCAGTGATTGCAACAACCCACAATATTACCTCAGCCAGCACAGTGAATGCAACTTCCCACAGCAATAACCTCAGCCTGCAAAGTGAATGCAACTACCCACAGCATTAACCTCAGCCTGCACAGTGAATGCAACTACCCACAGCATTAACCTCAGCCAGCAAAGTGAAAGCAACTACCTACAGCATTAACCTCAGCCTGCACAGTGAATGAAACTACCCACAGCATTAACTTCAGTCAGCACAGTGAATGCAACTACACACAGCATTAACCTCAGCCAGCACAGTGAATGTAACTACCCACAGCATTATCCTCAGTCAGAACAGTGAATGCAACTACCTACAGCATTAACCTAAGCCAGCACAGTGAATGCAACTACCCACAGCATTAACATCAGCCAGCACAGTGAATGCAACTACCCACAACATTAACCTCAGCCAGCACAGTGAATGCATCTACCCATAGCATTAACCTCAGTCAGCAAAGTGAAGGCAACTACCCAAAGAAATAACCTCAGCCAGCACAGTGAATGCATCTACCCACAGCATTAACCTCAGCCATGCAACTACCAACAGCATTAACCTCAGTCAGCACAGTGAATGCAACTACCCACATCATTAACTTCAGCCAGCGCAGTGACTGCAACAACCCACAGTATTAACCTCTGCCAGCACCGTGAATGCAACTAACCACAGCATTAACCTCAGCCAGCGCAGTGAATGCAACTACATACAGCATTAACCTCAGCCAGCACAGTGAATGCAACTAACCACAGCATTAACCTCAGCCAGCGCAGTGAATGCAACTACATACAGCATTAACCTCAGCCAGCACAGTGAATGCAACTACCCACAGCATTAACCTCAGTCAGCACAGTGAATGCAACTACCCACAGAATTAACCTCAGCCAGCACAGTGAATGCATCTACCCACAGCATTAACCTCAGCCATGCAACTACCCACAGCATTAACCTCAACCAGCACAGTGAATGCAACTACCCACAGCATTCACCTCATTCAGCACAGTGACTGCAACTACCCACAGCATTAACCTCAGCCAGCACAGTGAATGCATATACCCACAGCAATAACATCAGCCTGCAAAGTGAATGCAACTACCCAAAGCATTAACCTCAGCCTGCACATTGAATGAAACTACCCACAGCATTTACTTCAGTCAGCACAATGAATGCAACTACCCACAGCATTAACCTCAGCCAGCACAGTGAATACAACTACCCACAGCATTAACCTCAGCCAGCACAGTGAGTGCAACTACCTACGGCATCAACCTCAGCCTGCACAGTGAATGCAACTACCCACAGCATTAACCTCAGCCAGCACATTGAATGCAACTTACCCACAGCATTAACCTCAGCCAGCACAGTGATTACAACTTCCAACAGCATTAACCTTAGCCAGCACAGTGAATGCAACTAACCACAGCATTTACCTCAGCCAGCACAGTGAATGCAACTACGCACAGCATTAACCTCAGCCAGCACAATGAATGCAGCTACCCAAAGCATTAAATTCAGCCAACAGAGTTAATGCAACTACCCCCAGCATTAACCTCAGCCAGCATAGTGAATGCAACTACCCACAGCATTAACCTCAGCCAGCACAGTGAATGAAACTACCCACAGCATTAACCTCAGCCAGTACGATGAATGCAACTACGCACAGCATTAACCTCAGCCAGCACAGTGAATGCAGCTACCCAAAGCATTAAATTCAGCCAACATAGTTAATGCAACTACCCACAGCATTAACCTCAGCCAGCACAGTGAATGCAACTACGCACAGCATTAACCTCAGCCAGCACAGTGAATGCAATTAGCCTCAGCATTAACCTCAGCCAGCACAATGAATGCAACTACCCACAGCATTAACTTCAGCCAGCACAGTGAATGCAACTAACCACAGCATTAACCATCAGTCAACACAGTGAATGCAACTACCTACAGCATTAACTTCAGCCAGCACAGTGAATACAAGTACCCACAGCATTAACCTCAGTCAGCACAGTGAATGCAGCTACCCAAAGCATTTGCTTCAGCCAGCAGAGTTTATGCAACTACCCACAGCATTAACCTCAGCCAGCACAGTGGATGCAACTACCAACAGCATTAACCTCAGCCAGCAAGGTGAATGCAACTACCCACAGTTTTAACCTCAGCCAGCACAGTGAATGCAACTACCCACAGCATTAACCTCAGCCAGCACAGTAGATGCAACTACCCACAGCAATAACTTCAGTCAGCACAGTGAATGCAACTACCCACAGCATTAACCTCAGCCAGCACAGTGAATGCAACTATCCACAGCATTTACCTCGGCCAGCAAAGTGAATGCATCTACCCACAGCATTAACCTCCGCCAGCACAGTGAATGCAACTACCCACAGCATTAAACTCAGCCAGCACAGTGAATGCAACTACCCACAGCATTAACCTCAGCCAGCACAGTGAATGAAACTACCCACAGCATTAACTTCAGTCAGCACAGTGAATGCAACTACCAACAGCATTAACCTCAGTCAGCACAGTGAATGCAACTACCTACAGCATTAACCTCAGCCAGCACAGTGAATGCAACTACCCACAGCATTAACCTTAGCCAGCACAGTGAATGCAACTACCCACAGCATTAACCTCAGCCAGCACAGTGAATGCGTCTACCCATAGCATTAACCTCAGTCAGCACAGTGAAGGCAACTACCCACAGAATTAACCTCAGCCAGCACAGTGAATGCATCTACCCACAGCATTAACCTCAGCCATGCAACTACCCACAGCATGAACCTCAGTCAGCACAGTGAATGGAACTACCCACATCATTAACTTCAGCCAGCGCAGTGACTGCAACAACCCACAGTATTAACATCAGCCAGCACAGTGAATGCAACTTCCCACAGCTATCACCCCAGCCTGCAAATTGAATGCAACTACCCACAGCATTAACCTCAGCCTGCGCAGTGAATGCAACTACCCACAAAATTAACCTCAGCCAGCACAGTGAATGCAACTACCTACATCATTAACCTCAGCCTGCACTGTGAATGAAACTACCTACAGCATTTACTTCAGTCAGTACAGTGAATGCAACTTCCCACAGCATTAACATAAGCCAGCAGAGTGAATGCAACTACCCACAGCATTAACCTCAGCCAGCACAGTGAATGCAACTACCCACGGCATTAACCTCAGCCAGTACAGTGAATGCATCTACCCACAGCATTAACCTCAGCCATGCAACTACCCACAGCATTAATCTCAGTCGGCACAGTGAATGCAACTACCCACAGCATTAACTTCAGCCAGCACAGTGACTGCAACAACCCACAGTATTAACCTCAGCCAGCACAGTGAATGCAACTACCCACAGCAATAACCTCAGCCTGTAAAGTAAACGCAACTACCCACAGCATTAACCTCAGCCTGCACAGTGAATGCAACTATCCACAGCATTAACCTCAGCCAGCACAGTAAATGCAACTACCCACAGCCTTAACCTCGCCGCCACATTGAATGAAACTACCCACAGCATTAACTTCAGTCAGCACAATGAATGCAACTACCCACAGCATTAACCTCAGCCAGCACAGTGAATGCAACTACCCACAGCATTAACCGCAGCCAGCACAGTGAATGCAACTACCTACGGCATTAACCTATGCATGCACAGTGAATGCGACTACCAACAGCATTAACCTCAGCCATCACAGTGAATTCAACTACCAACAGAATTGACCTGAGCCAGCACAGTGAATGCAACTACCCACAGCATTAACCTCAGCCAGCACAGTGAATGCAACTACCCACTGCATTAACCTCAGCCAGCACAGTGAATGCAACTACCTACAGCATTAACCTCGGCCTGCACAGTGAATGCAACTACCCACAGCATTAACATCAGCCAGCAAAGTGAATGCAGCTACCCAAAGCATTATTTTCAGCCAACAGAGTTAATGCAACTACCCACAGTATTAAACACAGCCAGCACAGTGAATGCATCTACCCACAGCATTAACCTCAGCCAGCACAGTTAATGCAACTATCCACAGCATTAACCTCAGCCAGCACAGTGAATGTAACTAACCACAGCATTAACTTCAGCCAGCACAGTGAATGCAACTAACCACAGCATTAACCTCAGCCAGCACAGTGAATGCAACTACCTACAGCATTAACCTCAGCCAGCACAGTGAATACAACTACCCACAGCATTAACCTCAGTCAGCAGAGTGAATGCAGCTACCCAAAGCATTTGCTTCAGCCAGCAGAGTTTATGCAACTACCCACAGCATTAACCTCAGCCAGCACGGCGAATGCAACTACCCACATCATTAACCTCAGCCAGCAAGGTGAATGCAACTACCCACAGCATTAACCTCAGCCAGCACAGTGAATGCAACTACCCACAGCATTAATTTCAGTCAGCACAGTGAATGCAACTACCCACAGCATTAATTTCAGTCAACACAGTGAATGCAACTACCCACAGCATTAACCTCAGCCAGCACAGTGAATGCAACTACCTACAACATTAACCTCAGTCAGCACAGTGAATGCAACTACCCACAGCATTAACCTCAGCCAGCACAGTGACTTCATTCCAACTAGTCATCTTTGTGACCATACTCACGCCCATTTATTTTCCTTAAATCAGTTATCACATGTATATTGTTTTAAAATAACGCTGTACTATGAACAAACATTTATTCTAAAAGCTCACATGTAATTTTGGTACAGCACTTTATTAACCCTGCAACAGAACTTCATAAATGAAGGATTGCAGTTGAACTAGATGAATAAGAAGGGAAAAATGTAAACCAATTGTATATCTGGATACAACATCATAGAATACTCATGCATCTGTAATAACTACGACTCTGGAAAGTACCGGACATTCCAAAAATATACATTCTGCATTGTTAAGGTCAAAGCATTTATTGTGGGAGGCAAGTGGAGCACTCCTTGGCGATATTATCAGTATACTTGTATAGGGACAATATTGATTGGTAGGTTAATATTTGAATGGCTCTCTATTGTTTGTTTTTGTGGTGTCTATATAAGTATTCCTCTTAAGCTTATCCCTACAATAGATACAAAAGGGATGGCTCATTTCCCAATCTCATTAAAATCAGATCCAAAATGTAGTAGTGCGAATATTTTAGATCTGATTTTAATTAGCGGAAAGTAGTGGATCGAATATTTTGGATCTGATTTTAATGAGATTGGATCATTTCCAACACAGCGGATGAATATCATGTACATAGTTTTCTATACTTGCGTGTAAGTCCTCTTTTATGTTTGGATATTTAAGATGAAATAATACAAAATTGTGATATTTGGGCTTCACACTTTCAGTTTGTTGGCCATTAAATGTGTTATAGTAATTATACTGAATATAACATAAAGGAAGTGCTTTTTAGATGCATGCACATTACATATATCATAACGTTGTGATCCTCCACCTTAGAACCACATTTGTAAATGCAGATATATTTTTTTCCGGGTTCCATAAATGATCTTATTTGTTCTGGTAACGACACTATGAAATATAGGCATACAGTCGTATTATTTTATTCGTGTATTCGATGAAATGGGCAGGAGTACACTGAGGTCACCGAGCTTAAATGGAACTCTTAAAAACTGCATTGAGATTATTAAGTAGCAGCTTAAACATGTAATGAAGATGTAAAACAGAGTCTTTGGAAATAAGATTTTCGACACTTAACATCTACTAGGAAATGTTAATTTATTTCGTGAAAAAATGCTAAAATTATTTTTACTTTAAAACGTTTATAAATTTGAAAATAAAGTGTTTAGCAGATTAATTTCCAACTATTGTTTGATAAATACTATACTTTAATGATCTTGCTCATTTTCCCGTCAATGTTTAGGTTCCAAGGCTTTAATCCTAGTTGCTCTATCTCGGAGCCATTAGTTGTATTTTCAATTTCAATAAAACCGAGTCTGCTACTTTTATCTTTGTTTGTGTTTGTTGCTTCCAAGGTATACACTTTCAGTATGTATTGACATTCACACTAGCGTTTGTTTAGTGCTGTATGGCGGCCTTAAAAAGTCGCCCCGACTATAAATCAGTAGTGAAATTACTTACTGGTTCGTTGGAATCATCAAGCCCAATCTTTGTGGCTTTAAAGTGGAATATCGCTTAAGCCGGTGCTAGGAGGCGTGTTGCACTTTACATTACCCCTCATGAACGGACTCAATAAAACCGAGTCTGCTACTTTTATCTCTTGCCTGTGTTTGTTGCTTCCAAGGGATCCACTTTGCAGTATCTATTCTTATCGAAATATTACAGGATTAAAATTAATGAATGATATCGATTGCTTGGATCGTACTGCCTATTTAATTATGTCTCTGTATTGCTGCATTGTGCCTATGCACAAATACACCATACGCTAATTTAACAATTATGCTTATTATTTCTCCATTTTCAAAAGAAACCTGTAAATTGAGAAAAAATATAAATTACCAGAATTATTAGCTTTGTCGAGTTGAAGTTCTTTAAGATAGATAGAATTAACAATGGCTAAAAAGAAATAATTGTCAATGTTCAATACATCATCCAGATAAAGAGAGGTGTTATTAATGGCTTCGATGATATGCCAGCGTATCTTTGGAAAGACTCTAAATGAAATCTCGTTCATAGCAATACAAAACAAACTCCGCGAATAGAGGTGTATAGTACGTACCCATAGGCATGATAAGGATACCAATAATTTGTCTATAAATGTGTTCTATAAATCGAATTAAAGTTCTTATAATTGAACATGGAAGCATTTTCAAGATAAATGTTAAAATAGAAGTTAAATATTGTTATTTGCCGAGCTCGAACTCTAAAAGTTGATGTGTGGTCTAAACAGGTTTTGGCACCGTACTCTACATGCAGTACTATAATTACCATGTCGACGCCAAAATACACCCAGGACATTAAATGTAAGCGATCATTGAAATCATAACTTTATACTGAAAGGAAAAAGAAACGCATAATCAAACAACTGCCTATACTACACTATTATATACACCTAATTCCACGTAATATTCGAGATATATCTCAAATTATTTTTTCTACAAAAAGGGGCTACAACTAATTACAGAAAGGAAAACTCTGTCATATAGTAGACCTTTTTTACCAAAGTATACCTTTTTAAACGAAATTTATAAATGTTGAAGTTTCGCTTGAAAAAGTCAAGTCATTTCAGTGTTTAATGTTAATATATTGCAACGTTTAAAGCCTAAGGTTGCTCCCCTGCTTGAGCCAAATGCGTATTCTGCCGATAATGAAACTTTAAAGGGGTAACCATTGGTGTGTTCGGTTCTGTTTAAATTTCTTTTCGAAAGGACAGACCTAATGTTGCCCTGTACCATTCGATTAGCAGTAGCATATTAAACATACAGTTTCATTTGACAGTTTATTGTTTATTCAAGTCCGAAGGACGGGAATGTGAAATGTTACAAACAATATACAAATTATTTAAAATTTAACACTAACAACACAATTACAACAACATGAGATCATAGAGCAACTGATTTACATAACTCATCAAAATGAGGGACTGCTTTTTTACAAAAAATGGCAATTCTGGTAAGAGTATTATTGTCATCGCTATTCATCAACTCACTATATTTAATTAATTTTTTATTTTTAAATCTATCATGAGGCAAATAATGTTTTCGCATGACCTTAACACATGTACGATTAAATAAGTAATGAAAATTCATCATCCACATCACCAGAATCGCAAACAATGCATTTCCTATTATGTCTTAGTACTTTAAAGTAATCGTCCATATTTCACTCGGTATTCGATGATTCATACACCTAATCCTAGGCTACAATAAAAAGAACCAAGCGTTGGACTTAAAACCGTGAAATATTTTTCAAGTTTAAACTCTTTTTTTTATACATTCTGTAATTTAAGCATTTACTCTGCTCATCAATCGAAGACTTCTAAGATTGAATATATTGATTTTTGAGAGTTTCTTTAACCTTATTTTTTAGTGACATTTACATTGATTATTTCTGTAAATTGGTTTGTCCAGATATCAAAAAAAACTCAATTTTGCAAAGTTGCATACAATATATAGCGGAAATACCCATTATGCGTTTATTTTTCTTTTGAGTAAATAAATCATCCTCATTAACGATTATAATTGAAATATGGAGTATGGAAGAGCATTAACGCAAAACAATCCAGCCATGTATAGTGTATACATGTACACGACTGTCGTGTAAACTAACATATGCCAACTCCAGCCATAGTGTATACATGTACACGTCTGTCGTGTAAACTAACATTTGCCAACTCCAACCATGTATAGTGTATACATGTACACGACTGTCGTGTAAACTAACATATTCCAACTCCAGCCATGTATAGTGTATACATGTACACGACTGTCGTGTAAACTAACATATGCCAACTCCAGCCTTGTATAATATGTACAACACTTCCAAACTCGAGATTTGTATACTGTTCGTATGTAAACATGTAAACACTTGCAATTCATAACTTGTATAATCTTCTCATCTACACGTGCAAAAACAACAACTGTAAACTGTATATTGTGGACATGTACAATTGTCAATTAAGGCATGCAAACTCAAAACGTATATTTTACAAGTGTACAATTGTACTATAAGTTATTGAATTTATATGGCTAAATATTACATGGAACGAGTTGTTTTGGCAAAGGACGACGAGCTTGCGAGTTGTCCTGCGCCAAAACAACGAGTTCGAAGTAATATTTAGCCATACAAATTCAATAACCTTTTTATTGTATACTTTCATATTGTTTTCGATCAATGTTAATTGTATGACTATTACTTTTCATTGTATTTGTGTTATTTTTTATAGCTTTTGATGGAATTCCTGTCTTGTTGTTCAGTTTCATTTTGTGTGGATGATTATTTTGCGCGAAAACGACGTCGACGTCGGATGACGTCATTAAAAACAACAAGCGACTTTCTTAAGTTTGTTTACCATTCGATAATGTTAAAAACAGTGGGTGAGTGACCATTTCAATTATTTTATCAATTTCTGCCATAAAAGGTTGAACAATAAAAACACGTATTTTTTTGTTGACACTATAGAAAGGATTCCGTTATTTTATTTGAAAGTAGTTCCTTATTTCTGTTTCGCGGCTCTTAGCAAGCACGAGAAAAAGTTCCGGTGCAATATCAATGTGTGCAATATCGTAGCTCAATGCAAATTAAACGGGACAATATCAAAGTTTACAATAAATATCGATATTGTTCAACTATACATTTCTCAAGTTGACAACATGTCTAGGAGTCTTCAAATACATATCGAGGGGTCAGCGCAAAACTATTGTTCCTACATACGAATAAAGAAGGAGATACAATAGTTTTGCACTGAACCCTCGATCTATAGATGATTACGTATGTTGAGAGAATGCTCGGAATTTTACGGATATACCCTAAGCTAAGACCTGCGCGACTTAGCGAGTCGGGTATTGACGGACATATCCGAACATCGCTGAAGGTTTATAAAGGAAGGAGCTCAAGCTAGTCGCCAGAAGTATGAAGTACGACTATGTGAGAATGTACATTCGTACGTACGTATGTATGTATCATTGTGTGTATATGTATGTCAATACGAACACGTTTAATATGCGTGTTAAAAAATGCCTATGTTTTCTTTGTATTAGCACAATTTCATTAGGTTCACCTCTGGTATGTATACTGCATGTGACCTTGTGAGTTCACATATACGTTCGAAAAGATACAGATCAACACGGGGTGGGGGGGGGGGGGGGGCGGGTGTTACTCATTCTATTGTGAATTTAAAACGTATTAAATAGAAGTTAGAAGGACTTTTCATACAAAATGAATCTCCTGAAAATATAGAGTTTTAAATTACACCTCCACCCGCCTGCCACCCAGCCCATTCGAATCGCCCCCACACCCCTCACCCCTCACACACACTTCAACTCTCCCAGCTTGACTGGAATCTGAGGAATTTTTACAACCCGTCATACATGGCAATACACTCTTTTATTGCTTAGCTTCACCCAACCATATCACACGAAAACGTGTCCACCCCCACACACATACATACCATCACCCACCACGCATCACCATCTCTTAACCTTTTGACGGTTAAAGAAATACACCATGAAGTACCGGCCCAGCAGAACCAAAAATAAACATACGCATATAAAACGCTTGTTAAACGTATACATACGTATATGCATATAAAAAAGATACAGACGGAAGTGTACATACGTACGAACGTACATGTGTGCTCACAGAGTCCCACTATACACATCAGAGGCAAACCTAATAATATAGAACGTAGTTGTGCTAACACATATAACACGCATTTTAACAGTATTTATACATAAATATACAAAGATACAGACGTACGTACGTACGAACGTACATGTGTTCTCACATTGTCATACTTTATACTTCTGGCGCGGGATTAACAACCGGCGCCAACCTTTAGCGAGATTCGGATATGTCCGTCAATATCCGAACTGTCAAGTCGTGCCCCTTTTTAGCTTCGGAAGTATCCGTTATTTTCCGCGAATACGCCAAATAAGGACATAAAAAAAATCGATAGAGATGTAATTCTAGACTTGTAAACCTGGACTTTTCATCCTGGACATTGCAGGAGTACCAGTCTGGAGTTGAAATTGCCCGATTACATTTTCATGCCTCTTAATTATTTCTGGATTGTACATTGTAAAGGTACACGTGTATAATGAAGTATAGACATGTCTGTGCTAACCTCTTCATGTTTCACAATTACATGTATACACGTCTGCATTTTAAATTTGGAAATTTACAAATGTAAAATATATAGTATCTACATGTCCGCATTTCTAAGTTTACAAATGTAAAATATAATACGTACATGTCTGGATTTTTTGCGTTAGTGCTCTTCCACACATAAGGTACCCCCTTTAGCACTCTTAAAAATAATGCGTGCTGCTTTAAAAAGTGAATTAATTGATGAAAAGTCGATATCACGTGTGTACATATCTTAGTATGACCGTTAAAATATACATGTTATTTATTTATATAAAACTAGTTTTTTTTTTATAAAAAAAATACATGTTCTTCTCAATGAATAAAATAGAAGTGCTGTTGCACAAGTACATACGATTGCTACGTTATTATAAATTCCAGTGGTAGTCCAACATAAGAGATAAAGTTGTTCTGGAGTTCTGATTTCGTATCGTTTTGATTCAACACAAATACTCAAATGTTCCCAATAGTTCGATTGAGATAACTAAGACAAACAAAGGACTCGACTCATCTAATACAATACAACGCTTTTTGAAACAGTGCCCATTCTAACCGGAGTTTGGACAATATATCCTCATCACGTCTGGTTCATGCTATAATCATTATGTAGATTGTGCTTATAACATAATAACAGTCTAGTCAAAATATTTTGCTACAGGGTACGTACGCAATGATACAGAAAATAACTGAAAGACAGCTAATGTCGATTCATTAGGTCAGATAAGTACACTTCATTAGTAAAAGGTCCATATGATGATAACACATACATGGATGTTTCACACATGGATAACATAAGGCAGTATGCTTTTAATTACTGAAATTTTAACACCGATTAAACACCTTAATATATTAGTGATGTGTGTTCTTGCTGCTAGATTGATACTGTTACTGTACAGACAAATAAAAAGAAATGCACTCTCGCCTACGACAATTAAAAGTGGTTGAACTCTTGTTTATCAATCAATAACGTTTCATACAGTTACATACTTCACTTTCAAATATTCTACCTACCGACACGGTACTATCTGTTTTCATTTCGTTCTTTTATTATTTGGAGTTTAAGTATGATGTTTATCTTTCCAGTGTCCTAATTATAATTGCGGTAGGGTCGTTAATTATTAACAACTAAGCTCCTTTATATCAAATGATAAATACCCTTACAATATAGAACATGGCATTATTTCTTCTGATAAACTATGTTGATAACATGTGTGTTTCTTCGTTTGTAGTAATACTTAGACAGCTAATTGGTTTCATATACATTTTTAAAGTGTGATATATATATATTACAGCACACATTAGCTAATGCACTTTTAAAAATGTTTAAACGGAGCACTTTAGCGTTGTAAATATGCATAACTGTGTTATAAAATAAATTCTATATATAAGGAATGAAGTTTAAAACAAAGGTTATGTTTCATTTGTTTTTGTTTGTTTTTTAAATGAAAGTTTGAAATTTAATTGTAGTCTTCATTTTAATTATATGTCAACGAATACTAAATACTAATTTTTAAACATTGAATATATATTTTAACGCAATACATTTGTAACTTTTGTTTTAATATGTACTATTGTGTTTTACAGTGCTCATATCAAATAACAATGTTGTAGACTATTTTTAAATGTAACTGTATTTGATATGTGACACTTTAATAAAATATTACTTACTTATATTACTTACTTACATTTTTAAAGAGCTTGCCAGAAATAACGACCAAGGTTAAGGAAAGATACATTTGACAATTCGCATTGTCCGATTACGTGAGTGGCTGATATCTTGAATAAATATAGCAACTATTTAATTTCTGGGTGTTAAATCAGTTGCGATGCTCTTATTAAATAGTATTTATTAGACACTACTAATATTCTATGTATAAGACTCCTCTGTACTACAATAGCCTTGAGGGTTCGTTAATTTCTACAACTACGTGTATATGTGCTTCGTATCAGCTGGACGTTATAACGGATTTGTAAAGCCTCATGCTGCAATCCAAATGGTTACATTCTCTTTGTGTATCATGGCCGGGTAGAGTATTTAAATATATATGTAAACCAGTAGAAACGCCACGGACCTATAACATATCAGTTCTGTTCGCATTTTAACTCCGCGAACATGGACTATTTCTTTGTATTTTACGGACTATTTTACGAATTTTCAATTAAAACAGACGCCATTTTTTTACACCCGAAATTGGGGGCGCTACCTCGGCGAGCACTACGGGTACCTATGGAGTCTAACAACACGCGTACAGTGTTTCATACCGTAGATTATGTAAAAACTAATACCTTACCGGACGAAATAACGTCCCATTATGTGTCAACACGATGCAGTGTTGGTGACTGACAGGTCACCGTGACATAACTTGACACGTGAAATTGACATGTTGGTCAAATTGGATTTGGGATTACTGTCTGCTGCTAGAGGTCCATGATCAAGGTATTTGTTTTATCATTAAAATGTGTTTGTTAATAAACAGTACACACCACTTTTAGATCGTACATATTTAGACATAAGCCAAATATAGTGCCTAAAAAAGTGGCGTATACTGTATAATAGAAAGTTTATATTTTTCGTGTACTCCGATCTTTCCAGTAACTGGATGTACTGTAAACTGTAGAACGTTTCGTGGAATAAAACAATTACTAGTAGAAATGCTATCAATGTCCCCCGCACCCCCGCCCACCCAAGTACGGTTGATGTGGGGAGGATGGGGGTGGGTAGATGGAGCTTGAATACCGAAAACAAGGAGGGGGTAAGAAAACTAGAAACCCCCTCCACCCCCACCCCTCAGATTCATGAATGTAAATTGTTAGCGTTGTCTCTTTATCGTTATGTTATCCCCATTTTCACGCACATTCGTGAATACATACTCGATACAACTACCATCGAAATAATGTAAACAGCCATTGACATGTCAGATTAGTATTTATGTACAGTAACATAGATCTACATACACATATGTGTACATATATATCCATGACAGTTAGTAGAGTTTTGAGTTTTCCTTTATAAATATGTTACATTATGTATAACAAAGGATAAACTCTGTCTGTTTGATCATTGACATTGGATTGATGTTGTTTTTCCGAGAGGCCTCAAATGTGTATCGTGCCCTTGAGCAATTCTAAGTGAATTGATACTGACGACTTAAGAATGTCAAGCCGAGTTAAATGCCATTGGATCATTTTGAGGTGGGAGCCCTTTTAAAAAATGTTTACACTTGTGTAGTTCTTTAAATGGAGCTTGTGTTATGCTTGCACGGTGCTGTTTAAAGTTACAGTAAAAATTTTTTCGGTGATAATGCAGCGTGATTGTCATATGAGCTCGTGTAAACTACATGTACTGGATACATGCGAAAACAAGTTGTGTTAAAGGGACACCTGGCAATCTTTTTTTTTTTTAAACTTCTGGAGTTTCGGTCAATTTTTCTGCATAATTTGCATTAGGGATCATTAATAGTATTTATTAGAATAGTTCAGAACTGTTGATAACATTTCACCTATAATATAGTTAAGTATTTGATAGAATAACGAAGACAAAATGAAACACTTTTATTTAATTTTTAATGCAAGCAGGTTTAAATTTAAAATGTTACCAGGTTAACAAATGGAGATGCTAATGTTAATGCTTGATAAATACTTCAAGAGTGCCGTGTGTCCCTTTAACATGAACTAATTACAATATTATTATGGTCTATGTGATGGGTCCCCAATTTATTAAAGGGACATAGAGCAAATTTTTCAATCTTATGTCTGTTTTACACATTTTCACATCAGAACAGACCACACATGTACAAAAGTGTCTTCTCAACTGCCCTATTTAATCGTGTTTTATTACTAAAACTAGCGGCATCACCAGGTTTTGAGATAGAAAATAAATAGTTGTATATTAATGTTTTCTCCCCATGTAAAATGACCTTACTAAGTCATTAAAGTAAAATATTCTATCAACAAAACGTGTAAAATTTAACAATTTTAGATTTTTGGCAAGAGTTGTATTTTATTCCCCTTCTAGTAAAAATGGCTTATAGAGCATTGCACCATCAGTCAGATTTAACTTTCCTTATAATAGATTCTTGCTGTAGTACTGTTGGGTGAAAAATACATTAAAATTGTTCTGTAATCATGTCAGGTCAATCATATACTCGTATGATACACACTATAATATGTATTGACCCTTTATTTGATGTGCCATTTACTCAGTTTTGGTCAAGGGACGTTTATAGCATATCGGCTTTGAATCCAGTGAACACGGATTCAAGTCTTACTGACGCTACTGGTTTACTTCGATGTATCCTGCTAGCCCATTGTGTCAAACTGTCCCATTCCCCTTAACATGCCCTAGCTCCCCCTAGCAACACCTGATTCAAATTGAATACTGTACGCGACTTATTTTTACTTTTTATTTTCTTTCAGGCTGCACGTCATGTGGAAGAAGACTCCATGTACACCACTGGCCAGAGTCAATGCTGAAGTTTATGTTCGCTTAATTATTTGCTTAATAAAGTATACATATGAACTAAAATATTGTCTTTATAAATATGTCTTCCACCACAAAGTGGTAGGTGAGACAGATTATATTTGGCTTTTCCGTTCGTCCGTCACAAATCTTGTCTGCGCTATTTGTTGGATTTTTACGAAACTTTGTAAGAAGCATCAGTATGTGCATATCAAATATTGAAGGTCAAGTGCGCCGTGACCCAATAATGATCATGAAAACCCTTGTCTGCACTGTGCACTTCCCCAGAAGCAAATCTCATCAAAATTCATGGTTTGAGTGCATTTGGTGAGAGAATGATGCCTTTTGATTTTGATGTCATTAGGTCAAATATCATTGTCACCGTAACATGATAATGTAAAATGTTGTAAACTGTAAGTCAAATATCATGAACTTAATGGATGGATTGCTTCTGGCGAGAGGGTGATCCTTTTGATTGTGAGTGGGTCAACGGTCAAGGTCACAGACCGGATAATGTCCGTAATGAAACTCTTGTTTACTTTCTCTAAAGCTAATTTCATAAAACGTCATACTTTGACTGCCTTTGGTGAATAATCCCTGTTTATTTTGAAGTCAGTAGTTGAAATGTCCGTTACCATGACCGGAAAATGAAAAGTCTTGTCCACACAGTTTTTCCTTTTACCTAAAGCAAATTTCATAAAACTTCATTGGTGTCAGTGGAAAGAGGATGATCCGTTTGATTTTTAGGTCAAAAGTCAAGTTCCTGCTGACATCCATTATCAAACATTTATAAACAAGGATAAGCATATGGTACAACACACATGTTATAATATAACTATATATGCCCTATAAACATGATAAAGATAACAGACCCGCACTTTTCGGATTCACGCGTACACTGTTTCACAACACCACAATCCATTGACACAATTTCATGTCCACATATTTATGTTATGCAATCTTCGAGTTTACACAAAATCATGTTTGTTACTGACAGTAGCATGTCTATTACTCGTCAGTCATTTACAGAAATAAATCAAATTTGATTAAAACTGCGCATTCGCAGCTATATACAACTTAATCAATACGGTATAGAGGGTGGTGGGGGTGGCATGAAGGGCGGGGTTGCAGGGATACTACCGTAATGGTGTCCTTGAAAAAAACTGCGAACATTCTACTCTAATAATTCATTAAATACAGAACAATGTTGAAATCAATATATCTCTTAAAAAGGATTTCACAATTTCATGGTTTTATATCCCGCGTGTACATTAACTTCGAAAGGCAATTGTTCATATTTTAGCGAACACGGTGTACTTTGTTAATTTTGGGGAAAAAAAAGTACTTTTTTCTGATTGACTTTAAATTTTGGTTTTTAATAGTAGACATGTCAATGAACACTTTCAAGAAAAACAATTCATTCTCGTTGTTAAAACTTCATTTTTTTGCAATTTTTTCGGATTCAGAAAATTAGCACTGCAATATATATGTTCACCATCCTCATTTCCTTTCCCGACGTACCGTTGCAATTTGGTTTGTTAAAACCTATTCCGAGCACTCCGGCATAAACCAAAAGCATGTATAGATCAGAAATTGAATCTGAAATGCATGGATACATACATTTGAAATATTTGTATTGAAATAATGGAATTATTTCATTTTTTGTGTACCCAGTCGCGTCTGTAAATGTATATGCGTTATGCCGTCTTTGAGTCCGTGGGTCATGTTAGTTAATCTTGGGGAAAAAAAAGTACTTGTCTCCGATTTCATTAAAATTTTGCATATGGACAGAGGAAAGATTTATCTATGCGTACATGCATTTGTTTTTATTCTCGCTTCTGAAATGACGAAATAAATCGATTTTGATTTAAAAGCGCATTGTTGGCAATTTAAACCTTAAAACAACCTAAATTTATCCCTTGGAAAAATACCTTTCACTATTAATGGGAATTCCACGAAGTGTCCACCAATTATGTTCGAACAATGTAGTTTGTGAATATTATTACTTTAACAACGATCTGTGATTGTGTTTTGTCATAATCACAGTTTATAGATAAGAGGTGTATAAATCTGACCAGTGAAAATTTTCCCAATAATGTCATTTTGTTATCGATTTTATCACGTGACCTTGTTTGATAAATATTCCTACGCCATAGGGCTGGCGTTCCTACTGAACTATTTATGAATATTGTTTAGCATTATTGTGCCCGTCTTTAATTGTTTGCATATCATATTTTTAATAAAAAATAAGTATAAAAGTCAAACAGGAAATGCAGCTTTCACAGAACACATTAAACCCCAAAACACGCAGAAAGACAAACATAATTGGCAATGATAATAAAGAATAAAGGCATATGACGTCACAAACAGAAAAAAGGTTTGACAAAAGGGCTAGCGTCTTGAAACGGTCAGTGGCAAAAAAGGCCGCCGGGGGTTTAAACCAGGTTCTAGGGTGCACCAAACCTCACACTTACCCTACTGTCATCCCAATAAAACAGGTAAATAAAGAAATCCCCGCCATGAACTATTCTCTAACCAACAAGGCAGCATTGATAGGCAATATAAGTAAAACACAAAGATGCTTGTGTATATATAAGTACAAAAACAAAATAGCATAGAAAGCCACAAAGAAGTTACTCAATGACTTGGCAAAGCCAGGGGAAGACTTAACTTGGTGTCATATCTGCGGCGTTTTATTTACTTCGGCAGTCCCTCAACACGTTCGAAACAACGATCATATCACCGATCTTTACCAGGTGTAAATACTGGGCTTGTCATATTTCAAACGCGGCTTGTATTTTAGTCTAAACTCAACATGTTATGGGTATTGTTCTTTCAATTTTTATAAAACATGTTATGAAGTATTTGCTCTGCTATATTTTTATCAATGTTTATCTCAAATTGTGACTGTTCATTTTCATTTTTATGGCGATGCTTTCAACAAAATTGTCATCTTCACCATGGGTCGCAGACAGTTATCCATATATTAAATATTGTTATTTGAATAACTGTACGATAGGCATACGTAACGAATAGGTGAGTAAAATTAATATAGAATTGTTTCATTTTGTTCAACATAAATAAGGGGATAAACAATATAAAATATGCCAACTTAAGGTATGTACCTATAACTACAATTAATGTAACTGTCGTAATGGTATATGTCCAACATTGGTTCTATTTATTTATCACATTTTCTAATTAAGGACACCAATTACATATCTGGAAGACAAATGTCATTGATTACACATACATGTGTAATAATTACAACTCTGGAACATCCTGGGATTTTTAAAAATATACATTCTGCACTGTTAATGACTCTGTTCAACTTACATATGTACTTTTAGGTATAAACTCAATGGTTGTAAAAAGTCAAATGCAGTCATAGAACGGAGGTTTGCAAGAGTCGCTAATTAATGTCTTAGACATGTGGAGCACTCCTTGGTGATATAGCAGCATACGTACATAAGGATATTATTGATTTCCAGATTAATATTTGAATGGCTCTCTATTGTTTGATACCTATATAAGTACTCCACTTAAGCTTATACTTACAATCAATCCACATGGGATCGTTTTCAATACTTAGGATGAATACAATTTACATATTGCGCTAATATGGTCAGCTACACTAGCGTGTTTTTACGTAACCTTATCAAAGTTATAATATTTGGGATGAAAAGATTACAAGAAATAATTGATAGTTCGGCTTTATACGTTCAGTAATCTGATAAGTAAAACAAAGTGTAAATAAACCTTAAAGATCCCAATTTGTTTTATTATGCATAGCTTACGAAAATACCAATTGGCACCCTAAAACCTTAGTTTTAAAATGATAGTACAATTATTCCATCCAATATCAGAACATGTATCTGGCAACGTCAATACAACATACTATACATGCATTCGCATCCTTGTATTTTTGTATCTAACATACTTTATTAAAATATTCAACGTTGATTTAATTGTTTATTGAGGTGCCTTTTAATTGTATATCAAGACCTCTGACGTCACGTCCTTCAACCTTTAGGTCGTCATTTTAAACGATTTTAAACGCATCCAAAGAAAAGGTTATAAGTCCAACAGGAAGAGGAGCATTCACAGAATATAGTCACTCGGACTCCAATAAGTATTACAATGCAATGGTGATACAAATCGTAATCACAAACACATTCAGAAAACAACAACATCACGAACGTATAAGGGTTTACAACAGGGTTGACTCCTTGCAACGGTCAGTGGCAAAAGGGACCACCGGGGAGTTCAAACCGGTTCACGGGTGCACTAAACCTCACTCTTACCCTGTTATTACCCATAAACAACAGAACAGTGTAAATACAAATAATCCCTTAAATTTGAGAAAGCGTAGATAGGTGTAATAAAAAAACAAGAGGCCCAAGAGGGCCGGTGGAAGCTCTACTGGTTAAAGATAAAGCTCTTCCAAAAATCATTCAACCGGAACAAAGTGATGAAATGCACAACTAGACCTGGAACTGATCATTTCTAAAAAGTTTCGTTTAAATCCGGCCAGGGGTTCAGGAGAACTAGTCCAGAAAAATTGTGTGTATTAAAAGTTTTAAAGGGCCAATTATACAACCGGAACACGGTGACGATATGTACAACTGGGCTTGACTCTGATCATCCAACTATGTACTGGATTCCTAAATTACACAAAAATCCGTATAAGGCCCGCTCTATTTCGAATTCTAGTGCATGCACCACCACAAAAATCTCCAAACTTTAAATTCCTGTCCTACTGCCGTTAAAGATCACGATAAACATGATTTTGGTAAAACTTATGAAAACTCTGGGATAATTTGTTTTGGTCTATTAAAAATTCAGGAGACGTTCTTGCTAAAATTTGCAATAAACGTCAAGTTTCATCTATAAGCACTTGTGACTTCTAGGCTTTCTAGGCTTTCTTGGTTATTGTCTTTTTGTATTTATATATACACACGAGCATCTTTGCGTTTTACTTATATTGCCTGTTAATGCTGCCTTGTTGGTAAGAGAATAGTTCATGGCGGGGATTTCTTTATTTACACGGTCCCGTTTTATTGACATAAGTGTGAGGTTTGGTTTTTAGAATCTGGTTTAACCCCACACCCCTTCCCCCCACACCCAACCCTCCACCAGCGGCCTTTTTTGTCAAGTCGGTAGCCCTATTGTCAACCCTTGTGTGTTTGTGATTTCTCATTTGGCCTTTTATTCATCTTTAAATAGTTTTTTTGTATCTGTGTGTGTTTGTGGTTGACTGTCGTCCTTGAATGCTACTTTACCTTTCGATTTTTATATCTATATTCTCTACACTATATACAACTTTACCACATCACCTTATCAAAGGCAAGCTTATTGCTCTTATTAAAAAAACATTCGCTAGGGAAAATACTACATTTTTAACCTAAAATAATATTAAAGCGTTTTTTACTAACGGCAGTTCAGACAATTACACTCTGTAGACCTGCCAAGAAGTTTGTGAAGCACTAATCGTCCTATTAGATTATATTTTCGTCAGGTATGGAACGACCGTTTATAGACAAATTGTTAACTGTGCACCCTTGTCGCAGATTTGTTTTTATATTTCTATGAAAGAGAGTTTATGTTGGGTCTTTCACCAGATATCCAGGCAGATGTTATTGAAGCCTTTAATGACACCTCTCGATATCTGGATGACACATTGAACATTGACAACTGTTTCTTTTTTACTATGGTTAATAATAGATACCCTAAAGAAATTCAACTTAACAAAGCTAACAAAATTTCCGATACTAATGCTTCTTTTCTAGATTTACATCTCTCCATTGAAAATGGTGAAATAATCAACAAAATATATGACAAGAGAGATGATTTTAATTTTGATATTGTTAATTATCCTCATTTAGATGGGGATGTTTCCCGAGCAACTTCTTATGGGGTCTATATGTCTCAACTTATTCGTTTTTCTAGAGCTTTTAATCGAGTTGAGGACTTTAATATTCGTAATCTTTGTATAACTAATACGATACTCCATCAGGGTTACCGTTACCATAAACTTCGTAAAACCTTTGCAAAAATGTATTATCGTAACCCTGATCTTCTTTCCAAATATAAAAGTAATTTAAGAACTCTTCTGCGACAAGGACTATCACAACCTGACTTCTATGGTGACGTGATTTACAAACTTCGTAAGATCCTTGGTCACGATCACTTCATACTATCTTTGTTAAACTTGTTAAAAGGTTTATTGAAAGAGATTATGACGCTATCATTTTTCAACGCACTGCAAGCTTGTTAGTGGACATATTCACAGTTCGCCACTATGCTTTCCTCTTATGACCGGATAGGCTATGGACCCTATGGTGACGTCTACCTAAAGCCCAAAAGGACGGCGACGTTTGATGGTTGTCTGCAATCTTGTCTTGTCGTGCCCTCAATGGTTTGTTCTCTTGTTGCTCTGGCGTCTGCCAAGCCATTGAGTACCTTCTTTGTGGCTTTCTAGGTTATTGTTTTTTTGTATTAATATATATACACGAGCATCTTTGTGTTGTACTTTATATTGCCTATTAGTGCTGCCTTGTTGGTTAGAGAATAGTTCATGGCGGGGATTTCTTTATTTACACTGTCCTGTTTTATTGGGATGACAGCAGGGTATGCGTGAGGTTTGGTGCATCCTAGAACCTGGTTTAAACCCTCGGCGGCCTTTCTTGCCACTGACCGTTCCAAGGCGGTAGCCCTATTGTCAACCCTTTTGTGTTTGTGATGTCTTATTTTGCCTTTTATTCATTTTATATATAGTTGTTCTTTGTTTCTGTGTGTGTTTGTGGTTGACTGTCGTCCTTGAATGCTACTTTTCCTGTTCGATTTTTATATTTATATTTAAAGCAACATTACGTTCAAACCAACAGAAGTTGTTAAAAATAAGATAACACAAGTTAAAGCTGTATATTTTCGTCGTATTGTGTCGAGAGATGGGCATACAATGTATGTTGTGAGAAGTTGTTTGTATTATGTTCAATCTCCCGAAAATGTGTTTGTTAAGTAGAAAAAATCCATGTCAGATAAGAAATAAAATATTTCCATCGGGTTTATATTGCGTGATATCTAAAATTAAGCCCCGCCCACCAGGTATTGACATATTTCAGTGTCAGGCAAATTAGTACCAAAGATAATTTATTTAAACTTAATAAAGGAATGAATAACGCTTTCGATGATCGAAACCATAATGAATGATAACAATCACGCACACTTACAACTTCTCCTTGGATTCACATCTCTCGCTCGCTCTGCTTTAATGAAATTATATTTATCACATGACTGAGGCGTGGGAGCATAATAAAACCATGATATATTTATCATATAAACTAGTGAATTAAATAATGAATGAATGCCGACTCATCGTTAGGTCTTTTCCGTTCAGCTCGGAGTACATCGTATTTGTCTCGTCAATTTCCGTTACTGCTAAAAGTAACGACGTCATTATTCGACGACGTTATATATATTATTAGGTTGCAGAAAACTAAATACTTTCCCATAGACCTCCTGTTGCACCTGTCAGCTAATATCTCAAGAATTATACACCAGATTTTCTTTAAATTACCTTATTTCATAGATATTTCCATCACAAAGCCTTTGAAAGTGTGAAAAAGACAATTTTTCTGCTCAAACTCTCTGCACATGTCTGTGTTTACAAACACTATTGAATCCGCACTGAATATTGACATGCAATTTCAATGGATGTTAAATTTTCAAAAACATTAAAAAATATTTTTTTATTTAATTTAATGATCCTGAAAATGCATATTGAATATTTCAAAGTTATATCTGCTGACCTCTGTGAACTCTGTGAACTTTCACTTCTGTACTGAATCGTACACAACAAAAGGCGGGGCTTCAGCCAGGCTATATTTAGCTGTACGCAACCTATAGACCGCTGCAAGAATACATGTTGCTTTTGAGTCCTTTTTAGAATTATGGAATAAACAGAATCTCACAAGCGTGCCTATTTGATACTGAATTTATTAAACTCGTTGGATAAAATTGATATGATGCTCGGCACCTATAATGTTATACAACTCGTTCAACAAATGCAGTACTAAACAGGTACACATGTACGATTCTCTATTGATAGAAATGGTTTTGATTCTATAATATCCTGTCCAAACCCTAGAAAGTAGGTTAGGAAAAGGGTGTTAATTGTTTTTAAAGGTTTGATATGAATCATTGCTTGAGTATGGAAACGGTATGAATGTTAGACTACGGCATATATTGATTATTATGTAAATAGTTTCTACCCATTATCTCTGTAGGAGTTGCTGTTCTATCTCTCCTACGGAAAGAAGTTTTGCTTTGATGCTTTTATCATGTTTATAGTAATATTGTCAAAGAAAATGTATCTACGGATGGCTATGAAATATCATTTGATGAAAAAATGAAGCCAGTTGCCTAAAAGGGCCATCTGTGTTGATGAAATGTTAACCAACAATGCTAACCAAACATATGCTTCCAAACTACACCACCGGACGACAATGCGTATACTTTACCATGAAGCAAAGGTTGTTAATTACCGGCAGAAAGGTACGGTATGTTGATTCTACTTATATCATATTGTCCCACGAATTATTAGGTCAACTGTTAATGCACCCTCATTTATTTCATCCTACGTCCGGTGCGCGTCGATGACGCATTCATGGATCACCAACTGGTCGGGAAATAGTATATCTGAACACAACTCCGCCCATTGTATCGTTATAGTTAGAGTAAAATCCTCACTGACTTTAACTGCGTCAGACATTCGAACAATTAAATATCGCATGCATTAATCATTGATATAATATGTATGACAAAATACTCGTACATGTCGAAAAATATCGTGTCATCGTGATCAAATTGTAATATGCGATGGTTAACGAAATTGTGCTTTGTTGTCGTTGAACAAGGAGCAATGTCTGAAACATACTGATAATGTATCCACAGTATACAAATACAATAATTGACAATATGATAACTGCACAGGAACAACACAACACACATAGATATATCAATGATTTATAACCTACTTCTGAGGTTAATGTAGAGCTTTTAGACCTATTGTACAGTAAAGCATCTGTATTGTCACTAATACTGATATATACGTATATATATGACAACCGACAAGAAATACTAAACCCAAATGGAAATATTGATATGAGTTCCGTGATCAATATTCTTAGTAATCAAATAGAAATGGATGCTGTCACGCAAAACGGATATCTGTATTAGCTTACATTTTAACGTCAGGATAATGCAAATTATCAACACCATTACGTGGTCCGAGTATTAAGCAAACTTTCATACCTCATCCAGCTCCTTCTCCAAGAAGTCAAAAAACGGGGTTTATGACATGGGGTTTATGACATAAAACCTTAATTTCGGCTTAAAAAGTTTGCATATTGTAAAACCAAAACATTTAATAGGTAATTTAAACAGGTTATCGCATTTCTTTTTCAGTAACAAAAGAATGTCTTTAAACGTGTATTATTGTCGAATGACCGTTATAAAATCCTGGTAATACAATATTTCCTATTGATTAATGAAATTAAGGCGGGACCACGTAATGCTGTAAGGTTAGATACAGCGTTCATCCCCTTAATGAGGAACAACAGTGGTTTGTCTCCCCTCAAAACTCCGTCCAACCATTTGGTTCACCTCTGTTTCTTTTGCTGTTTCGCTATATCAGAATACATTTCAATACCCATGTTAAACCATTGCAAACTCCTTTTTTATAAACATTTGTTTACACGTTGTGAATATTTATAAAAAGAAATCCATTTTAAGTCATTTTGAAAGTAATATTGTTTGAAAGGATACTAATTTATGCAAGAACTATTGAAAATGAACGCATCAAATAACAATACAATGATAAACACAAAGAAAACTAGACGGGGTTGTTTGTGTAACAAAAATATATGTCTCCCTCACACTCTCAGTGTAATGCAAATGAACCAACCTGGCTGGAAGTTGCGCTCTGCACGTCGTCTCGATATGGTGAACATTTGTGCCAAGTTATTTGAAAATCCCTCAACAGGTTCAAGCGATATGGAGCGGACACGAACTTTTAGTGCATATGACTTTCGACCTCTAAGTATGACACTGACCTTGAACGGACGTGGTTGAAAGTTGAGCTCCGCACGTTGAGCTCCGTCACGTGGGTGACACATAACCACATAATAGGACCTGGTTGTAATAGGAGGGACTGATTCTAAGGACAGCAGGGAGATAATTTACAGCTTACTGTTATCGGCAATTGTTTTGAAATATTGTCGTTAATGCATATTATAGTTCTTTGAGTATGTTGTTTGTATGTTTCGATAGCTGTAATAACGTGACTTCATGCAATATGTTGAAATGCATGATCTACAAAGAAAAAAAAGTATAATTGCCTTTCTTTTTAATAAAGTAAATATTTACAAACTGTGCAGTTATAATGTGTTTTATGATATATATTTACAGTTCAAAGTAGTGGGGATTTTATTTTATTTTAATTTCCAAATGTTGTTGAGCGGCTCTTTTTTACTTAACGTTTGGCAATGATTACACAAGGGAACACCTTGTTACAACTTCGTTTCCTACCCATCGACTTTGTTTGTTCGAGTTTGTTTGAAGTCATAAAGCAATGCCCTTGGATCAAACATTTCAGGATTCAAGTGTACTTGTATATGAAATAAACATTTAAGACCAAAATAACGTATATTAGGTTCGAGGTCATTCCAAAATAGCCTTTTAAATATATATTAAAGGTACACATGGCAATCTTGATTTTTAAAAACTCAAGACGTCCCGTTAGTTTTTCTGCATAACCTCATTTGTTCAATCATTAATATTAATTATATAAAGCAAATAGTTTTTGCATAGTATAATCTGTTGATAATATTGCACCAATACTATATTTAAACTTATGGTAGAATAGAGGAAAAAACCAAAGCTCAACATTTTATTTATTATAATTATATGCAAGCAGGTTTAAAATGATAATGGATAGGTAAACAGGGACGCTAATGTTAATGCTTTAGATACATATTTCAAGATTGCCATGTGCCCCTTTATACTAAGATACACAAGCTGAAAAAGAAATATAATACACGCAGCATTAAGTTGTCATCCAAAAACAAGCATTCAAAACGAATAACAAATACTCGGACAGAACAGAAAAGTTTGCTACCCCACATAAATAAACGGTTTGAAAACAGGGATACCGATTTGAAACGGTCTGTGGCAAAGCTTGTTAAAACCTGGTTTACAACACTAGAGTCGTTTGAGCCACAGACCGTTCCATGGCGATACCCCTATTGTCAGCCACCCTTTCATATTTGTGGTGTCGCACACTTTGTTTTTATTTTCCAGGTAACTGATGTTTGTTTTGAAAGTGTCGTTTTGGTTGACTGTGTTCTGTGAATGTGTCATGTTCAAAAAGCAAACAACTTTCAAAAGTATGGATTATATAATTATTATTATACAGTTAATATCAGGTCGGGATTATTACTTGATGTTTAAGGACAACTTTAATCGGAGCTCAAATTATAGACTCAAACACTTATTCCGCACTCCCTAATTTAATGGTATCACTATCGTGTTTACCTTCACTACTCGCTGGGGTTTAGCCTTATTTTGAATTAACCCAAAGAGAACACGAACTTAAATCTACTCAAAGACAACTAGGGAAATATCTAAGTAATACAATTATAAATGAAAATGTAATGCAAGTTTAAACAGACGGTTGGTACGTTGGTACAAAATAATAGTGCTTTCACCGATGAGTGTTTTCCGAAATTAAGTAAGTACCCGAAAGTAATGGGTGGCTGACAATAGGGGTATCGCCATGGAACGGTCTGTGGCTCAAACGACACTCTAGTGTTGTAAACCAGGTTTTAAAAAGCTTTGCCACAGACCGTTTCAAATCGGTATCCCTGTTTTTAAACCGTTTATTTATGTGGGATAGCAAACTTTTCTGTTCTGTCCGAGTATTTGTTATTTGTTTTGAATGCTTGTTTTTGGATGACAACTTCATGCTGCGTGTATTATATTTCTTTTTCAGCTTGTGTATCTTAGTATAAAGGGGCACATGGCAATCTTGAAATATGTATCTAAAGCATTAACATTAGCGTCTCTGTTTACCTATCCATTATCATTTTAAACCTGCTTGTATATAATTATAATAAATAAAATGTTGAGCTTTGTTTTTTTCCTCTATTCTACCATAAGTTTAAATATAGTATTGGTGCAATATTATCAACAGGTTATACTATGCAAAAACTATTTGCTTTATATAATTAATATTAATGATTGAACAAATGAGGTTATGCAGAGAAACTAAAGGGACGTCTTGAGTTTTTAAAAATCAAGATTGCCATGTGTACCTTTAAATGTACTAGACAACTTAAAAAAACACATAACAACTTACGAAATGCACATGACAACTTACGAAAGGCACATAACAACTTAAAAAATGCACACAACGGATTTTAGTTTGCACAATACAACTTACAAAATGCACATAACAACTTAGAAAATGCACAAGACGACTTACAAAGCGTACTGCACAAAATGCAAACGGCCAGCAGGAGGCAGCCGAAAGGGTGCACCAAACCTCACACTTACCCTACTGTCATCCAATTAAACAGGACAGTGTAAATAAAGAAATCCCCGCCATGATCTAATCCCTAACCAACAAGGCAGCATCAATAGGCAATATAAGTAAAACACAAATATGCTCGTGTAAATATAATACAAAAAAAAAGCCTAAAAAGCCACAATGAAGGTACTCAATGACTTGGCAGAAGCCAGAGCAACACGAGAATAAACCATTAAGGGCACAAAAGGAAAGATCATAGACAAACATCAAATGCCACCGTCCCAATGGGTTTTAGGTAGGCGTCATAATAGGGTCTACAGCCGGTCCGGTCATCGTACACTTAAAGAGGAATGCATAGTGGCGAACTGTAAAAGGGGTCCACCACAAAGCATCGTTTTCAACGATGCCTTTCCTTTCATTGTTCATTTTTCCACTCGATAAAATGTGAGGCCTTATATATACAACAGCGTAGAAACCACATATATATGTTCTATATAAGCATTAGCATTTTTAAATCAAAACAACTTTACCCACAAGATTAGTATTGTAAGTAACATAAAAACATTAATCTAACAATACATTATTATTTATGTTATCTGCGATTACATCAGCTTCAAACATCACTGTCATATGTCGAAATAATATTACTTGAAGTAATATTCGTACTTCTAAAAAAGAAGGGAGATAGAAATGGTCACAATTCTAAACCCAGCAACAGTAACAGAATCCAGGAGACGTATGATTTGTTTAAGTTTTTGAAAATATGTAAAACAAATGCTGTGTCTTTTTTGTGGTACAGTGAAGGAATAAGCCTTAACAATTGTGATGACTTTAAACAGTTCATGGAAAGAAGGATTCAATGTAAAAGTACACATGCCCCCAGCATCTGATTTATATACATATATATATATATAAACAAATATTACAATACACTAGTGTAATAAGTAAGCAAATCAAGGCAGAATCATCACCAGTTCTTTTTAGTTTCAGCTCTGCGTGCAATTGGAATTACCTTGTCGATTTCCGTAACTGTTAGAATATTACCAATAATTTAATTTTACTTATTGGTGGTCTTATTTAATTACACATTTACTTACTCATTACTTACACCTACCTAACTACCTATCATACCAAATACTACATTAATGGTACAAGTAGCTCCTTTACTTGACGCCAAGCATACAAAGGTAGTGCTAGGACTGGCCGGCGTTATAACATTACAAGGTGACTGCATGGGGTATCATGTCATGTGGCGATGGCGTAGTATTTTAGTGTATTAAAAACAACTATAAATATATATATATATAAAAATCTAACGGAAAATGATCCATTCGAAGACCATACTTAACCAAAACACACAGAAAAACAAATAATTACAAGGATAAATAAATCTTGTATATGACATCAAAAAAACAACAAAAACGGGTTGACAATAGGGATACAGCCTTGGAACGGTCAGTGCCAAAAAGGAAAAGCCACTTTGAGTTAAACCAGGTTTAAGGTACACCAAATCTCACACTTACCCTATTGTCATACCAATTTTTATTTTGGTATGAATTATCAGTAGCGTTATTTTTACTGGTCCTTTGGGATCAACGATCCCAATATAGGTGGCTTTAAAGTGGAATACCGCAAAAGCCGTACTAGGGGGCGTACTTTTGCTGCTTAACTTTCCTCTCATGAACAGACTCAATAAACAGAGTCTGCTACTTTATTCTCTTTGTTGCTTCCAAAGGACCTCCTTTATCAGTATTTATTAGGTAGACGTCATCAGTGTTGAAATTAATGCATAACTGTCTTTTTATTTAACATTGTGTGTACTATTTATATCATTCTGGGTCACACAAAAAAAGATAACTGTTACCAGTTCGGTAATATGTTTTTCTAAATAGAATTACGTTGTCATTACATTGTTGATATAAGCAAAATACCGGTTTAAACCCCCAGCGCTATTTTTTTTGCCCCTAACCGTTCCAAGTCGGTAGCCATATTGTTAACCCTTTATGTGCTTGTGGCGTCATCTGCCTTTATTCTTTGTTAACATTGCCATTTATGTTTGTCCTTTTGCGTGTTTTGGTGTTTACTTTGTCCTGTGCATTTCCTTTTCGACTTTTATACTCGTTTTCCTTTATTGCCGAAAAAACAACGTGTTTGTATTTTAAATCAAAGTTGAACCGTCAATAGTCAACAGTCAATTCCGTAAGCTAATTCTAAATAAGGCGATTGCCAATTCAGTAAAGCAGAATACCTCTCGTATTGCACTGCAATCTCTCTTGGCACTATAAACAACCCGATAATGTCGTGTCCTTTATTACACAAATCCATTTACCACTCTCGTAAAAAAGAATAGGCCAACATCTTCTTGTCGGAAATAGATTAAGAATATGTACATGTAAAATGCTTGTATAAATAATAAACGAATGCATTGTTTCTGGCTGGAAGAAAGATTGGATAATATATTGATAAAACCCACGATGTTTTTACTTACTTGAAGTAAGCAGATGGAGGAATCTGTTCGAGTAGCATGTAACGAAATAGAAGAGATAGACAGTTCTAGCCATAACAATGTTGATGGCTTTTGTCATTATAATAAATATACTGTAAAGGTGATCCTTTGGAAGCAAAAACACAAACAAGAAAGAAAAGTAGCAGACTTGGTTTCATTGAGTCTGTTCATAAGAGGTAATTATAAGATGCAACACCTCTCACGCCTCATAGCACCGGGTTCAGCGATATTTTACTTTAAAGCAACACAGAGTGGGCTTGATGATTCCAAAGGACCAGTAAATAATAACACTACTGCTTTGTAGTCGAGGCGACTGTCTACGACCGCCACATAGCACTAACCAAACGCTAGTGTGAATGATAATAAATACTGAAAAAAACACGTTCAATGATAACTAGAGGCAAGCTATATGACAAAACAAACATAAACGGGTTGACGGATTGACAAAAAGGTTAATTATAGGGCTACCGCATTGGAACGGTCAGTGTATATAGAAATCCCCACCAAGCTAACGGACTAGGCAGCATTAATTTCCAATGTAACTATAACACAGTCATGATCATATATATAGCAATATGGCCACAAACCAAGTACTCGGTGTCTTGGCAGAATGCAGAATGCAGAGAAACATGAAAATAACTTTTTTCATTTCTTTGGTCATTCGTTTAACATTTAGTGGGAGCTCAACTTCAATATGTGTGGCTTGGAAGTAGAATATAGCTTAAGCCGGTGCTAGGAGGCGTCAGAGTTGTTGCACTTCACATTATCCCTCATGAACAGACTCAATAAAACCGAGTCTGTCACATTTCTCTCTTGTTTTTTTTTTGTTATTTCCAAGGGATCCCATTATTAGTATGTATGTAAGTTAGAAATTATGAATTTGTACAGATGGCTGGAGGTATACATACAACACTGGTAATAGGTGGGTGGTCTGCCTTCACCACATACAATTGACAGTCATGTGTAGCCTAAAATGTGTTGAAAACAAACGTTAAACCGCAGACAAACAAAGCGTTCTCAAATATCTCTAATTATAAAAACATCAGAGAACATGATATAAATTCTGACATTTAGCAGTTGAAAAGTGTCAATAATAAGTTTCTACTAGCCACCACCCCAAGGAAAAATAACTACACTACTTACGGATACTCTATTTCTTCCGAGGCGATTTTACGGACAGCGGGTGGAAACCATCTGAAATTAAATGAATAGTTGTGTTCCATTATCCGAAATCAATTATTGTACAACTTTTTGCTAGAAAATGGAGGCGTATCATATTAAAAACATTGTGGCAACATTTAAACCTTTTAAAGAATGGACGTGTTTCGTAACCCGGGAAGATATTTAGAAAGCTCATCATTCTAAATGATTAAAATTATTCATTGACAAGGGAAATTGAAATGTAACGCTGGAAATTGTAGCACCGATGAAACAGGCACAAACTCTCTCGTGAATTGCATGGTAAGTGACGATGTTTAACGGATGGTGCTAACGGTGGGATGACAGTGATAGCTTGAATTTGTCAAAGTCATGGTATTCATCATACGGGTATTAGCAGATTGGCTTGATATATATATATTTAAAGAAAAATAAAACACAAAATAATGAATTGCTAAAAAAAAAAGTTAGAAAAACATCCATAAACTTTGCAAGTCTTTATTATCGTAACCCTGATCTACTTTTAAAAAATAGAAGTAATGTAGGAACTTTCTTGCGACAAGGACTATCACAGCCTGACTTCTATGGTGATGGGATTTACAAACTTCGTAAGATCCTTGGTGAAAACCACTTTCATACACACTTTATTAAACTTGTTAAAAAGTTTATCAAAAGAGGTTATGACCCTATCATTTTGCAACGTACTGCAAGTTTAATGGTTGACCAGTTTACAGTTCGGCACTATGCTTTCCTCTTTGATTGCGCGATGACCGGACATTTTGTGGATCCTATGATGATGTCTACCTAAATCCTTATAGAATGGTAGCGTTTGATGGTTTGTCTTTAATTTTGTTTTGTTATACCCTTAACGTTTTTTTTGTTGCTCTGTGCTTCTGTCAAGTCATTGAGTACTTATTTTGTGGCTTTGTAGGCTTTTGATTTTATATTATATTAAATATACATGATCATTGATGTGTTTTATTTATATTGCCTACTAACGCTTCCTTGTTCGTTAGAAATTATAACCTGGCGGGGATATCTTTCTTTACCTTATTGGTATGACATTAGGGTAAGAATGAAGTTTTAGTGCACCCCAGAACCTGATTTGAACCCCCAACGGCCTTATTTTGCCACTGACCGTTCCAAGGCGGTAGCCCTATTGTCAACCCTTGTGTGTTTGTGATCTCTTATTTGGCCTTTTATTCATCTTTATATATAGTCATTCTTTGTTTCTGTGTTTGTTTGTGGTTGACTGTCGTCCTTGAATGCTACTTTTATATCTACCTTTTCTTAATTATATCTAATATACTGTTTACCGATAAACATGCAGCTTTTTGATATTGTCTGGAATAGCTAAAAGCTTCAAAGTACCATTGAAAGTGATACATTTGATCAAGATATGATTTCCCCGAAGACAGATTCTATAAGAAATTCAATTTGAGAATGTTACACTTAATCAGGCGTTTCAAAATAGTTTATGCCACATTTTGTTGATGTTCTATACACGCCGGAATCGACATCTTTAAAGTGATGCAAACATTATAATCAATATGGTATGCAATACATTCTAATATAATCATTGAAATGCTTTAAATTAATTACTGAGATGCAGTTAGACATGTAAAAGCACTTGCGATAGAAACAGGAGTAAACAGCTTCTATAGAAACCACAAAGACCAAATGCAATAACAATGACACCGTACGTCCGCAATATACCACAACTTAAATCAAGTAAACAACTTAAATAGTCAATAAACAGGACGATAAACAACATAAAGAGTGGTGAAGACACTATTTACGGACTTGGAACGGTCAGGAGGCAAAACGGCCTATTGGTTAGCTTAAATTGATTTCAGTAGTTCCAACTGTCGCTATTATCACGTCTGCTGCGCCCAAATTGACAAGACATTTTAAATTAAAGTACATAACTACCTGAAAAGGAAACCGGGCACAATAAAAGTAGACAAAACAGACGAACAGGAAATGTATCATTCACAGAACGCTGTCAGACAAAAACACGCAATCAAACCAAACAACAAGTACAAGGACAAATAAAATAAAGTATGCGTCGCCACTCTCTTGAAATGCAGTACATAGTAGGGAGCTAGCTTATTCCGCTTGTTATTTACAGAAAACTTCATAGTCTCCAAAGCTGACACATGCTGGGAAACATTGTTCTGTCAGGCACCCACATGTAGGTATAGAATTTGAACAGAAAATGTTGCATTCACAGAAAATTCACCGAACAAAGTCAACCAAAAACACGCACACAAAGTAAGCGACAATTTAAAGGGAAAGGCAAAATCTGCGACACCACAAACATAAGCGAGTTGACAACAGGGCTACCGCCTTAAAACCTTCAATGGCAAAACATGTCGCTGAGGTGTGTAAACCAGGTTCTATGGTGCACCAAGCCTCATTACTATGTACATCCCAATAAAACGGGACAGTATACATTAAGAAATATCCGCCAGGCACAATTCTTTAAGAAACTAGCTTCCATATGAACAAGAGCATATTCTAAATCAAAGTTCTTCGTACTGAATGGCGAAACATTAGTGAGCAAATGGTTTGGAGCTGTTCCTATAGTTAAGAATAAAGATTGTATGAATTTTTATGATTGTTATTGGCGAAGTGATTCTTCAAGTTGTTACATGTTATAAATATGTATCCTTATCCTTATCCTTATCCACTGAGCAAGAAGCCGCTGAATCTTCACCTGAAGTTCATGAGTAAGGGTTGCAGGAAGTGGAAAGTTATTATGTGAGATAGTTGGTTAAAATAAAATAAAAATAGTATTCGCCATGAACTTGTATTTTTAAAAATGTATTTTTAGATGTGGCGGAAATTTTGAATTTCCGGCCGAACTGATTTTTACTTAGGACCAACTAGACATCAAGAGCAACATTCCTGTAAAGTGTTATGCAAATCCATCATTTCTTTTTCAGAGTAATCGCCACAAGTGTTTCCTGTATAACTCTATGTAAACGAAGATGGTCGCTGTTGGTATCGAATCGAAATGAATTTTATGTATGAACAACTACATGTCATGCCAGTCATTTTAGTAAGTTTCCAAAGCAATATTACTTATGAGTTTTGAGAAATTGTCGCCACAAACTTGTATTGTGTAAATTATATTTGTAGCTGTGGCAGCCATCTTGAATTTCCGGCCGGCTTCTTTTTTTGCTAGGACCAACGAGACAGCAAGAACAACATTCTTGTAAAGTATCATGGAAATCCATGAAGTTGTTTCAGAGGAGTAGTCGCCACAAAGTTTTCCTATATATCTCTATATAAACAAAAATGGGCACTGGCTGACATGTTTGACATCGAATCGAAATGAATTTTGGTTAGGACCAACTACATTGCATGTCAGACATTTTGGTTTAAGGTTCCAAATCATAACAGGTATGTCTCCACAACAGTGCTCCAAGAAAATTAAAATTGGGAAATAGCCTAGGGCACGTAGATTTCAAAAGTCCAATTCCCTCACTGAGAAGTCCACTTGCCCTGATTGAAAAGTTACTTGCTCTGATTTGTTTAACTTGCCCCGAAATTGTTATTACCAATGACTATTTACCAGTACAAATGTTTTGTCGATATTGAATATTTCGCTTTTTTTACTTTGTTTATTTATAATTAATTAATAATACACATATGCTTAGAATCAAACAATAAGGTTCTATTTTCCTTTATTTTCCGTTTACTTATCCATTGCATCATATAACAAAAACAATATTATTTTCTTTTACAATTTAGGATCCCGCCGCAAATTACTAAAAAACCGTACTGTTTTATTTGATGTTTTTCTACTTAGCAATAGTCTTGATCATCTTCGACGCTTGATTGTAAACACAAACATTATAAGCGTCGCAAACTTCTAGACAAATCGTCGGACTGAGATGATGCGTTCAGTAAAATAGGTCTGATCTTGATAAATATGGTAACATCCGCGTGATATGGTAATATGGTAATACCGTTTTCGACAAAAAAGAAAATATGCTAAACTCACCTAAATGGTATTAGAAATGTGTTAGAAACGTTTCCTTCATTTATAAATGTTATAATTAATATAAGAACTTATGAAAACATAGTTCTCATTTTGAATCATTGAGTTCAGTATATGTCTAGCTATCTTGTATCCGTTGGTAGCAGCTTTATTAAATTCACAGTGCTAACACCATTTAAAGAATACTCCGAATCATTGAAGTGTGTATAAATAAAGTTTAGAAATAGTTTCAATTCATTCTATTCAAATTTTCATGAAAACGAATTATCATGGAGCGACCTAACACATTTAAAATGAGTTCATGGCAAAGCATAAACTGTTACGATTAGTAATCTCTACCATTTGTTGTGGGTTTGTAAGTGAACTTTTGTGAAAAGTACTTGCATGCACTACACCGATTCGAGTTTCACTAAAGAATAGAGAAATAGAAAGTATGTCTACTTTTTAGTTTCTGAATATTACCTGGAGGTCGGAATTTAAATTGATTTAGTACAGAAGTGGTATTAACTTGACAAAAAACGTATTTCTAAATATTGAACTAGAGCAAAATATATGAACATCACAGAGAATGAAGATTAATTCGTGATAAATTGATCGATACGTTACGTGCAAAAACTAGAATCTATAGGATGTAGAGAAAATGTAGGCACATATACAAGGTGTAGTCCATTTATGGAAAGGCGCAAATTACGACGAAACACCGATGAATCTGTTTGTTTGAGATGTCGTTTGCATTTAATATTACTTTTGCCTTCTTGCCTTCTTGTTTGTCTGTTTGTTTCTGTGTTTTGTGGTTGACTGTCCTCCTTGAATGCTACTTTCCCTGTCCGATCTTTTTATATTTCTTGGCTGCTCAACCCTGGTGGATATAATGGATAGTGGCGGCGACTGCCATACTGCATTGAAGTACGGTATGGTATCATGAATGATTTTGGTTTAAACATATTTTATTTCCATATTATACAACATGCATATATAAATAGTACAAAGTTAATAGGATTGGAACGAAAGAAAGCAATCTTATAAAGTTCCTCTCCTTGGTATTTAACAAATGCAATTGGTGTTGGCGGTTAAAACAGTTTAAGTTTGTGATGTCGTTTACTTTTATTATTATTTTTGCCTTCTTGTTTGTCTGTTTGCATGTTTGTTTCTGTGTTTTGTGGTTGACTGTCCTCCTTGAATTCTACTTTCCCTGTCCGATATTTTTATATTTCTTATTGGTGGACAAATACTGTGAGTATATACTGTTATAGATAGATAACTATATCTTTCACAGAACACATCCAACCATAAACACGCATTAAAATGAAGAACAAGATCTACAAGAATCCAACATATATGTTTCAATGGCCTGATAACTGGGAAATGAGAGCAATAAAAATTGCAGCTGCGTAGTGGAGGATCTTGGAAGGAACAAAGTTCAGATGTTAAATCACTAAAAGATCCCAGGAGATGTTGTCAGAGAGCGAGTTAAAGGCTTGGCAGATATTGAACATCACAGTTGAGATTGGTTTCTTTTTTTTGTATGATGGCGTTATGACTACGTTTGAAGAAAATGATTGAGGCCGTTCCTAGTAAGTAATTTGTATTTAAATATAGCATCTGTGAGGCATGAATGGCGTACATCATGGCCTGTTAATGAAACCCAACATTAAACTTTATTAATTTTACATATGTTGTTCGCTGTGTTAACTGCTAAATTCAACTTTAAAACAAATGCAAACGTTTAAAGACTACTCAATTTCTACAGTTTTATTCTAAGCAGAGATAACGCTTAAACTAGTATGCATGCTAATAAATAACAAGAGGTAACGCCTGATGGCGTTAAAGCCGGGTTTTAAAGTTTAATAGTTGGTATATGTGAGGTTACTGTCTAACGTTTGCAATAATGTGACATGCCAATGCTGAGAAATGATGTTTAAATACAATTTAACATTTAGTGACAAACAGAACAAACTTAAACAAAACGGTTAACGTAATGAATATTTGGGAGAAAATAGGTCACAGCGACATAGTTTTCTGGATATCGTAAGTATTTGATGAAAAGAAGGTGCTGTTAAAGTTTGATGAACATCGGACATGGTACTGTTGAGATTGAACACAAATAAATTCCCACTCGTCTTCCGAATCTTAAACAAAAGGTTAACGTAACGTATATTTAGGAGAAATTAGGTCATAGTGACCAAGTTTTCATGTTATGGTAAGTGATTGATGAGAGGGATATGCTGATAACATTTAATGAAAATCAGACATAAGATGAAATCCACTTCATTGCATAAAATATAATGGAGATCTCATTCTTTTAAATTATATGTTATGTAAGAATGCATATGTTTTTATATTGAATAGCGTACACATGGCTCATATATAAGATTTTTCATTTGTATCTTTGAAAATAAAAGTTCTCTTTAAGCTCCAACACATAGTATAATACATGTATTCATACAGCGTGTAGTAATAAATACTGGAAAGGGGATCCCTTGGAAGCAACAAACACAAACACGGAAGTAGCAGAATCGGTTTTACTGAGTCTATTCATGAGAAGGAATATAAAGTGCAATACCTCCCACTTTCCCTATCACCGGCTTATGTGGTATTCTACTTTAAAGGCACAAGGAATGGTATTTATGATTCCACCATATCAATAATTAGTAATACTACTGATTTGTAGTCTGGGCGACCTTTTGCGGCCGCTACACACAAACTAAATAAACTACCAAATGATCACTCTCTGGCGAATATTTTCAATAATATTTTGTCAATACATATAAAGACAAATGTGTATTTACATTAAACAGTATTTTACTACAGCGTAAATATAAAACTGGATTTTGTGAACTCGGAAGACCAAGGTAACACAGGTAGGTTACACAATGTCTTGTTTGAAGATTTATGGCCACCCTTTTTGTAGTATTATCAAATAAAATTTTTAAATACCTTATGAACATTTCATTATAGTCCCGGAGATAAAAATATACTTAAAACCGCTACAAAGTTGTATGTAAAAACAAGTATTATTTGCATGACGTAAATACTACTTTTACCACTGCGTGACTGCACGGGGAAATGACGTAAATCTGAATTGTATAGCTGCATAACTATTGCCAGATAATTGATAAATACATTTTCTTGTGGATTAATTTACCTGTTCAAAGTTGTGTACGTCATCCAATAACATCTTATTCTCGCTTTTCACAGATATTGCGATGTGTGAATTGTAAATATCTATTGTTTTGTATTTATTTCGATTTAAATAAACATAAACATGTTAATGAAACAAAACATGGCCGGAGAACTTTAACTACAAAACCATTACGAAACTGTTGACTGATGAACCAAGATGAACAGATTAAACCAGATAAACAGCTGAAGAAGTCACGACACTGTCATTGATTCCTCGGATGTGGACGAAACGAATATTATTATAGTTAGCGTATTTGCTTTAAACCACGAGATGGTATGCGATATGTAGCCATGCCATTATAATCAAACACTGCATTATTAATGTATACACATGTTAAACTACAATCAACGAGTTCAATATCGCCTTAGGTCACTACATCATTAGCCACTCATTTATCTTCTTTTTACAATGCACACAATTTTAATTTTGGAAGTTAACTGTTTAACATTTACTATACATACTCATTAAAGGAGGCATACCCAACACATGTCATGTACAGTCTCTCGAAACAAGGACGAAGAAAAAGGAACAGACAACTAACCACAAGACGATGAAGATGAAGGCGAAGAGGAAGAAGAATAGCCTAAACGAAACAAACCAGTGCATCCACCCCTTATTATGTTGGACCAACACATACAAGAAGTTACCTCCCATAAACATCTTGGTTTAGTTTTTTTCAAATGATTGTAATTCGCACTCACATATCGAATATGTTCAATCCAAAGCATGGCCCAGAATAAATATTTTAAAGAAGTTAACACCAGTTAGATATGAAATCACTTGAAACAATATACATATCTTTTATAAGGCCACGTTTAGAATATGCTGACGTCATGGGATAATTATACAGCTTACGAAAAAAATGAGCTTGATAAAATACAAAACGAAGCTGCAAGAATTGCTACGGATACAACTAAACTAGTTTCACTTCACAATTTAAATCAAGACTTATGCTGTGAATCTCTCGACTCGCGCAGGATAAAACATAAACTCATATGTATGTAAGATGATTAATGGTTTAACACCTTAGTACCTATCATTGTTAGTCTCAACACCAGTTCATGCTGCAACTAACTACAATTTACGCAATGCAACTGATTTTTAAACCATTACTTTTAATTACCTTCTTTCCTTCTGCAACTCGTGAGTGGACAAACTTCCACCGGAGGCCAGGACATTATTTAAACCGTAACCAAGTACATACCCCCACCATACTAACACAGGTGCTAGACGGGCACAACTTATTTAACTCGTCTTCCCACTAAATGTAGTTCACTAAATAATGACCTATTCTTAAAAGTAGTACGGATTCACCGATATGTCAATGTGGAAGCATTGCAAATACACACTGTTTTAACTGTCCGCTTTATGACAACATTCGTACGGAAATGTTCGATACATGTTCGATACATGTTTAACACCACTTTGTAACGTCTCATTAAATAGACTAATATACGAAAACCCGTAGCTCGTAAGCCAAACAAATATTACTATATTCGAAGCTGTGCCCAGGTACATTATGTTGAGTAAACGGTTTTAATTGTACTTTTTCTAACATTAAATATAACTAGGAAGCTGCTTACTACTATCTTATTTATTTGAACAGAGGAATGCTAGTCGCGATGTGTGCTGTATGCGCTCGTTGCCCCTCCCCACTGTCACCGTTCTTTGTATCCCAAACGTTTTCACTGTTATTTTATAAAAAAATATATAAAATTTCTCATTTTTATTTCAATATAATCTATCATTTTGTTATCGTTTGAATCTAAATTACCTTAACTTCACTTTATTTTGCCTTAGCTTTATCTTTTTGCTGAAAGTTTATATGTTCCGTCTGTTATTTCTTGCTACAGTTGTAATGTTATGGATGAAATTTCTTGCTCTAAAATTTGAAAATATAACCGTAATTTTTATTTATTACATGAAACAATCTTTCCTAGGAGACGAATTCTATAAGCAGTTTGCTTTGATTCTAATCCTTTTATACGATTGTACTATGTATCTATGAAATGTTGTAAACCATTGAAAAATACTTTTAAACCAAAAAGAATAGAAATATGACTATGTTTTATTATAGCATTATACTTAACCGGTAGTGTATTAGTAAACTGTGCTATTTTTGTCTCGCCCACGAAACTGGGTAGCGAGATATAGCAGTCACATTTCCGGCGGCGGCTGTGGCGGCCACATTTTAAATCAACTATATCTCAAAAACCGCTGCTCAAATTTTTCTGAAACTTTGTCAGATGCTTTATTGATTGCCTCATTTTCTTTGTTTGAAACTTGGTCATATGTATTGTTGGCATTGGTGGACATCACTGAATAACACAAAATACCAAGGTCAAGGTAATATTTTGCTTTTTTCCCCCCTCACTTAACCTTGGTTAGGTAACTTAACCTCAATTAACTTTATGTGATTGCCTCACTTTATGTCTTTGATACTTGGTCAAACGTATTATTGGCATTTGTGGACATCGCTGAACGACAAAACATACCAAGGTCAAGGTTATATGTTGCTTATTTTCCCCAAACTTAACCTTGGTTAGGTAACTTAACCTCAGTTAACTTTATGTGGTTGCCTCATTTTATGTCTTGGACACTTGGTCATATGTATTGTTGGCACTGATGGACATCGCCGAATGACACAAAATACCAAGGTCAAGGCCATGTTTTGCGTTATTTACCCTAAACATCAGTTTGGTTAGGTAAGTTAACCTCAGTTAACTTGTTCTGATAACTTGTATTTCTTTGTTTGATGCTTGCTCGCATTGGTGGACATCACTGAACGACAAAAATACCAAGGTCAAGGTCATATTTTGAATTATTTTCCCTAAACTTAACCTGGGTTAGGGAAATTACCCGCAGTTAACTTTTTCTGATATGTTTAATTTCTTTGTTTAATACTTGGTCATATGTTTTCTTGGCATTGGTGGACATTGCTGAACGACAAAAAATACCAAGGTCAAGGTCATATTTTGCGTTATTTTCTCCAAACTTAACCTTAGTCAGGTAACTTAACATTGGTTAGGTAACTTAACCTCAGTTAACTTTATGTGATTGCCTCACTTTATGTCTTTGATACTTGGTCATATGTATTGTTGGCATTGGCGGACATCGTTGAACAACAAAAAATACCAAGGTCAAGGTCATGGTTTGAGTGATTTTCCCAAAACTTAACCTTGGTTAGATAACTTAACCTCATTGAACTTTATGTAATTGCCTCACTTTATGTCTTTGGTACTTGGTCATATGTATTGTAGGCATTGGTGGACATTGCTGGACGACAACACTATCAAGGTCAAGGTCATATTTTTCGTTATTTTCTCCTAAACTTAACCTTAGGTAACTTAACTTTGTTTAGGTAATTTCACCTCAGTTAACTTTACGTGATTGCCTCACTTTATGTCTTTGATACTTGGTCATATGTATTGTTGGCATTGGTGGACATCACTGAACGACATAAAATACGGAGGTTAATGTCATATTTTGCATTATTTTCCCAAAACTACACGCTGGTTAAACAACTTAACTTCAGTAACTTAACTTCTTATGATTACCTTGATTTTATTTGTTTGATACTTGGTCATATGAAGTTTGTCTTTGGCGGACATCATTTAAGCACAAATTTAATAAAATATTTCATATGCCGTTTGCCGCGGTGGGCGAGACACCCACAGACCGAGGTGTTGTGGTGTACCATGTATTACGTACAAGGACTCTGTTGAGCTGTATACACACTGATCAAAACGAACGTGGCATGGCATGCATTATACTTAAGCGTTTCGGTGGGAAGTTCATGTATGGTACGTCCTCTACATGCATTCAGAAACATGTTACCCTCTTACAATCATATTATAATTGCGTGTGTGTGTGTGTTTACTTCTTGCTATAGACTGTGATTAATATTATATGGTCAACTTGTGTTCTACTCATTAATAGTGCTTTCCAACTGCGATATAGAACACCAAAGCGTCTCAAATCCAAATATACCATTATGAATGCTTTCATTGAAAGCAAATCCCATTGAAAAATCCAATCCAATTAAAGAAATAAATATTTATTTCGGCGATTCTAGATGATGGATGTCAATGTTGTGACAAGCTGGAATTAGGCATGAATTTGAATCAAAACTGACAATAAAACGTATTTGATTGAACTATATTATCTAGGAACACGGAATATAACTATTATACAACGACACGTCTGATGAAGAAATGCAATTTTAAACTGAGCATTAACACGAAACCATTTCGATAAAGGCAAATACAATCACTGAGATATACTGACAATAAGCATAAGGCGAAAATGGTTGCGATAATCAAAATATATCTCAGCAATAGCACGAAACCAGGGACGTAGCTGACCTGAAATGCCTCATTACGTGGTTCCTCCTTAATTCCATTAAGCGATGGGAAAACGTACATACGCAAGATTTTATAACGGATATTTCGACAATAAAATATGTTTAAAATTATTTCTTACTGAATAAACGCGTTAACCTGTTTAAAATTACTTATTAAATGTTTTAAATTTACAATATGCAAACTTTTTAAACCGAAATAAAGGTTTTATTTCATATCCCAGCCAACCCCGTTTTCGCTTCTTCGAGAAGGGTGTTGGATGGAAGTTAATACTCGGACCACGTAATGCATGTATAGGCCCGACAAACTAGGGTGGTCCGCGGATCTTTTTTAACTTAAGCTATGCAATGGTGTATTTTGGTGTATATTTGACAGAAAACTTCATAGTATTTTAAGAAAAGTTTTTTTTGACAAAATCTGAGAATTTACCTTTGAAAGTGTGACAGACTTGAACTACAATTCATAATGCCTGATTGATGCGTTCGTTTTCAAAACCGTTTCTGAATTTTTAACCACCTCATCCCTCTCCGGCTTCAGTTTTTACTGCATTTTTGGACTTTTCATATTTTTCATTTTTCAAATTGATGTATGGCCTAATAGTAGCTACGCCGATGGAAACCAGTTCGACAAAGCAAACCCCGTAATAAAGCATTCTGGAAATTAGCATAATGTGAGTACTGCTGTGAGATTTTAATATACCAGTATAATACTTTAATACAATAATGAAACAGTGAATGAATGCATTCAAAACATTCAACAATTACACAGAAAATAATAGAAGCCCCTGGGGGTAAAACCAGGATCTAGGGGGTACCAAACCATACCCGATTAACATCCCAGTTAAACAGAGAATTTTGTAATTAAGAAATCCCCACCGGGCTGAATCTCAATATAAACTCGGCATTACTGATAATAATCATAAGGAAAATACAAAAATGATCCTGTATATATGATCAAAACAAATTCTAATAGCCTCGGTTTTTGCAGCATTCAATATTTATAATGTCAAAAGTACAAACATTTAAGGGATCCCGAATATAGTATGCATATGATAGGGAACATGGAACCTTCAATGAGCTATTTTAAACCATTCCATGTCGAGCAGTATGATCTCTGTTTCTAAGAAATGTTTTGCCCTAAACAAGAAAACAATGAGCGAAATAAACAAAAATGGAATTTATCTGGGAGGAGGGTACTAAAGCCTAGGTATCACAAATAACAATCAAAATACTAAATTAAAAAAACAGACAAAATATCCTAAGGTGATTAAGCAATACCCCGAAAACTTTAAAGGCTAAAGAAGTGGAACCACCTATTCGAAATTAATTTAAGAAACAAAAAGTATATACGTATTTATGTCTAAAACATTTTGAGCGGTAATGCCATTTTATTCTAGAGCTACTTCATGTACATATATATATATATTCTTCATGATAAAACTGCCTCGTGTGGTTCCCGGGGGCCCCCGATTGGTCACGGGGCAAAGATTAGGGCCACTGCAGATCCGTTTAGAGGGGTAGGCAGTGGGGTAGAATCCCCCCAAATTCATGTTATTTTATCATTTTTTGTTCATGTTCATTAAAGGTCTTCATCATGATCAATGCATTTTTTCAGGTGCCATCTCGCTCACATCAAAAGAGCAGTGGCAGAAAAATAATAAACATGGCTCCAGCGTAAATGGAGTTTCTACGATAGAATTTGCAGCAACTCTGCAATTCAGGGTGAGAAGGTTCTAGGCCCATTTATCTCGATAGGCGCAATATAACCTTTCTTGTGTTGGTGCGCCTTAAACCCCCAATTTAATTCAATTCACTTCATGATAAAACTGAAAACAAACAAATAGCATAGCTGGGAAGTAATTATCTATGCATCGAAATATAGAGACTATGGATACTTGAGTGATAGAGGACAATACTAACATTAACTTTATATTTTCTAATTATTACTGAACACAACAAATATTATTAATAAACAAATTAACTCATGTTGTTCTAAATTGTCTGATTAAAATGATGACATATAAGATAATTGTCTGCATTCACACGTGTTCCTTTAATTCCTTCATTATATTTACCCAATGACGGTTCAAATTGTTTCATTCTATTTATTGGAAACAATAAAAGTTTGATTAAAATGAAACGTTCAAAATAGATAATACTTCGACCAGAAAATATATCATTTACAGATTGCTATCAACCAAAAACACCAATCATTACCAGGGGCGGATCCAGGATTTCAGCTTAGAGGGGGGGGGGGGGGGGGGGGGGGAGAGGGGGTGCGGCGTGAGATTTTGATCAAATTTCATGTCCGTTTCTAGCCTCATAAAACGGTTGCGGTAGAGCATTGATAGGGTAAAAAATACCGTTTTCAAATAAAAGGATTTAACAATGTTTTAATTAATCCACTCATTAGCCATTATGCGTCGAGCGAGCGAAGCGAGCGATAAAAAAAATTATACTGAGGGGGTGCATCTAAATTGTTTGATATTTTATCTACAGTAACATGGACATACATGAATGAATAAAAAAAAGTCCGTTTTCAAATAAAAGGATTAAACAATGTGTTAATTAAACCACTCATTAGCCATTATGCGTCGAGCGAGCGAGAATTTTTTTTATACTGAGGGCGTGCATCTAAATTGTTTGATATTTTATCTACAGTAACATGGACATACATGTATGAATAAAAAAGTCAATTTTCAAAGAAAAAGGATTTAACAATGTGTTAAGTAAACCACTCATTAGCCATTATGCGTCGAGCGAGCGAAGCGAGCGGAAATTTTTTTTACTGAGGGCGTGCATCTAAATTGTTTGATATTTTATCTACAGTAACATGGACATACATGTATGATCCGGATTTTTTAGGGGGGCGCGCGCCCCACTGCCCCCCACTGGATCCGCTAGTGATTACGTGTTCCGGCATTAAATCCATTAAGCTGTGGGAAAGCTTATATTGGAAAGCTTATATTAGCAGGATTTTATAATGGATAGACACGTTAAAAAAATGTTTTACTGAAAAAATGCGAAAATTTGCTTAAAATTACCTATTAAATGTTTTACTTTTACAGTATGCAAAGTTTTTAAGCTGAAATAAAGGTTTATTTCATACCCCAATCAACCCCGTTTTCGCTTCTTGAAGAAGGGGTTGGATGCGGTATGAAAGTTAATACTCGGACCACGTCATTAGAAGCAAGCAGCAATTACAGTGGTAACGTATCATCTGGAAAGAAGAAAAGTAGGCGGCAAGCTAAACACATTTGACAACAGGACTACTGCCTTGGAATAAATTGAGCTTTTAATGTTGTTAAACAAACGCTATTTACATAAAACCAATTACACAAAACGTCTTGTGTTTTTGTTTCATTTAGCGATCGCTGTGAACGATAATCCTGTCGCATTATACACACACACACACTCTGCAGTAAACTTTTGTTTTATTACGAAATACCATTTACCACTCGAGTAAACTGAATTGACAAAATCTGACGCAGACGTTTTCCCGCTTTGTTTAAATCAAGATGAGTATGTGCAATCTTAAAAGAATAAACAAAATGATATATAGGGTCCTCGAACAGTAACTGCGGCAACTCTTAGCCATTAAACACAATAATATTCTTATACATTATTCATATACTTGTTTACCGCATGTGTTCTGTGGTAACAATTATTATAAACACGCGCATGAAAACATTAATTTATGAGAAGGTATCACCTTGTTATAAAGAATCGTTAACCATTAATTTATTATTTTAATCATCAAAATGATTTGTTAAACACACCTTTTTCATGAGCACAAATATACTTGACACACAATGCTGTTCTGAAAACTGTTGGTTGGTTTGTTGGTTGAAATGTGTTTTACGGCATTCTCAGCAGAATATAGACTATATATGACGGTAGCTTTTTTACTGGTAGAGGAAGGCCACCCACCTTTTCATGGAAGAACCAGTACCTCTCATCATCCGTTAAAATGTACATTTTCTGATTTACAATACGAGCTCCAGTAAAACATTTTTGTTATTGTTTTTTTAAACAATAACTAAAAGAAGTATATTTTATTTAAAATCAATATCTTTATTATGCGATGTAACATAATGGCACAAATGCCGGAGAAACATTATCGTTTTATTTTACACATCAATGCATTCATTTCGTTGATATCTGCAATACTTTGTATTATTAAAGCGAAAATGAGTACATCCTATGTTTTGTTTAGCTTTTAATAATGTAACTGATTAAATACAACTGCAAAGTAATTCAATAGGGTTGCAACAGCTGGAATTAGCAATAATGTATGGATTTTCACCGTATTGGTGTACATACCGTTTTACCTTGAATAGATGTAAATCAAGTAATGATTTTATTTTGGATATACTTAATTCGAGATTTGTGAGACGGTGTGACATTTATTGCAAATGTTGGCTTCATTTTAAAGAAACTAACCCGCAAAAACTGTGCAGGTGTTCAGGTCATATAATAATGTATATGTAAATATTAAAAGTATATATTTATTAACGGATTCTTTAAATACCAGTGTTTGAATATGGTTGAATTGGTAACTCTCAATCTGACACTGCAGTTTTTGGGCTTGTCTTGGTTGATTAAAGCCGTTAAAATTGTGTTTATAGAAGTTTGGATTCACGGCATATGTAAGTTATATATAAACCTCGTCGTTAGTAGGTTTCGAAACGGTGTACATATGTTGTATACTTAAACAAATGAACAACCATTCAATTATATGCATATACTTGTTTTACGGAAAAAATATTAACAATTTAAAGTACAGATGACAGCGGACGGCATCACACTGAATACTATTAATTCTCTTAATACAATAATTAGCTATTCTAATAGCAAACATTGTCCTTGGAGTTCATGATGATAATGATGTGTATATTGTATTTACAGAACATCTACTTGCCCATAAACAGCAGAATATGCACGCATGGAATGGACATTGAACATTGAAAAGTAACGTGATTGCTTATATTTCGCGTTACATCTAAAAATTCGATTCGTACACCGTTTTATTACGAAAGTCCATTTACCAGTCACATAAACTGACTTAAAAATAGATCATAAACATGTGACTGATGTTTATCAATACATGATCAATTTTGTAAAAGGTTTTGCTCTAAGAAAAAAGGCTAAACTCGTGTGTGCTATATCAAAGAGAATTGTAACATTCAAACATGATGAGACTCGTTTGAAACAACAATGGTTATGTATGACACTTATAAAGAACCACGCATCGAATCACCCTATATCAAATAAGTATTATTAAATCAATCGGCACTGTGGTATAGTCTACAGAGTAGATAGACATTTGGTCGGTTTATTACAGATATAGCGTACCTCAGATAAAAATATATCTCTTTAATTCGAAGTTAATACTAGCAAACACTAGTTGAAGCTAGGATCATGAAAGGAAAGAATACTGATACGAACGATATTGATTTCTAACGGTAACCTTGCCTTATATGGAACTTGCACATACATACCATTTGACACAATCAACTCTCATCACTCCAAGATGGAACGTGGATGTTATTCCAGTAAGAAATATAAATATATTTACATCATTAACATGTCCTACATCGTACGTGCATAAATAACCTTGTATAGACGTACATTATAGCTCTAAGCTATTCTGCACTGAGTTCCCTAATATAAGAAGCTATATTTTTACTTAATTGTTTTGAAAGACCTATCTTAGTTTTATCAAAAAAAACTTGTAGCATGGTCGGTGACATTTCCTTTGATGAATGCAGAGCACTGATTAAATCGTTTAATAGGAGCGTGGCTATACCGTACTACCAGATATTGGAATTTAGAGTACGGTCACTATGACGTCAAAGTGTTACTCAGTACACCATGATAAAAAAAGATAGTGTCTGGTCTCAGCTCGCTGGTTATTTAAACTACGCCTATCTCGGTGGTTTAAGACCCAACATCCGATCAGACCTTCGGATGTAAATTAGCTGTGTGTGTGTGTGTGTGTGTATTATCAGTGAGTGGCAATACAGTGTTAGCTAAAAATAGATTGGGGGATTGCAGCCGACAGAAAACACACTGTTTACCTGTTGATTGTCAGTAATTCCCATGAGAGATACGACATAATTTTCTCTTCCAAGTGATTAAATACATGTAGACTTGTATGTCTCATACATTAAAAATGTACACAATAACTGTATTTATGATATTCATTAGTTTTATTATTCTAAAACAGAGTCCACATAATTCAGCCAAATTGATCTACACCAATTGAATGTTTTTCTTTTGAGCACTTTTATTGTTTTTTTCCTTGACAAATTGTCATCCATTAGTATATGTTTAATGAATATGTAATCTGTATACAGCAACACTGTTCCATAAATACCACACATATCAGTATATATATGTCAACACCTGTGATAAGGTTGCATTGTAAGTATCATGTTCTGCTGGTCCAATTAGCCTGAATCATAATTGGACAATTCCATTACAAGTAAGGTACTCTGATTAGAGAATCCATTTTTGCACTTTTATTTTCCCATTTGTTTTATTTATTTCTCATCATACATTCTAAACAAACATATGCGTAATCTAATTACTCACAAGCCATCGGTAAATATGTTTATTTTATGTTATTTAAATGCTCAAAATAATAAAAGAAATATATGATCAACCTATATAAACTGAACTCCACCATGCTGTTCTTGGCGGCATTTTAATAAAATGCGGTGGTCATATTTTTAGAAGTTGATGAAAACGTGTTATATTTTTCTTTTGTGTGTGATGGATACAACCAAAACATTTGTGTTATCATTATTAGTTAACGAAGAGCAAAAACGTACAGTTGAAGCTCTTTTTTATCATTACAACTGGAATTTTATTGAAATAAATAAATCACCAGAAAAACAACAAAATAATGACAATGTGCAACATGAGCTACCAATTAATTCAATTCAAGAAAGTGGGTCTATTCAACAGGAACATGATGCTCAAGTTTTATCAATTAATGATGTTACAGGCATCATTGCTTTTGTTCTCCATGTGTGATTACACATGAACAATCATGGCTTGGAAGTGGGTCAAGACCACATGCCAAAAATAGAATTTAAAGAAGGGTAAGATACAAGAAATGTTGGTCAAAATGCTTGGCGCAAAACTGAGTATCTTGTTAGAAAGGCTAGATTAATGAAAAGGGACCACGTAGACGAGAGTGTTGTTAGAATTCAAAGAGAGATAATGACAGAATGTGTATTAAATTTAGTAAGGTCTCGCTATCCTAACCTACCAGGAGAGCCGTATACCGGTCATTGTTGGTAATACAACACAATTGTGATATAATTTTAATATATATGTACTGTTGCACAGATTATTCAATAAAAGGATATGTGTATACATCAGTATTTGAGCAACAAAACGAACAGTATAATACTAAAATTGTAAAAATGATACAAACTTCGATTGGTGAAAACATTAACAAGTGTTTAGAAAAATGGATATAAAATGCTGCAACACAAATGTACATGTATTTGGAGAATTTCACAAATTAAAAACATCCAAAGTAAGTGCTAAGCATGTTTATTATACACATTTTACTAACCTGTACAGCAATAGCATACTACCATGTGTTTCTTGTTCATTTGTTTACAAACAGTGGAGTCACATGATCTCATGAATACTTAGCTCCTCCCATGAATTTGAAATTTGAAATTTTGGTTTGATGATTTTATTTAATTATGAAAATCAGAAAGAACCATTTAACACTATTTTCACAATAATGAAAGAAAATCAATTAAGCTTCAAGCATATATTTTTTGAAAGATAACTATAACTGTTTTTTATGACTTTTTGAAGAAAAAGTGTCCCTGACATGAAACATGTTCAAATATACAAGGGAAACCACCCCCAGCCATTATCTCCCTTATATACCCCAGTTGGGTCTTTAAATAAGCCAACTCTCTCCCATCTCGGTGTTTAAATAACCAACGAAATGAGACCAGACTCTATCTTTTTTGTATCATGGTGTACTGAGTAACACTTTGATGTCATAGTGATCGTACTCTAAATTCCAATATCTGGTAGTACGGTACTCAGTACACCATGATACAAAAAAGATAAAGTCTGGTCTCAGCTCGTTGGTTATTTAAACTACGCCCATCTCGGTGTTTAAATAAGCCAACTCGCTCCCATCTCGGTGTTTAAATAACCAACGAACTGAGACCAGACTCTATCTAACACATACACAAACCATATATTGAGTATGTTTTGAAAAAGCTGTTTGGGTCGGATGGTGCTGACCTACCTTGATTTTGCAACAACTTATGAATACATTGCACAAATGTATAATTTAACCTTTATAAGTACTCTTCAAAAGTTGAATTATATTTTTTAGCAAGATCTTTTGTTTGTTTACCTTGTCAACCAATCCAAATTAAGAGATTCTGTGTAATAGCTCCTATTTACGCTGGAACCTTTTCCCTGCCCGCTGATTGGCTGGTAATCATGGTAATAGGTGTAGTCTGATCTAAATAGACATTCAGACCTGACTGAAGTTTGTTTTTTTCTGGGTAAATTGTTTGATACATTCATTCTGAGGAAAATTGTGTTTTTCATGTTTAGAAAACATTCATTTTCTATAAAATATGAGTGCTTAAAAGCTTCGGCGGAAGTCAATTTCATGCGAGCTTTACGGGTAAATCCAGAATTTTCAAAATGCCATATCTCGACAACCATTGCAATCTTTTATTTCAAATAAAGTGAATTTAAATTGATTTCATCGATAACATGTGATTTTTAATCAGTTAAAGCTATATGTGAAACATCAAGAAAATACAACTTTTCAGTTTAAAAATGACAAAAACTAATTCTGAGACTATCCTCCCCAATTCCATTTTTAGGGCCATACTATGTTGTACAATATGCTCATTACTGAAGATTGCATGTAACTGTACTATTAATTTCATTTTTTATTAGCTATTGTTTGTACCATCTTTACAGGTCATTTTCATGCAAGTTTACAGTACAGATCCATGAACATTCATTACAATGAAGGGGGTGGGATAGCAAAAACTTTCAACAAACATACAAAAGGTCATATTTTTTGCCAACCAAATAATTTAATTTGTAAAATGTATTAAATCGCATAACATATTTGCATATAGATACTAACCGTAAAGAAACGATGAACTCAGAGTCAGACTTTACCTCAACATCTTTTTCAAAACAGACATAAGCAGCTTTTAGACATCTCTTCGGACTTATGTAGATTGTTGCTGACCTTTTTGGCAAACAATGTATTCAAAGCCCTTAGAAATGAATAAAACTTACTAGATATACCTTTAACTGTGTAAAAAATGTGCATTACATGCCAATTGTGTATACCAGGTGTCAGGTATGGCTAATTTTGTGTCAACACCCCTTAACCCAATTTCAATCACATAGTTTGCATCATAAAACTTTCAAATATTTAAAAATCATGAAAAGAGTCAAAATACACCATAATTGAACATTTCTCACACTTTCAAATCATTGTGTTAGAAAAAAGTATATCTACTTTACTTTCACTTTCACCCTATGCAGAATCTAGCTTTAGGTCATACTACACCAATTCATTTTCCATAGACGTACATTATAGCTCTAAGCTCTGTACTGAGTTCCCTAATATAAGAAGCTATATTTTTGCTTACTTGTTTTGAAAGACCTATCTTAGTTTTATCAAAAAAACATACACAAACCATAAATTGAGTATGTTTTGAAAAACTTTTTAGGTCGGATGGTGCTGACCCAACTACTTGCTTGTAGAAACATGAGGAAAATGTAAAATATACTTTTCTTTTGATTTCGCAACACATTATGAATACATTGCACAAATGTATGATTTAACCTTTATAAGTACTCTTCAAAAGTTGAATTTTAATTGTTTAGCAAGATTTTTTGGTTTGTTTACCTTGTCAACCAATCAAAATTAAGAGATTTTGTGTAATAGCTCCGAATTTACCTTGGAACATTTTCCCTGCACGCTGATTGGTTGGTAATTGGTGTAGTCTGATCTGTAAAAATACCAGTTGACACTATCCTCACTCACCTGTTTCGCATGTTACGTGCATAACAATCCTGTAAGAAATACCAGATCACATTACAATACCCCACTCACATCTATTACATGATACGTGCATATTTATTGTGTAAGAAAATACCAGATCACACTATCCCCACTTACCTTATTTATATGGTACGTCATATTAATCCTGTAAGAAATACCAGATAACACTATCCCCACTCACCTGTCCTACATGATACGTGCATATTTTTCCTAAAAGAAATACCAGACGACACTATCCTTCTGCATGGTACGTTCATATTAATCATATACCAGAGAGATTCCAGCTGACACCGTCCTTACTCACATATCATAGATGATACGTGGGCATGTCGTTAGAAAAACCGGTTGATACTATCTCCACTTGACTCTCCTGTATGGAAATGTCATATATGGTACGTATGTGTTATTCCTTTAAGATATACCATTTGAAAATATCCATACTCATTCCTATTTTGGTACTTCTGCCAGTTACATAATCAATATGTGATAGGTATTTTTTCACAGTCATTTTATTGTAAATTGCACATTTGTCTTATTGCAGTATGAACACTTATTTGTTGATGATGTCCATTATATATTATTTATCATTCCCCTTTGTTTAAAATAATGCATATTTGGATTTATTTTTCTCTAATGCGTAGGAATACGGTTAATTTTACGAGTGTAGTCAAACGTAGCAGAATAATTGCCAATCAGTATGTAATGCTGTAATTTATGTCTACATTCTTGGTAAATGTATCATGCTATTGAACACAATTGTAAATATTGTTTTTTTTATCTGATGTTATGTGCTTCAATACCTCTGTAAATAAAGGACGGCAACAGCTGGACGTATAAATTAATTGCATTTGATTTCACAGGCCTTCTTAGTTTCCCATCATCATTGTGTCTTGTGATGTACGTTAACGGAAAAACATTTTGTTTACCCAGGATAAACTTTGCAAACTTTTTATTTCGCTACACTATTTTTAGTCAGGCCAATAAGTTTCTAAAGGCAAATTAAATCTTTGATTACACGATTTAAGACGGGTATAAGAAGTATATTTATATTAATTAATACTGAAAATGCGATCCCTTGAAATCAACGAACACAAACAAGAGAGACAAGTTGCAGACTTTTTATTTTTTATTCTGTTTATGAGAGGTTATAGAAGGCTCATGCTCCCTATCGTTGACTTATGCGGTATTCTAGTTTTAAGCCACAACGACTGGACTCGTAGACCCCAAAGGACCAGTAAATAATAGCATGACTGTATATTTGTTCCTTTGCGACACACGTTGCTTAAACGTACCAGTGACATTTGTTCTCATAGATATAACATTAAATAGCAAAGAAATGTGTAAACTATATTCAGTGCAGCAGCAGCTGAATCTTTTCACGCGCTCACACCGCATAACTCACTTTTGAATTTCAAGTGTTTTGACACGAAGTAGTCCCAATTTGCACTCACGTGCAGTTACGCGGAAATTGTAGTTGTCTTTTAAAAAACGTTAGCTTAAGACAATTTTGAATGCAAAAACAACACAGACAATGAATAAAGTAAGCTTATACGTTAAACATCCCCATAGCATTCGTTTTGACTACTATTGGCATATTTTGCATAGCCTAAATCGCTGTTCAAATGTGAAGATCGGAAATTTTGAGTTTTTTGAAACTGCAAAATTGCCGATTTCTCAAAACGGTCACAAAAATGGATAGTCACCAATTTGGCTTAAATTAACAGGAATGATAGATCAGTACCTATACTACCTTTCCTGAAAATTTCGGCAAAATTCATGACTACCCATTTTTTGAGACCGTTTTGAAAGAGGGTCACCCTTTTTTGTCACTCAAAACACACATTATTCAAAATGGCGGCTACAAGCTAAATAAGCAAAACTGAAAATCAATAACAGAAACGTAAAACATGAATATTTTCTACTCCCGGACATAGTTATTTCCTGCCCCGGATAAAATGTCAGTAAGTCAACCTTTAAACACTTTTCTGCATTTCCTTTAGCATATTTACGGTAAAAATCAGCCGCACTAGGCGCTTATTAAAAATCGCAACTATACTGCAGGCCTAGTCGGCAGTGATTTGCTGTGTTGATTTACGGTTGAATGAACTGAGGATAATTGCAAGTGAATACTTCACAATTCCAGGATTTAATGAGCAAAAAGACGGACCTAATCATGTGTTAACTATTGTTATGGTTGAATGATGTAATACTGGTAGAACAGCTACTAAAAATACTGTCAACTTGAGCTACTCAATCCCGAGTCAAGTTCATGTCATGTAGACCACAATACTTTTAGAACAGCTACTAAAAATACTGTCAACTTGAGCTACTCAATCCCGAGTCAAGGTCATGTCATGTAGACCACATGAGTCACGTTCGCCTCGATTAGGGACAACGACAACTTTGGTGATTAGACATAAAGAAAAACAAAGGATGAAAGGTATGTACAGTACTCGGTACTGACCCATAAATGTGTTTTATTTCGTGCATGTTCATGTTTAGTGTCTCCGTTAAAATTTAATAATAATATATATTATTTTTATTATTATGTTCCCTTGTTCCCCAAAAATATTACCAATAACAGACAATGTTCCATTGTTCCCCAAAAATAAATGACCTTGTCCCCAAACACCCTCTATGACCGCAGAGCAGAAATGCACCGTTGCCACCTCCCCTTCACCCACCACACCCCTGGGCCCATCCCCACCCACAGAATAGGTGCCCTATCTTACTAGCAAATGTTAACATTTGGAGCCGCCCCAAATTCGGGAATACATTTCTATGGTTCTTTAACATGATTTTTATAAATGAAGATTTTAATAAGCTTGATAAGCTTGAGAAACATTAAATTTATTTGAGTGGCAGAACCCGATTTGTACAGATTGTTTTATTATTCTTATTAAAGTAGCCATCCTGCCAACAACAGTCAAATTTTATAAACATTATGTACACTGTTTCTAAACCTATTGATGACAAAGTATATATATATATAACTCACATATTTTGAGAATCCAAACTCTACATACACAGTATAAACATCTTTAACCAGCCGGACCAAACCTCAGAACTTGAGTGTCGAATTAAGAGTTACCATAATTTTACGGATATTCAATCACGGGTATTCTAAGAACCTATTAATAAACCTATACTTTTAATCGGCACATATACATTGTTATAAAATTGACCTGGACACCTGGATAGAGTTTCGATAAATGGTTTTTCTAGTGTAATTTTGTAGTTATTTGGCGGGATAGCTACAAAGAGGAGTGATAAGGGAGTCGGGTCAGGTTACTAAAACACATATTTATTTTTGCCTAACTATAAGTATAATTGTTCCAGCTCATTGGATACTTTACAAGTTTCTCTGTGATGTTGTCAGTTTACAGCGATATTATTAAAGACCGCCCCAGTTCAATTACAAATAATAGGACACTTTATAGGGACATATGGCAATCTTGAAGATTTTGTCGAACATTAGTATCACAATCTATTAGTCCAGTATCAATTTCACTTTAAAACTGCTTGCATTTAATTAAATAAAATTTAGATGTGTTATTTGTCTTCGTTATTCTACCATAGGTTTAAATAATTATGATTGTTGCAATAATATCAGCAATTAGTAATAATATATAAATTATACAGTTATACTATAATTATAGAGAATAATATACAGGCATTTCATATCTCATCCTTTCCGTCGATGTGTTCTTGGGAAAGACACTTTCCCTTAGCCTCGTCCTTCGGATGGGGACGTAAACCGGGTGGTCCCGTGTATCGGTCTATCCTCCGAGCACGTTAAGGAACAATAGGAATCTATTCGATAATAAGAGTAGGGCATGGTTCCCGGATTCCTATGTATCCTTCTCCTCTCTACGGGGCCGCTCTAAATAACCTATACTGTGCTGATGAGCCGTTAAACAACATTCAATCCATATTTCATCGTGTATTGCCCTGAGATGCCAATATCTGCCAAGAGTTTATAAGTTATATTTGGGCGAAGGCCGGGCACGATATGAAAATGTAATATTTCATTCTATGTATGACATAAAAAAATTATATACTTCACAAAATATTTCGTTGATTTTAGCAGTGATGGGAGAATAATGATTACATATTTATTTCTCGGCGGATATAATTTAGCTGATCTTCCATGATCGAGTGCGGATTTATTGAACGAGTTGGCAAAAATATACAATGCGCGGCTTGTCGAGCATCAAATAATGTTTGCAAATAATGTTTGCTGAAGAGTTTAAAAAATAATAGATGATGTTGTGAGATTCTATTTATCACACAAAACCCATACAAGTTGATGGTAAAACGTTCACATTTCTCTGTGATGTTAATTTACCTATATATTTATTAATACCGTATTTCCTCTATTAGAAGCGCCTTCCCTAATAGAAGCGCCCCCACATGTTTAAGAAACCTTACCGTCTTCATAAATTAAAAGTTCCTAAAAAACACACACTGTTTTTACCGCTAATGGATTTGATTAAATTAAAAGTTCCTAAAAACACACACTGTTTTTACCGCTAATGGATTTGATTACGGGAGTTGTTTACCTTCGACACCAGTATGGTCTATGACAAACCTTTAAGCGCTATCATCATCAATACAAATTACCGCTTTCAAGTTGTTTTTTTGGCTGTTTTTATAGTCGAAATTCGGTCATATTCCCAATGCCAAAACATATTATTTTTTTATGTGTGCCAATCCAATGATTGGGGTTCAAAAGCTTATAAATGCTTCTGTTTATCTTGGTGTACAAAAAACAGTATTAAAGATATAATTATGAAAGGAATGCTTTACTTTATATTTTTCCGAATTTTATTAAAAATCGCGCTAAAATTCCCAATTTTATGAAAAATCGCGCTAAAATTCCCAATTCCTGGGGTACGGGTCATGTTCCCAGAATCATGAAAAAAAGCCCTGGCTTTGATTTATCTCGTTCCTTTCAATTTACTATTTAGTTTATTTTTTATTATTATTTAATTCATACGCAACCAATCCGTTTTGTAATCGTCAAGTTTGACGGAAATAGATGCAGAGTGATGACAGTAATATACTCAGTACATTGTCAGGTTTAGGTTTAGTCCATACCGGTGTAACAGTAAAAGATCGCCGTACAGTAATTCTATAAGGAAACAATCGGGAAAGGAGGTGAAATATATTGAAAATTTGTATCATAATAGTAGCGCCACCCTTCGCACTTTCCATAGAGCCTAGGAGCTACTGTTTGAGTAAAAAATCACTTTAAAAATTACAGGACACTCTGTCGATTCATGTGAAATTCAATGCATATATCATATGGCTTATATATTTTGCACCACCATCCTTTTTAACAACTTGTTTTGTTCATTTCAGAGACACATCATCTGGTTTCCAGATGCCCTTCGTTCTTCAAATACCAATGCAACCCTGAAAGACGTGGATTTAACCAAAAAAGTTGACTATACTGTGATCGCAAGATTCTAAACTCAAGGAAATATATTAATTTAATTAGGCCAAATCAGAAATGCGGTTAATTTTTCTTCGGCCTTATGCGTTACAGTGTATACTTGTTACTGCGTATCCCGCTTGAGATGTGTTCGCCTGATCATGATGGTGATCATGATGGTGACTTCAATTTGGAAATCTCGAGGACTGAGCAGACGTTATTCTTTTAAAGAACCAAAATTAACATAATTATACCTCACAGAGACTATATAATGTGTAAAGCTGTTAAAAAACACCAAATGTATATATACAATGGCATACCAGTGTAGTTGCTCATATTCAAAAAGAGCTTTTGGTGTTTTACATCATTTTAACACATTTTAGGCCATATATGACATTGATTTTTTTGTTGTAAGTATGAAGTAAATTTCATTATTGTAGTATTAAATAGATGTTTAGTTTATATAATATAAATAAAATATTGTTTTATTTATTCTTTGGTTCAGTTTGATCTATGTAAAAAAAAAAAAGTTTCCATTTGCGTACAGTCATGTATCTGAAACTGAAAAATTGCCTTTTGAGAACACAAGGTCATTTAAATCTATTCATTGTTTATTCAAGCTTTTGAAATAGATCTTTTGTAATTAAAGTGACACATGGGCCGATGATGGCAATCTTGAAGTGTACATCAAGCACTGAAATTAGCATCTCGAAACATGTTTTGCCTTACTTAGCGGTACTCGTCTGGCCCCGGGTTCAATCCTCCGTGGTGCCACTGAGTTCCGTCGGTGTGTTCTTGGGCAAGACACTTTTCCTTAGCCTCGTCCGTCGGATGGGGACGTAAACCGGGCGGTCCCGTGTATCGGTCTATCCTCCGAGCATGTAAAGGAACCATAGGAATCTATTCGATAATAAGAGTAGGGCAGGTTCCCGGATCCTATGTATCCTTCCCCTCTCTCTGGGGCGGCTCTAAATAACCTGTATTGTGTTGATGAGCCGTTAAACAACATTCAATTCAATTCGTCTGATAAAGCAAATGTCACTGGTCTAGCCTCAGGTCAAGTAAAATTCAATGGGTTGAAGAGTGCATAAAAAATATCCGCATGACGGATATATTTATATGAGAACTGAACACTTATTTTTGTGTCAACTGCTTAGGATGGCAGACACTTGTCGATCACTTGTCCGTCGTCGTCCGTCCGTCATGCTTTAACCTGCAACCTAACCTTGGCCATCAATTGAAAAGTATTTTAATTATGTTCATGAAACTTCACACACATCTTCATCTCAATGAATATTGTTACACATGTGCAATACCTCTTGACTTTCATTTTAGCAGAGTTATGCCCTATTTATCAGCTTAACCTGCAACCTAACCTTGGAAATAAGCAAACAGCACTGTCAGCAGGCAAAGCAAGTGTTCATGGATGATGGAACACACTTCTAGTCCAAGGTCGACTTAGTAACCGCTTCCCACTTATTACAGTCTGGAAACTGACATTACCATGTCTATACTAGTTTGACATATTAAGCCGTTATATTTGTTTTGTCAAGTGTTGGTGTAGTGGACAGTGCGGTGCACTTAAAAGCACAGGATCCGGGTTCAAGACTCAACGGCGCCACTGAGTTTCCTCAATGTGTTCGTCATTTCCAATTAGCCTCGTCCATCGTAAGCGGACATAAATCCTCCTATCCGAAGTTTATATATTGAAGTCTATTCTCCGAGCATGTTTAATAAGCAAAAGTAGGAGTAGGGCGTTTTCCCAGATTCCAGTGAGACACCTACCCTGACCAGATCCGCCTTTTTATTTTTTTTATGGGTGGGGTGGGTGATGGTGGTGGTGACGGACAGGAGAGGCCGGTGAGGGATAACCAAATAAATTGTACTGCAGCTTTGTTTTAGTATTTTGATGTTAAATATGCTGCATAATATGGTGATGCTCGCCAATAAAACAAAAACAAAAAAAACATTAACACACCAGCGGGTGGCCAGCTGAGTTCCTTAATTCCAGATTGGACATCAAAATGCATAACGAGAAGTTGATCAGCGGTCAACCTTTTTAAATATAGGCTACAGACTACTTTATATATATGTATTATAGGTGTTCTGGCTCAAAACCCAAATCACCCAAAATAATCTAAAATCACCACACAACATTTTTCAGTTTACTGAAAATTAAGTCAATTAAACTGGTTATTTAGCATGTCCCAGGCGCTAAATAACCCAAGATTTTAAGACTGAATTGTGAAAATGTTTTAAAATTGGATGTTTAAATTTTATTGCAAAATAGAGGTTAAACATTAAAACATAGGTTGAATACAAAGGTGGTGGATCGTACTCATACACATTACTAAAACAATTTATTACACACTTTTTAGACTTTTTTGTAATGTTGCCATTGCTTCCTTTCTTCCCTGCTCTACTAGTTCTTTTTTTTGAGCTTCACTTAATTTAGCCTTTTTTTGTTTGGTGTCTTCTTTTAAACTATAATATTTATCTAACTCATCTAAAATTATCTTAAACTCTTGATCAGATATTTGTGCATCACTCAACGCTTTTGATATTAACTGCTTTATACTATTTAACTTAGCCTCTGCCAAAGTTTTTATTTCATGATGTTTTTGAGCTTTTACATTAAGCTTGCGTCTGATAAAATTAACACAAACACCTGTAGCTCCACATACTATTGCTGCTATTTCTAACGGTAGCAAAACTGGAACAACAAATCCAATCCCAGCCATAATAACACCTGCAGATATTAAGGTAGTGTCAATTCCATCTGTAATATTAATACCACGTTTATATTTTTTATAAAGTGACTGACGTATATCTCGTTCTGTAATTAACTTTTTTTCAATCTCTGAAATCTTTTGTAATCTATAATTTTGTCCGTCTTCCACTGGCAACTCAGGATATATACTTGGTGCTGTCGGTTGCTTCATTTTTTTATTAATAAATAAAAAATTAAATTAATTCAATTAATAATGATGCCACCGTATTTACAGCTGTAGCGTTAGCAACCTTGCATACAAAGTTAACAACAGAACCAGCACCAATTTCTAAAGGTTTATCAATGTTATCATGATTGCGTGGAATGATGTGAAGCGTTATACCATAATTTTGTTGTTCAACACCATTGACAGAAACTATTACAGATACGTCACCAACTAATCGTTCACATGCTAAACCTATTCCCATAATCCGTCCACGGCGTGTCATTACATGCCCCACATTTGTTTCTGCCCCACCGTTACCAAATGAGAGTATTCTGTTTGACACAAGTGGGCCCTTAGCCTCTGCAAATATTGTTATAATCCCATATTTAAGATTATCAACTCTATCTTTCAAATGATTAAACTGGTTAACAAAAGGCACAATTCGTCTATATAAATCTTTAACATCATTTATCAAAGCCTCTAAGTCTTCTGTTTTTTTAGGGCTTGATGGTCCAAATATACTCATTGTTTTTTTTATAAAATATATTTTTAAATAATTTCTAAAACACAACTCATAGGCAAACCGTGATTATTTATTTTGTTGCCATACTCATCTCTAACTTCTATTTTCAATTCAGTAATTGCACCATTCATAAGACAGTGATATTCAGGATAAAAACTTGTATATACTATATCTCCAAACTTTTTAGTTACTACAGGTATAACCCCTATAATAGTGCTTGGCGCGCCATTAAAATAATTATTTTTTGTATTAACTTGTTTTAGATGAACATATAGCTGTTTATAAGGAGCTAAATCAATTGATTGGTGTCCACTATGAATACCTGTCAACCATTTCCTGTCCTTGAATCCCAGCATTTTTGAAAGACCGCTTGATAATCGAGTCTCCGTTGGCGTCATTAAAGAGGCTATACCATTTTTATTATTAGCAAATAGTCTAATATTTGTATTTATGTGGTTGAATATTTTTGCTAAATCTTGAATGCTATAGAGTCCGTCTGGTATTTGATGCACCTCATCTGGGTTTTTCATCTTTATGACTTCATGATTAATATTATACCAACCGATAGTGTATGTAAAACTTTTTAATCCGACGCGCCTTGTTCCATCTCTATTATCGATATACTGTTGTAAGTTAATAGAGTTGTCTATGTTTGAAATTGTATGAAACATATTTTTTTTAATATATATATATAAAAACACAAATAAAAATGATTTCTAAAGAATTCAAATATAACCCGGATGCTCAATATTTAAATACTTTTAGCAAGAAAGTGATAGATATAATAAATCAAAACATAGTTATTACATCAGACGGTAAAGGCTTTAAAGCATCATTTCCAAATGTCTTTGAAAAATACAAACTTTCATACGTCAAATCAGATGCTATAGTCCAACGCTGGGGAACAGATTGGATGTTATTTTGGCAGAATCAGTTAAACTTTGCTATTTGGTGTGCGACAACTGGATGTGGCATTGATTTTAACAATCATCTAAAAGCTGATACTTTGGTTGGTTCGTTATTTCGATTTCATGTCTATTACCAAGTCAGAAGAATATTATTTGAAATGAGTGTAGCAATGCCGCAAGACTCAAATTGGAATGCATTTAGTAACACATATAACCGAAACGCATACGAGAGAATATGCAAGGAGTTTAACGTTGATTTATATTCAGACTGGAGACAGAAACAAAGCTATAATAATGGTCTAGGAACAATTTATAATTACTGGACAAATATTGGTTATCATCCTTTGGTAAATACTGTATACGACAACAAAACGATGAGTTTTACAGTCTATGAGAGTGATAAAACATATCATATTGATTACATTGCACAAGGATTTGAGGCTGACAATAGTTGGTCTACTTTTATACTAGATTGTTCATCTGGATTTACAAGAGCAGGAGTAGAAAGAATCAATGACAGCATAAGAACATACTGCTGGGCAATTCTTGGTTCACAATCACAAACAAGAACTGATATACTTGGAACTGGAACGGCATTTGATGCACAGAAACAATTTTTAGCAAAATGTAGAGGACGCAATAAATAGCCCCATCGACTTGCCCAGTCAAATTTCAAGATATGAAAACACCCTAAAATATGCAAGAAGTAAAGTAAATTTTGTCTATGGAAGTGGATTGTACATGTCTCCGAGTGACATGGAATTAAGAATTGGAACAATACAAGACTACAATAATGAAATTGTAATAGCAACCGATGCACAAGCATTAGGATTGAATAATGATGTAAATGTAAAACCAGTGCCACCAAAAAATATTCAACCTTTTCAAGGCACCAGAACATTCTGATAAATTAATACATAAAACTATGGAACATTACCCACCAGAAATACAAAAAATAGCGATTGAACACGAAGATAACAAAACAACTATAATTGTTGGTACCATAGTAATAGGTCTTGCTGCATTACTTATTTACGAGATTTACTGAACCACTCTTTGGCTGCCACATACAACAACCCGGAAACAAACACAAGCAAAGCCCATAGATTGTTACCAAGCAAATTAATAACATTACCTGTTGCAGATAAAAGCCATGATACTATTGCACCAATAACTCCTGGAAGTGCTGCAGCAGCTTTACCAGCAAGGTTGGCAAGAAGTTTACCAAGATTAAATAGTTGTTTTTTTATCCAGTCTTTTACACTTGATGGATCATGTTTTGGAGTTGGAACAGGTGCAGTCCCCCCTCCTGTTGTAGGAATAATGGCATCAACTAATACCCCAATAATCATACCAAAGGCAGTCAAAATACTAACAATAGTAATACCTTGCTCCCTAAACAAGGTTTTGATCCTCTCACCCAATGTTGTGTCTTCTTTTAACACCTTATTTATAGTTTCTTTTATTCTGTTTATTTGACTGCGTAATGCTTCTTTGTTTTTACTCGCCGCTTCAAGTCGTGCACTTCTTTCATCTTCTAAGTTTTTTATTCTGTCACGTAGGCGCTTTTGTTGAAACTCATCCTCCTGCCCGGGGGTGCTAACTTGTTCTAATTTTTGTTTTTCTTTTGTTATGTCTTTATCAAGCTCAGTGAGCTTTGAGAGATTATTAGTAAGTTCTCCACGAAAGCTTTGCAATACCTTATCTAAACATCGTATCTCTCGCATTGTTGGACCTTGTGTTTGAACAACAGTTTTAGGATGAGTTTCATCTATTATATTACTCAAATTACTCTCAATTATATTTACCTCATCTACTGTATTTTGTACATCTTCAGTTGTTGAAAAAGTTTGCATTGGTATATCTTCTCCTGCTTTTGTGAGGGTATTTTTTATTTTTGTCAAGGTTGCAAATTCTGCCCTACCCCGAGCAATTCTTTCACGTGGAACTAATAAATCATAATTTTTTAAAGTATCTCTGATAAAATCAATACCATATTTGTCAATTAAAGTGTCCAGCTTATAAAACTTCATTGGTTTTTCTGGATTATTTCCCTTATAATAGGTAAGTGGAACATCATCTGTCCCTAACCGAACTGCATATAACATTGTTCTACCGATTTTGTCCTCAGCCACTCTAAAACCATTTTTATAATCAATTCCGCTGATTTCAGCATTAACTTCAGTAAAAAATTGATCTACTAACCACATTTTTTGTGTAAGCTGTTCTTCTGTTTTATCTTTCCCTTGAAGCTGATCAATATAGTTATTTTCATTTACAATTTGTCTCTGGAATTCTGGGTCAGGTTGTATAAATTTGTCTTCAAGTAATTTATCCAAGGCATCTTCATCCATATCTTCAATATCTTCAACATTAAACATAGGATTTTCAAATCCACCCTCAGCCATTGTTTATTTTATTTAATTTTAAAAAATATATTTAAAAAAATAAAAACAATGTCAGCTTACGGAAACAAACTCAGCCCTCATAGAAAACTAAGAGAACCTCATGGTGCCAAAGGCATCCGCACAAGTGTAGTAATAACTAATAATCCATCAACAATAGACCAAAACCAGCAACTGCTTGTAAGATTTCCCAATCTAAGTACTAATGATGTGATAGTTCCACATACTGCTCGTCTTGCCTTTGAAATATAACTTAAAAGCAGAACAGACGCCAACGCTACTCTATTTCAAAATCTGGGTAGAACAATTGTAAAAAAAATGACAATAAGAATAAGTGGCAACGAAGTCATGTCAATAGATGACAGTGATATATATCATTGTTATGTAGATTTATGGAAAAGCCCTACTGAACGATTAAACACAGCTTACCAAGGTATTGGTAAATCAAACATGCTAAAACATAGAGTTAGCGCGGGAGATGCTTCCTCAGACACCGGAGATGAAGCTATAGCAGCAGCTTATGGAAATATATTTTGTATTCCACTGGACTTTGAAATGTTAGAAAGTCATATGCCATTTTATCAAGCGGGGCTTGGTGATAGGTTAGAATATGAATTAACGTTTAACGATTATAACAAAGTTATCAAAAGCACTGATGCTGATGCATCTTATGTAATAAAAAATATCTGCTTGGAATTTGATACAGTTAGTGATGTTGAATTAGCCAGACAAATAAGACAACAAATCAATGGTAAGATGTCATTTATGTATGATCGTATCTTGCGACATAGAAAAATAATAGCAAACAAATCTGATACTCTTTGGAACATCAACATTAATGTACCAGCACGGAGCATGAAAGGTATTTTAATGCTGTTTGAAGACCCAGAAAGAACAAGCACAGAAACCTATTACAACCCAAAGATTGAAAAGGTTGAAATGACAATAGAGGGAGTACCAAATCAGTTGTATAGTCAGGGCATGAGGGCATATCAACATTGGGATGAAATTAACACATATTTTGCCTTAACATCAAAAAGAAACAAAGAGACAGAAATAGCAGCGAGGGACTTAAACTCTACCAGTGTTTCTCTTGAGACCTATTTGACAAAATCATATGCTTTGTGGCTTGACCTTAGAACATGTGAGGACAATTTATTACACGGCAGTGGAAGAAGAATAGAAAACGGCAGTGAAGGCATAACGATATTAATAAATAAAAAAGCAGATGCAGATCAAACTTTAAATATTTATATATATATAATAGATGCGCAAATCAATTTCGAAGATGGAAGATTCAAAGAAGCAGGATACTAGTTTGCAACAAAAATATCCTAAATATTCACACAGTGTCATTATTTGTGGTCAGACAGGCTGTGGTAAAACAGAGTTTGTTCTTGACATACTTGAACAAGAGTATGTTGGAGTTTTTAAACATATAATTATATTGTGTCCAACCATAGTGTGGGTCATTTCACAGAGATATAATTCTGTATTGAAAGATTTGAGAGAGCAAGCAAAATGGTTGTGTATATTTTACACCAAGGACAGAGATAGTTATGAAAATTGTTTGAGAGAAAATGATGTTATTCCAACGCTGGAGGAGAGAACTAGGATAAGAAAAGCTTTAGCTAAGACTAAATATTCAAAGTTAATTTTGAGGACTGACCAACCAACTGGTTATTGGGTTGAATAAAATTTTTTAAAAATACAATCTAGAGTGTCCCATATAACCCATACACTCAATGCACTAACCAATATCGGTACAACATCACTACTCATGTTTTCCGGGGCTTGTAAAACATACCCTCTTGGCTCACATATAAAATATTCTACGCCATCCTTTGTCACAGAAATTACAGGCGTTTCCTGTGCACCTTTTTCGTACGTTTGTAAAAAATCACTTTCTGAAACACATATACAACATTTTACGTCATCTCTTGTCATAATATCCAGTGCTTTTTTATTTTTGTTATAATCACTAATCTCACCGTCTGTTATTTTCAAATCCATTTTTTTCTTATATAATATTTTTTTTTATTATTACAAAATATATTTATTTTACGCAGGTATAATACCTTTTTTTACAACTGTTGCTAATAGTAATACTAACAGCAAAGTAGCAATGTTAATAGCAATACTGACCATAAATATAGTATTGCTAATAGCATTGCTCATAGCAAATTAGTAATGTCAATAGCAATGCTTGCAGCAAATTAATAATGTTAATAGAAAAAATAGCAATGTTAATAACAATGCTATTAACAATACTAACAATTACTAGTTGCATGAATATCGCTGCTAGTTGTTTTGTATTTTATATTTATTTCAAGATAAAAAATAAGATTAATAATATAAAAATGAATGCGGAAGAACTATTACAAAATATATCGGAACAGACGGAACCAGATGAATCAAAGCAACAAGAAACAAAAAAAGAAAGATTATCAGCCATAGTGGCTGGCGGTGGTAGTCGTCAATATTTGGGTAAGGACATACAACTCACAAACATAGATGGCATGCCACCAGATGAAATTAACAAACTTTACTGCAGATATGAAGCACGGCTTGGGGCAAGCATGACTAAAACTTTAGGCAATTCTTTTATTAACTTGTATGTGATGGGAGTATCAAAATATTTTAATGTAACCAATCCACCAAAGCTGATAGAAGATTTGGAGGAAGACCCATTTATTAATCATGCTTTGACAAGCGCTTGTTGTGAGTTGTATTACAGGTATGGAATGTGCTTAGCACCATTTACAGCAATACTGACAACTGTTAGACATATCGATTTTAATAAAAATAAAAATATAGATAATATAAATGGAGAACCAAGAGAGTGAAGTTATACCTGTTGTTACACAACCTGTTGAACAACAAAAAGTAAAAAATCCAAAAAGAATAGAAGCTGGAAAAAAAGGAGCAGCGGCAAGAAAGGCAAAGCGTTTGCTTCAGGATGCAAATCAAGATGCTGCAAATCAAATAACAAAAATAACAATAGGTGAAAAAGAACCAGAAAAAATCAAAATAAACGTATACAAACATTATATTCCACCGTGTCTGGTTTTATAAGGCATTGCTGGGTTGGGTTTGTATATTTATAACAAGAAATCTACTATGCAACCTGTAGCTGTGCAACCTGTTCATGTTGCACCAAAAGACCCGTTTGATTTTTAATAATTTATTTTAAAAAAATAATCATATAAAAAAAATGGCAGCAAGTATTGACGGAAAACAAATTGTAAATATGATGTATCATGCAGGAGTGGAAACACTTGTAACTGTTGGATATTCTGAGATTGGCAGAAAACTACTAAAAAGACCAGCACCTAAAGCAGATTTTAATATGATAGATTTTGGGATGCTGTCTGTGGATATAATGTTAGCAATGGCTACGAGGGATATGTTGATTAAGCAAGGTATTATTCCTGCGGATATTCTGAAATAATTTTAAAAAATATATATAAAAAAATGGCAAGTGCAGTAGCAATGATGATAGGTGGCGCATTAACAAATGCATTGGCGTTTAGCGGTTCAAATTATTTCTTTTCAAAAATGGGAAGTCATTCAGACGAGGAAAGACAAAGGCATGACAAAGCCGTAGAACAATTAAACGCAGCACAAGCGGAGTGGAATAAAAAAAGAACAGAGAGATTAGATTTTATTAATAAGCAACTGCAAAAAGAGCATCATGCAGAGCAGACTTTTGATGATGTGGACAAAGCTATGAAGCAGTATTATTACACAACTGGTAAACATTTGCTTTTGGAACCAGAGCCCAAGTTGAGTGATTTTTATACACCATCTCCGGATCAACAGAATAGAGAAATTACGTTTATTGTGGTGGGCATGGCTGCAACTGGATTTGTGGCGTACAAATTGAGTTCATAAAAAAAAATTAGTTTAAAACTATAATTACTTCAGATTTGGAATAACTAAATATGTTTACTTTGAAAAGACTAAGTCATATGCATGATACTTATTTTTTTGTTGTTCTTACATGGCTTCAATCCAAGTGGTCGAATATAATATGGTGGTTTAGCACTCTTCTCTAATTTATTTTTGAGATGATCAGGCGCCCATACTTCACCGTTGTCTAATAATGTCAATACCATGGATGGACCATATTCAGTATCTACTATTTTCGTATCTGTAATAGTGTATATTTTATTTAGTTCCAAGTCTGTCCATTTCTTTGTGCTATTTTGATATTGCTCTTCGAGCAGTTCATCAAATTGTGCAGTTGTGATTTCCATTTTTTCTTTATAGTTATATAAAGTTTAATCTTTAGTAGAAAAAAACGGAAAAGATTTATAACAGCCCAAAAGGATTTTGGAGAGGTTACACAGCAGTTAAAAAATTAGCAAAAGAGGCTGGTGTTAGTGAAAAAAAGGCATTAGAATTTTTAAAGAAACAAGCTGTGTGGCAGATTTATTTACCTGCTCCAAAGAAAATAGTTAGACCCAGGTTTGATGTTTCTGCTAAGAATGGAGTGCATCAAGCTGATTTGTTATTTTTACCGCATGATACTTTTGGCTTTGGTCGTGGACGCAAGACATATAAATATGCGTTGACTGTGGTTGATATTGCAAGTAGATACAAAGAAGCAGAGCCGCTGACTTCCAAGGATAGTAAAGAAGTTGCTAAAGCATTTGAAAAAATATACAGTCGGCATTTGAAATATCCAAAGTTATTACAAGTGGATCCAGGCAGAGAATTTATGGGTGCAGTATCGCAGTTGATGGCGAAACACAAAGTAAATATCAGACGGGGCAGAACAGAAATACATAGAGACCAAGCTTTAGTGGAAAGATTTAACAGAACATTAGCTGAAAGATTGTTTGGCTATCAGTATGCTAAGGAAATAGATTCCCAAAAACGTAATAGAGAATGGGTAAAGAGATTACCAGAAGTTGTTAAAGCCATAAATGCGGAGACAAAAAAGCCTCCTCCTGTTGAAACAAAAATATTTAAAGATGATCCTATCTGTATGAATGCAAGTGTAAGATATTTATATCAACCCGGGGAACAAGAAGGTGGAAGACGCAGAGCAACTGATCCAATGTGGAGTGTAGATATTCACAAGATTAAAAGTTATATGGTGACGCAAGGCATAAGAGTTTATTATTTGAAATTACCAGCGCCACAAAGAGGATTTGTCAAAGAAGAATTACTTATTGTTCCTGCTGATACCCAAATTCATAAGTTTTTGTAGAAACCGTGTGCATCAGTTGTAATTCCATCTTCTCGGATGTATCTTTTTGAGTAAAATGGTGACAGTGATACTTTGTTTACTTTTATGGCATATATCTCATGCTTTATTGAGCGTATCATATTCATTTCATGGGTGTATTTTTTCTTGTTGAACAATGCATCCTTGTAGTTTTCAAAGTTTATATGTTTTTTAACTACATATTCTTTTACACCCTTTGCTTTTTTAATGAGTTGTTCATCCGCTCTCAAAATAGAATATAGCTTGGGTCCTAATCCAACATACTCAGCTATAGCAACACAATTACATTCGTCTTTCATTTTACCTAATACTTTTTTGTTTGTATCATCATGCATTGGGTGATCTTGAGGATAATCACTCAAGTCATACTCTTCTTTCATTTCAGCCATGTCTTTGTATGCATCATCTGTTCTGATGTCTACAAGCAAGCTGTCAGTATCTGTGTATAATAAAGTACAGTTATTTTTGTACCTTTTTTTCAAAGTATTATAATACCAATCATACATATGGTACTTTGATAAATCCAATACTGACATTCCAACATAAATTGGTTTGTTTAATGTTAATTTTGTTTTGTTTACATGTATGTAAACTTTATTAATACAAAAGACCAAATGGCCTATCAGTATACAATACAAAACACATCATATTTATAATTTAACAGTCAATGGCTTGCTGGCATTCCTTTTACCAGTATATGTAATATATTTATTATTGTCCATCTGATGAATACACATTTGTTATTTTATAATCAAATATATAGATAGTTTATCATTAATATAAAAAGCCATAGGCCTATCAGTATACATCTACTAACTTAATTAACAAAATGATAACAATAATTATAATAATAATAGATGTCCCAGTGCATTACAACTACTCAAAACTATTTAACCTCATACAATGAGGTTAAAATCTAGGTAACAGTCCTAGTCAATATTACATGGAAATATACAATTCGTTTTTATATTTGCCTTAATCATGACACATGAAGTTAAGATCTTGCCGAAACGAAATGCAAGAAATTGGATGTGTAGATTAACGCATGAACAAGACATCATTTATGTTAACACAATAAAATAAAATAAATAGATAAATAAATAAGTAAGCAAACAAAATGTTGGACTTATAGAAAAACATATACTTCCTAATCTCAATCAAATTAATCAAAAGTGACTTTTAAAATTATTATGAAATCTTATTCTGTCCTAATTCAAATAGAACATACTATTTCTCTTCAAGAATGCTTTGTATGTATAGTTCGAAATATTTCTTATTGTTTTAACATTTTCATTTTTCATTAATTCTATAAATTTTGGTATATTCGGGCGTTTCCAATAGTAAGCTTTAATATATTGTACCCTAAGATCAGAATAAAGGGGACATTCGAGTAAAAAATGAAACTCGTCTTCTAGAGTGTTACATAATTGGCATTTTCTTTCATTTAATGGAGTCTTATTTGGTTTATGCCAACGGCCTGTCTCGATTTCTAACCTGTGAGATGACACTCTTAATCTTGTAAATGCAAAGCGAAACTTGTTTATTGTAATTTTGTCTAAATATCTTTTAAAGTCAAACTCAGAGAAAAGTTTATAGCTTCTAGCTCTAGTAGAGTTTTCAATTTGTTCGGACCAGTTTTGTGTAAAACAATCTTTTAGCCTTTGCTTAAATAAACTTATAAACACATTTACATTTTCTACACCTTGGTTTAACCAAACATGATAGAAACCCAAATTGTCTAACATATTTTTTATATTTGTTGCCCATGATGATTTATTTGGATTGTTCTGCATATCAGCTAACATCATATTGTACGTAAGTTTTACATATTTAGAATCACTGCATCTCAGAACCTTAAACCAATATTTTATCATTGAAACAAATCTGTGTTGCCTCATAGACATTCTACCAAGCTCACCGTAAATAAAATTATTTTGGGTTTGGATTTTAACACCTAACAACTTTTTGCAAAATTTTAAATGTACCCGTTCAATTTGCTCAGCTTGTATATATCCCCAGACTTCTGAACCATAACATAATATAGGCGATACAAGTTTATCAAATAAGTCTAGTGTGTGACTTACTGATATATCTGTAAATTTATATAGATAACTGTTAAGTTTAAAAATTGCTTTTAGCGCCTGTCCTGATAATGTATCGCATGAATCAGAAAAGGACCCACCAGTGGTAAAAACTATTCCGAGATAGCTGAACTTATTTACTATTTCTAATTCTAAATTATCATACTTAAAGCTAACACCTAATCTGTTCCTTCCACCTTTCTTAAAAATAGCAATTTTAGATTTATTTACATTAACTGTTAGACACCATTTGTCACAATAATCTTTAAGTATTTCTAAACCATCCTGTAATCCCTTCTCGGATTCTGAAAATAAAATTATATCATCTGCATATAACAATAATAATAATTTAAGCATCCCTACATCTACACCTTGAAAACCCTTTAAACTCAACGTGTCTTCTAGATCATTAACGTACATAGAAAACAAAAAAGGTGAGAGACACTCACCCTGAGCTACTCCGAATGTACATGAGAAATCTTCACTAAGTTGTTGATTGTATTTAACTCTTGATTTGACATTACTATACATGGATTTAATGACATTTAGTATTTTTCCCCTAACACCGTATTTAATTAGTTTATACCAGACGATATCCCTAACAACGTAATCAAAAGCCTTTTTAAAATCAATAAATGCTACGTACAGTTTTTTATTATCATTTAAAATGTGATTTATAACACCATGTAGAATAAATATATTGTCTACTGTCCCCATGTTCTTTCTAAAACCCGCTTGCGCCTCAACATAAATATGATAATCCTCTGCCCATTTATTCAATCTGTTATTTAGTATTCGTGTAAAGAGTTTACCAAAATGGCTAAATAACGTTATTCCCCGATAGTTTTCCACCTCATTTACATTACCCTTTTTGTGTAATGGTACAATATATCCCTCTGTCCATTTTTCCGGAAAGTATTCCAAATCGTAAATTTTATTAACATGTACAGCTGATAATTCATCTGAAAATTTTATACGCCTGTTAAAGTTGGGTTTGGTTATTATTTTTCTTATTTTTTCATTTTCAGAGCCGTCAGTTCTGACTAGATTTATATCAGTCCGCTTGCGTAGATTTTCCATTGTCTTGCCAAACACAGAGTTGTTCATAAGTTTGTAAAAAGCTTTTTCAAAGTCTGATTTAGCTTTTTTCCTAAGTTCTGTGTTTAGGTTTATGTATGATTCCATCCATGGTTTTTCATTAAATTCTAATACTCTGTGTACTTTTTTTAGTTTCATGCCTAAAGATAAATACAGTTGCAGGTTTTTGTAATGTATCACATATTTTTTCTTATCCCTAAGATTGGGAACTAGTTGTTCTATATTTATCATGCCATTATTTTCTAACAGATCTGTTTGGTATTCAGACAACCATTCTTTTTTCACTGCTAATCTTTCCGGTGCAAGCGGATAGTCATTGTGAGCTTCATGAAGTTCTTTAGGATATTCCAAATCAACTTCAAGCATTTGTCCTTTGCCAGGTTTTGGTTTAGAAAATTTTCCACTCTTGTTTTTGGTTTTCCAAACAAAGCCAGAATATGGATGTGGCTGACTCATTGCCCAACCATAGAGGTTACAGGCGTCATAATACATTATGTGGTTTTTCTCCTTGTCAAGGTTATAATCAGCAACGTGGGAATTATTTGCTTTAGCATATCGTTTTGATACCATACTAATTCCACCACGCATACCTTTTTCTATGAATAAGTGCATGTCAATGTCTCTCAAAAGTTCTAAATCTATTTTTGAATGTTTAAGTAAAGCATCCCAAGATAATCCAGGTGCTGTATAGTAATGTAAAGCATCAAGTTTGTATGCACTCATACATGTTTTTCTAAAAGTTTGAAACACATCTGCTAGCAGAGTTACATCAGTTTTTAGATATAAATCATGATAGTCTCCAAGAGTTTTACAGTTAAACTCTTTCCATATTTTTTGAGCATATTCGTAATCTTCGGGACTTATACTTTCATCTGAGAGACTACTGTAAAATTTTCTATAGGCGGTAATTGCGTTTCCTTAAATCTTTCCATACTGTCCATATAATCGTATGGATAAACACCTTTTCGTAAAAGTAAATCTGTTTGTTCTCCAAACTGATTTTTGGTAATTTTGAAATCAGATTTGTCTGTTGCTTTAACCAATGTTTAAGAGACGAAGCCATAAATTGGAAACTATCTAAAAATCTAAGTTGTCCGGCACTAAATGAAATATACTTTTCAGCGTTGTTTGGAATGCATGTAATATTACCTGTCATTTTATATATTTTTTGCATTATAAGATGACTATCATATCCTTTGAGGTTGTGAAATACAACAGGGATGATTGTTTTATTTGGTTTTATATTTAGTTTTAGGTTGCAGTTTTTATGTGCTGCACCTCTGTATTCTCCTGTAAAATGACAGTGGTCTCTTACTTTACAGTTTTTACCACATTTCCTACCTATTTCATTTTCGCATATCCAGCAGTGTGTTGCTTTTTCATAATCTTCCTCATTTTGTTGTGTCATAATTAAGGGTTTTGGGTGAGCAAATATTTTATTAATGTTGCTCTTCTCACATTCTAAGTGATTTAAAAACTTTTCAACAACATCTTCACCTCTGTAAATAACAGGTTCTTCTGTTTTACCATCATATCTAACAACTTGATATCCAAATCCACAAGCTTCGTGCACACTTGTGATTTCAGATTTCTTTCCAAATTTAATTGATTCTGGTTTGACTATACTTTCAAAATCAGCATATATTGCATAGGGTACAGGCATTTGATTTTGATGATTTTTAAATTTTACAGTATTTTTACCTTCTTTTGGCATTTCTATTCTGCAAGAATGTTTGTTAATACCATCACAGTCTTCTTTGTGTTTTGTAAGTAGATCTTCTCTTGAAAAGCCGTAAAGACAACGATCGCAAAAATAAGTTTTACCGTGATATTTGTTTTGATCATAAAGTAATCTATTTAGATTTTTAATCCAGCAATAGTGATATTTTGTTGTTATTGTTTTTGGTTCGTTGGAATAATCATCAGGGTTATAATTGTCATCTATAATTCCTTCTTCATTATTTGGATCATCTTCGTTCTCTGATTCAACCTCAGTGTCTTCAGATATTAAGATCAAATTAATTCGCTCGGTATCTTTTGGTTGTTCTGATATTTTATATGGAAAAACAGATACCTTTTTATTTTTTCCTGTTATGGTATATCCATAAACGTTGATAGCAAGGTTGTTTTGTTTCTCTACTTTGGAAATTTGAGAAATTGGAGTGGGAAAATCAATACCCTCTTTCTTTAAGAACTCTGTACTAGGATAATTTGATAATCTATCAGAATTCTTTTTAGCTGGATAAAGCTGAATTTATTGCATGAAACAAACACTGATCATCATTGTTTTTCACATTTATAATTGCTTTCTTATCAGCTACTGCTTTGGGTAAAGGAATATATGAAGAACCTTTTAACGGCTCGTACTTTGCAATATTTAAGTAAAACGTAACACAGTAATCAATTTCTAATCCGGATGCTGTGTTTGTAAATCTTTCAAGACTCTCTTGTATATTTGCAGATGATTTATCGTACAACTCATTTATTTTTTCAGAGTTTAAGATTGCATTTTGCTCGCTGTGTAATACTGCTGTGGTATATTTTTTGGTATCACCATCATCTTTGAATAAATTTACAGTAAGACATAATTGAAACTTTAATCCATTCATCTTTGTCAGCTCTTTGCTTATTTGTTTTGTGATAATGGATTTCTTATCACGAAATAGTTTTTGAGGGTCTTTGTATTTCTCGGCAGATTTTTCGTATGCTTTAAAATAGCCACACATTGGTTTGTCAACCAGTTTTAATTCTTCTTTAGATTTTCTATCATTAAGCTCTTTCAATTCATTTATAACATTGTCTCGTGATTTAGCATATTTCTGATTTTGCTCATCTTGTAATTTATCATATTTTTGCTTTTCTCGTTTACGTTGTTTTTTAGCACGTCGTCTCTTGAGTAAATTTTCTAATGTTTGAAAATTAACCTCTTTTGAAGTTTCCTTTGGTTTTAATGCATTTATACCGTTAGATAGCGTTTGCTTATCTATTACACCTGTTTTAAACAGAAGTATTAATTCTTTTATAGTCTCCTCGTTTTCCATACTTTATTTGTTATATATTAAAAATATTTTTTCTTAAATATAAAATAATTATATGCAAAAAAGACAATGGAAAGTAATGTTTGTCAATTTCTGAAAATTGGATTACATAATCCATGTAAAAGCAAGCCAACAAAAGATTCCGATTATTGCAGTTTGCATAAATATAGATTAAAAACAAGTCATGTGTTACCGTGCATATAATGTAAAAAAGGCACTTCTGCAAGATATCAAGTATGTGTTGGTTGTGGTGCTCATTCGATTAGAATGAAACATGAATACTGGAAGTTAAAGTCGTACAACGCTGAGTGTCTTCGATTTAGATGTATTGAGGTTTAAAACATATTTTGTTAATTTCTAATAACAAATTTGTTTTGTATTAAAGAAACATTTTATAATATTACAAAAAATTTAAACTTGTGTTCTTCACTACCCCTATTTTAAAAAAGTTTGTTAACCTAAGTTTTAATGTTTAACCTCTATTTTGTAATAAAATTTAAACATCCAAATTTAAAACATTTTCATAATTCAATCTTAAAATCTTGGGTTATTTAGCGCCTGGGACATGCTAAATAACCAGTTTAATTGACTTAATTTTCAGTAAACTGAAAATTTTTGTGTGGTGGTTTTAGATTATTTGGGGTAATTTGGGTTTTGAGCCAGAACACCTATAATACATATATATACTTTTCAGACTTTAGTGTGAACCCCTTCACCGAATACCGAATACGCACCTGTACCGAATGACTGACACTCGTTATATTTTTTGACCGACAGTGCAGAGTCGAACATTTTATCGTTTTAGCGTGTAATTTTGATAAAGAAATACCATGATGTTCGTAACATGTAGTACACGTCATGTACTGTTTAAGCTTAAACAACATATTTGTAGTATCTCCTTATATTTCATTAGAAAAGAACACTAGTGTTACCATTTTTAAACGCATTTTAACAATGGCATCTCTTACGAGTTATTTCTCCTCGCTTCGAAATTTTAAATGGGTGAATCTCGCAATTTCTCGCACAGTAGAGCATCTAAAAGTCAATACAGCTGAAGAGGACGAAACTTAAAGGGGAACTGAAATTTTAATCATGTAAACTTGTTACAATCTTCCAGATTACGCGTTTAAAAAAAAGAAAATGGCGGCCGTTTCACTTTTTTTTGACGTTGACGGAAAATGACGTACTACTTTCCCTTGTCATGTGTTGCTATGATAAGTAGACGGCGGAGCTAAATAACCACTCTGCTTCCCACCTGATTACAGTTTGTAGCTTCTAAAGATCCTAAAGATCCTTTTTTTCAGTATTTATTGACTTTTGCACTAAGGTGTGTTGAGTGATATTTGGTGGCTGAAAACAGTGGCGCCGACTGCAAATCAATACTGTTGTTACTTTGAGATCATCATGACCAATCTATGTGCCTTAAAGTAGAAGACTTAAGCCGGAGCTAGTTGGCGTTAACCGAGTCCGCTACTTTTCTCTCAGGTTTGTGTTTGTTTCTTGCAAGGGATCTTCTTGTCGGTATGGATTACATTTGAAACTAGGTTACACCATATGACCTATGTTTGAAATTATCTTAACAATTTGGAAAATCCACATGTAAGTCGAGTTGACCGACTTCATCGTTTTTTGAGGTAGAATGTTTTAAAATTGGCATGAACATGTCTCAGGTCTAATATAAGGCGTGGAAATATATAAAACGTTTCCTGCATTGATAGTGTTCCATCTGCGTGACCTCTTAATTCAACACCATACTTGTTTCAACGAAACTGAAAGAGTGTAACTGCTGTCGCCTGTGTTTAATATATCTCGTCCATGTTTGATACAGTTGTCATTCAGACAAAACTGAAACCCGCAATCAGGCAATACAATTAGTTAACTTTTTGAAAAGCCGTCTTGTCGAATTTTAATGATATTGTTGAATTTTCTGTTCACGATTGAGAGTTCTCTGTAATACTTGAATAAGGGTGAAAGAATTATCAAAATCGGATGATAAACAAAAAAGATATGACCATTTAAAGGTTGTTCTAAAACAAATATGGGAGCCGCCATTTTCAGAACTATGACGTCTTAGTTCCATATTACCACATATGGAATATTGATAAATATTATTTAAAAAGAAGAAAATCACTGCATATGATTGTTTTTACTGGTCAATATAAATCAGTATTGCCATTAAGTACTATATATGTTTCATAAAATTGCTGTCCTTTTTTCCCTATATATATCTGTAAATTTTCCTATTTATAAATATTCCATATATGGTCATTTATAACCGTGATGTCATAGCTGTCAAAATGGCCGCTTCCATATCCGTTTCAACAGAAAATTCAAATGATCAGATCTTCTTTGTTTATCATCCGATTTTGATAATTCTTTCACCCTTATTCAAGTATTTCAGAACTCTCAATAATATAGATGGTTTGGCTGTGTCGCTACATTCCCTTTAATGAGTATTCAAACCACGCACCTATCGTGTTCACGTTCAAAATAAAGACAAATACCGCGAATGTTTTATATATATATATTACAAATGGAATAATGACCGAAAGAAGTCATTTTTTAAATGACATAGTCTCCGACATTTATCTTCTCGAACATAGCTAAACGGCTGAAATCAACCGCGACGCTGAAACAGATATTCTTCATCTTTACTGCTTATTTAAACTCTAAACGCAACAATTACTTCGAACCTATTATCAAACAGAACGATACGCAGTTTAACGATAGAAACAGAAAAAAAGTACAACAAAGAATGCAAACGCAAACACGAATTTTACAAAAAAGCCATTCATCAATACAATATAACTAAAAGTAACGACACTCGGAGCAACGTATTCGAAAAGTTCATTTAATCAAATCCGGAATAGACGGTAAACTTGTTTTCACTAATCCGCTCAATGTATGATGAAGTCAAATTATGTATCAACACATTTAAATACTGTAACATGCGTTTTCAACAGCGACCTAGGGCTATTTCTAGGGGAGATAACATCACCGCTATTGTTGTCACCGAACATCATCTGCAACACAGTTTAAATGTTGGTATCACAATAACACATTTCTATATATATTTTATTATTTGCCAACGACGCCACTATAATATGTTCGGAAACAAAAGAAGGCCTACAAGAATCTCTAAACAATCTAGAAATTTATTGCTTAATCTAATATCGAGAAAACTTGTAGTTAGACAAGAATACTCAGAATGAACATATACTGGAACATTGATCGAGGTACTAAACAGTTTCAATTATTTAGGCATAGTACTATCCAGCGGTGGTTCATAATACACTTAAAGGTAAAGCTCTACGTGCAATGAATTACACGAATGTTAAACCTTGTGAGAAATATGGAAATCCAAACTGACATTATGTTTAATCTGTTTGATTCATACGTACCGTCTATTTTAAATTATGAGTGTGAGGTATGGGGACAAATCAAGGCCGACAATATAGAGCTGATTCATAAAGAATTGTGTAAATGGATACTCTAAAGTTTAAAACGTCAACAAACACTGTATCGCTCTACGCAGAGGTCGGTCGATATCCATTATACATTACACAATATATACAAATCATTAAAACTGGCTAAAGATGTACGGTAATAAATGAGATAGATGATAATCCCCGCATAAACTGGTCTTCAAACTGCAACACATAAAAAATAGAAATAAAAGTAGCAGACTCGGTTTTATTGAATCTGTTCATGAGAGGTAATATGAAGTGCAACACGTCTCACGCCTGCTATCAACGGCTTAAGCGATATTGCACTTTAAAGCCACAAATATTGGGCTTGGTAATCGCAAAGGACCAGTAAGTAATAACACTACTGATGATAAAAAAGAGTATGATAATGGACCTTTGGAAACGGCCGAGCACGACACATACGAAATATTGCAGTCTCGGTTTGATTGAGACTGTTCATGAGCGGTGGTGAAACATGCTAGCTACCGCTCACGCCCTCTAGCCCCAGGTTGAACAGAACTCAATATTCATAAAATCAATAGTACACAATTTTAACCATCCCGAAGATGGCATGCATACGTCGGTGGACATGGAGTTATATGCTTCCCCATGTCGTATGGCGCATGTTCCCAGTATCTAATAAAATTAAATGCCCTGAAGAGCGAAATAAACATAATGGAATTTAGTTGGGAGCAACGGTTATGAAGCCTGCGTATCACAAGTAACAGCCAAAAGACTAAATTAAAAAGCAGACAACATATCCTATAAGTGGTTAAACAATACCCAGAGCCTTTTATCGGCCGGAGTAGTGGAACCACCAATCTAAAAATTAAGTAAGAAAAAAAAAAGAAATTGAAAATGTACCACCGATAATTAAATATAAGTATCGGGCTCAGCGATCTCCAAAGATCGAATGAATAACAGTACTGATTGCAAGCGATAAGTTTACTAATTTTCTAAATACTGACACAAATCACTACTGATAAAACTAACAATTCTTTGTAAGAAAGCCTTTAAAATAAGAGATGATGCTTTAATAACCGATATGGTTGCACTTATATTTAACATGGTAATATATTATTTTGTGTAAAAGGTAACATCCAAGAATACCACTCTCACTTTACTCAGCTAGTAATGCTTTTCTGTCAATTTTATTATATTTGTTTACATGCATGCATTGAAACCATGATACCAGACACATTCGGGAACGGAGTTCATAACACGGTTGGCGCGGTAATTGAACTATACTTATTGATAATTCATACAATATAGTCTGGCAATTGATGTCCTTAGCTTTGTAAATAAAATAACAGTGTAGAACCGCTATTAAATGCATTGATAGGGCATCGTCTAAAGCGGATTTAAAGGGAGTACATCATGCGTTGGCGACTAATTTGTAAAAAAAAAAAAAAAAAGAAAGAAATTACAAATTTAAAACGTGAAATAGTTCATAGATATAGATGGAACATTAACACTTTCCTATAATACAGCGCAATAATTAAAATAATAATTACAACAATTCTTAAAAAGTCCATAGAGAAATCCCAACGTTATAAACATCTGTCAGGCAGAGCAAATCGGCGATATCTACACATGACACTCTCTTTGCAGACTGAGTACAATGCGATTTATTTTTCAGCCAAGTTTAAAATAGCTATCCCTGGTGCGTCACTATAGTCAGGAAGTGCATTCTTCGTGCTATGTTTATATACTTTCTGTTTTATGGCTGATTATAAATTTTTTTATCAATTAAATACATAAATAATGTATTTGAACAATTCTAAAAACAACACACACCCTGATGTACTTACTTTAATGATGTAGGTATTCTCTTATGCTAATATTTCTATTATGCCTGCAATACATCATTATTTACTGAATTGTTGGCATATGTCTCTGTCTTGCGTCTCTTTATTATAAATATAGAATTGTTTAAGTATTCTTTAAGGAATTGATTTATACAACTCTTCAAAGTACAGTCTCCAAAAAAATGTCATACATAGACAAAAATGTTTTCTCCATTAAACGTATACCATCAAATCCAATTGAAGAGAAAAACATTTTCCGGCGTTTCTTTATATTGAGATACCAACTGTGTGTAGCCGTTCGTTTCCCGCTGGGACGATGCATCATTAAAAACCAACGCAAATATAAAATGAATAAAAAGACTGTGATAAAAAAGTATCATAACGGGCCGAACAATATCTTACTTAATAACCTGTATTTAGAGAACGAAGCCATTGAAAGACATTACACGTTTATGCGTTTGCTTTTATATTCAAATATACATGATTATCTTAGTGTTAAACTTATATTGCATTTAAATGCTGGCTAGTTTGTTAGAGGATATAACCTGATGGTTATTTATTTATTTACACAGCAGTCCTGTTTTATTGGGATGCTAATAGGAAAATAGTGAAATCTGGTGTACAAAAAAACTATGTTTTCCTCCGACAGAGCCAATGCAGTATTCCTAATGTCAACCTTTTATGCTTTTGCTTTCGATAATTTCGATAATTCTGCTTTCCTTTTTACTTGTAATGACTGTTTGTTTTGTTTTCCTGTGTTTGTTTGACTGTTTGTTTTGTATTTCTGTGTTTGCTTGACTGTTATCTGTGACTGTTACATTTCCTGCTAAACGTTTATGCATGCTTCTATCATTTGACGTCCCTTTACGATTGAATAAATGCTATATATTATATCATCCTTCAATGAAAATAGGATGTTTGCGTGATCAAAAAGTAGACCACTTGTATTTACTGACAGTAAAAACATTTGTATGTAAGCATAAACAAATTATATACCGAATTGATGATCTCTCCAGTGAAAGTAGATATAAAAGTCGAATAGGACACGTAGCATTCAAGGACACAGTCGGCCACAAAGATATATAAAAGGCAAGATATGACAAACATAAAAGTGTTAAAAGGTGTTGGAATGGGCAGTGGAAAAGAAAAGCTGCTGATAGTGTAAACCAGGTTCTAGGGAAACAAAACCTCACTGTTACCTTATATAATATAAATAAAACGGGACAGTGTACATAATATATCTCGCTAGGTTACGGTATATTCTCTAACAAACAAGGCAGCAATAATAGACAATATAAGTATAACAAATGAATTATCATGTATATACGAATATGAAAAATCAAAAGCATAGAAAGCAAAACGTACTCAGTGACTAGGCAGAAGCAAGACTATCAAGAGAGCAAAGAACAAGACAATATTTAATACAAACATGAACGCTACCGCCCTTTGTGAATTTAGGTAGACGTCATAATAGGATCACAATCTGTCCACACTATGACATATAACAAGAAATGTCACAGTAAGTGACAAATGCCCCCGAAGTGACCTTTGACCTGTAAGTTTGACCTAGGTCTTAGATCCACGGACCTGGGTTTTATGCGCGACACGTCGTCTTGTTGTGGAGAGCACTTGTGGCAAGTTATTTGAAAATCCGTTCATGAATGTCAAAGTTATTAACCGGACACAAAAGCACTTTGTTTTGACCTTTGACCTCTAAGTTTGACCTTAACCTTGGAGCCACGGACCTGGGTTTTGTGTGCGACACGTTGTTTAGTTATGGTGAGCACTTGTGCCAGGTTATTTAAAAATCTGTCCATGAATGTCAGAGTTATTAACCGGACACGGAAGCACTTTGTTTTGACATTTGAATTCTAAATGTGACCTTGCCATTGGAGCCACTGACCTGGATTTTGTGCGCGACACATCGTCTTGTTGTGGTGAGCAATTGTGCCAAGTTATTTGAAAATCTGTCCATGAATGTCAGAGTTATTATCCGGACACGAGAGCACTTTGTGTTGACCTTTGACCTTTAAGTGTGACATTGACCTTGGAGCCACGGACCTGGGTTTTGAGCGCAACACGTCGTCTAGTTGTGGTGAGCACTTGTGCCAAGTAATTTGAGAAAATCCGTCCATTATTATCAGAGTTATTAAGCGGACACGATTGTACAGACGAACGAAGGGACTGACGGACTGACAGACAGTGCGATTACTATATGCCACCCTTCGGGGGCATAATAAAAATATGGGTATACCCCTCCCACCACAAACTATATGTTCAATCTATGCTTTACATTCTGTAGTGGTTATCAGATGTTCGGGTCTTCATATAATTGCGGTTATACACGTATTAAAATATAGATAATGATATCCGGATGTACTTATTAACGGAACACACTTACCATTTGCTATTGTCAATTAAATGAATACCCCACCCACAAAAATCCCATAGAAATACTAAAATACTACCAATATTAACATATTTTTATTTTGCATGATCTTAAACTTAAGTTTGGACTGATACTATCTTCCAGCGGCGTTTTCTTTTCTACTGACTGTGCCAAGGCCGTACCCATATTATCAACCCTGTTATGGTTGTAGTGTCGCATGCTTTGCTTCTATTTTCCCTTATAACTGTTGTTTGTTTTTGATGTATGATTTGGTTGATTGTGTTCTATGAATGCTATATTTCCTGTTCGAATTGTATATCTACTTTTATATTTAGTCCTGATAAACTACTTTCAAGTTTGCATTCTGTTCAAATTGCCACACACAAATACATGTCGCTGTACACGCCAAAAGTAGCACGGTAGCATTTGAAACGGCTACATGTACGGTTTCTCTTCTTTCCCATAGTAGGGAATCATACACACACATGGAGAGTTTGATATTAACCCCTACCCTGCGGAATTATACTTACATCTGGCCCCTAGTGATGGGAATTAGACATTTGTTTAATAACCCCTGGGTATGCCCGCCCCATACCACCTGCCCGGCCCTAGGACCACCACACAGGTGCATACCTGACAGACCATTCATATCTTGCTTAATAGCCACATCGATAAGCATGCTGTATTAATGTAGCTTGTTGTTGGAATTGCGTAATTTTAAGAATTGTTTTGTATAATGGTTTCATTTACTATCCGTGTACTGCTTTATTCATTATACATAATAACACATGTAATTTCTCCCAAAGCATAATAATCTGATTCATCAATACCGCTAAGCATGTTGCTGAGGTTAACAAAGTTTTAGTTGCAGTTTCAAGTATATGTTCCAAGTTTGCCATGCATACTTTCCCATGGAAGGTTGCAACGGTTTAACAACATATGAAAGCAGGAAAAAAAAGTAAATGTTCCGGCCTTTGGACATAACTAGACATAACTGGAGCACGGTTTAATGTATTCATAGCCATTTTAAATCCTTCCCTTTTCCATTGCAATCAATCCAAAGCTGATCTATGTCAAAGTTCTTAGGGCGCTTTGATGACAACCACGTCAGTGTCAGAGCTGGACATTATAATTTCCCTTTGTCTTATTTATGTGTCAGGCCCTAAGAGGTCTTTCTAAATAGACACATGAACTCTTTTTTTTCATCTGCTGTTACAACAATTGGCTTTGTTAAACATGCGTACAACTGATTTTGCGATTAGCAAAAACAGTTCAGTTTTATTTAGAGATAATCGTTAAATGTTTTGACAGTTAGCCGCCACTTTGCCTGAATCTGAAACATTTGTCCTAACCTGAACCAATGGTATCCCTTGTACTACTTAACTTTTTAAAGTATCACTGAATTTTTTTTCAATTCCTTTGGTCTTGTTTGAAGATTACAGTAACCTGTAGGTGTAACAAGAAATCCGCGGATTCACATTTCTCGCCTAACGAGGGCGGCGGGTTCTTAAAATACCCGTGATTGAATATGTGTAAAATAAATTCGGCGCTCCAGTTTTGGGGTTTTGCCTGGCTGGTTAAAACTGTTTATATTGTATCTGGATCCTCAAAATATGTAAGTTCTATATAAATATACCTCATCGTCAGTAGTTAAATGTTTTAAAATTTGCCTGTTGATGTCGTGATAGGGATTTTAAAGAATAGCTTCGTGATAACATCAATAATTTTATTTGAATGTACAAATTCGTGTGAACATTTTCTTTTTTATGCAAAAGAAACCTTTAATGTTTGGTCTATTCTGATCATTCGTATCATTGTACATTGTAATCACATATAATTTATTATTATATATATAATTATTATATATACGATTACAGACCTGTTTACCCCAGTTTGTCGGCATCAGTAGTTTAAAGATTATACGTCAGTAGTTTTCAGTGTCTGTCAGTAGTCGGATATATTGACCACTGGAGAAAACTGTTATCTTTTACATACTTAAATTTTAATTATTCCTAAATTATTTGATAATTTCAATGTACAATTTACTTGACATGTGAGATTTAATAGACTGTAAGGGAGTATTATGGGGACATACAAAGTATACAAAGGATCACCCTTTAGGGGAAAACATTCTGAAAATACTCTTCATCAATCAAGTTTGCAACTTAGAAACTAGGAACTTTATAAGTAAATGTATACCCTCTCTCATTTCTACTGATAAAGTTCTAAAAGATCAACATGCTATTTTAAAAGAAAATAGGAATTGTTATCAATCATTGTATACACATAGACCAGTAAAACATGTAAATTTAAATGAACTGTTTAAAGATAGTCATATACAAAAACATACTAGAGAGCAACAGAATACACTAGAAGGCCTATAGAATTATCAAAATTATAATTTTGTTTATAAAACGCACAAAATCTCAAAAGCCCAGGCTCTAGTGGTTATACCATGGAGTTTTACAAATTTTTCTAGAAAGATATAGGAATTTTTCCTCTATTAACCATGGTTTATTAAAAGGAGAATTTTCAATAACGTAAAAAGAAGGAATTATAACATGCATTCCAAAAACAAACAAAGATAAACAATACTTAACAAGAAGGCCAAAATGGCCATACACCGATCACCTGAGTACTGGTCCATTATCGAACTTCTTCGAAATCTTATGGTCATATACAATCTGTGCAAGTTTGGTTAACATTGTTCAAGAAATGAGGCCTCTGTTGTGTTAACAACATTAATATAAAGATACTGACAACGTTTGGTAAAGATCAAATGCAAAATGAAGGTGTTAGAGTGTAACACCTGGGGCAGGGCCAAATGTGACTCCAGGGCTACATGTAATATATGAGAGCTGTGTGCCTTGTGGTTTCAGAGAAGATTTTTAAGTTTTTCCCTATACAAGTCTATGTAAAACTGTGACCCCCGGGGCGGGGCCAAATTTGCCACCAGGGTTACCATTTAAACAAACTTGGGTAGAGAACCATAAGCTTATAGCAAATGCAAAATATTAAACTTCTGGCTCTTGCAGTTTCAGAGAAAAATATTTTTATGTTTTTCCCTATCCAAGTCTATGTACAACTGTGAGCCCTGATGCAGGGCCAAATGTGACGCGACCCCAGGGCCACCAGTTGAACAAACTTAGTAAAGGACCATTATCTTGTAGTAAATGCAAAATATTAAACCTCTGGCTCCTGTAGTTTCAGAAAAAAAGATTTTTAAAAAGAAATCCTATATGTTTATGTAAAACTGTGAACCCCACCGTGCGTGGCCTAATTTGACACCAGGATCACAATTTGAACAAACTTGGTATAGGACAATAACCTTATTGTAAATGCAAAATATTAAACCTCTGGCTCTTGCAGCTGCAGAGACGATTTTTTTTTTACTTTTTCCCTATACAAGCCTATGTAAAACTGTGAACCCCGGGGCAGGCAAAATGTGACCCCAGTGCCACCATTTAAACAAACTTGGTAAAGGACCATAATCTTAAAGTAAATGCAAACTATTAAAGCTCTGGCTCTTGTAATTTCAGAGAAGAATTTAAAAAAAGAAATCCTATATGTCTATGTAAAACTGTGACCCCGGGGCGGGGCCAAATTTGATACCAGGGACACCATTTGAACAAACTTGGTAGAAGACCATAAGCTTATAGCAAATGCAAGTGTTTCCCTATACAAGGTTATGTAAAACCGTGACTCCCGGGGCGGGGCCAAATGTGGCCCCAGGGTCAGTATTTGAACAAACTTGGTAAAGGACCATAATCTTATAGTAAATGCAAACTATTAAACCTCTGGCTCTTGTAGTTTCATAGGAGATTTTTAAAATAAATTACTATACAAGTCTATGTAAAACTGTAAACCCTGGGACGGGGCCAAATTTGACATCAGGGTCACCATTTGAATAAAAATAGAAGAGGACCATAAAAAAGAGTATAATAAAGGACCTTTGGACAAATACGAAATATGGCAGTCTCGGTTTGATTGAGACTGTTCATGGGCGGTAGTGAAATATGCTAGCTACCGCTCACGCCCTCTAGCCCCGGGTTGAGCAGAACTCAATATTCATAAAATCAATAATACACAATTTTAACCATCCCGAAGTTGGCATGCATACGGCGGTGAACATGGAGTTCATTGCTTCCCCATGTCGTACGGCAGTATCTAATAAAATTAAATGCCCCGAAGAGCGAAATAAACATAATGGAATTTAGTTGGTAGCAGCGGTTATGAAGCCTGCATATCAAAAGTAACAGCCAAAAGACGCTTATAGCAAATGCAAAATATTAAATATCTGGCTCTTGCAGTTTCAGAGATGAAGATATTTTAAAAAAAAATCCTATATAAGTCTGTGTAAAACTGAGTGGTGGAGCCAAATTAGACCCCAAGGTCGCCATTTGAACAAACTTAGTATAGGAATATAAGCTGATGCTACATGTAATACATAAAAGCTCTGTGCCTTGTTGTTTCAGGGAAGAATATTTTTTTTTTCCCATATAAGTCTATGAAAAACATGCAAAATCTCAATATGCAAGCTTTGGACACACAGGGCACGCTCATTTTTTACCCCGGGGACTTCATTGAACAACTCGATAGTCTCAGCATTGGCAATCATTTTAAAAGAAAAACTCGAAATCTGTCCAGCGGTTTTTGAGAAGAAGATTTTTTAAGGTTTCGACCATATATGGTAATGGCGGCCATCTTGGATGTCGCGCTGACCTAATTTAAACAAATATAAAAAGCATTCATCTAAGGATCATACATGTGATGTTTGGTCAAAATTGGCCAAGCGGTTTCTAAGGAAAGGTCGTTTGAAGCAATAGTTAACGACGACGATGGACGACGGACGAAGAGTGATCCCAACAGATCACCTTGAGCCTTCGGCTCAATGATCTAAACAAGAGGCCCAAGAGGGCCTTTGGGGGCATGTGGACGCTCTACAGGCTCAAGATTTATGTATAAGGGGCCATAAGGCTTTCAACAAGAGCATCAATAATTGCATGGCAATCCATAGTCACCCACCGGCACTGACAAGCATTTTCTAGATATTTCCTATAGTGGAGGTCAACGATCAAGGTCAAGGTCACAATAACCTTATTTAGGTACGCGACACACCGCTATCCCAAGATGTATTCACATACCAATTTGTGTATATCTAAGTGTTATAGTATTGGAAATACGGTCCGGACAAGCATTTTCTATGACAGAGGTCGCAGGTCAAGATCACAATGACCTTATTTTGATACGCGACACACCACACTCCCAAGATGTATTCAGATACATTTTGATACAGTTTGGTATCTCTAAGTGTTGAAGTACTGAAAATACGGTCCGGACAAACATTTTATATGACGGTGGTCACAGGTCAAGGCCAAGTTCACAGTGACCTTATTTTGGTACGCGACACACCGCTATCCCAAGATGTATCCACACACAAAGTTTGGTATCTCAATGGCTTATAAGATTAAAAATATGGCCCGGACAAGAATTTTTCGGAACATTTTCTATAACAGAGGTCACAGGTCAAGGTCACAGTGACCTTATTTTGGTACGCAACACACCGCTAACCCAAGATGTAATCACATACTACGTTTGGTATATCTCAGTGCTACAGTATTGAAAATACGGTCCGGTCAAGCATTTTCTATGACAGACGTCACAGGTCAAGGTCACAGTGATCTTGTTTTGGTACGCAACAAACCGCTATCCCAAGACGTATTCACATACCAAGTTTGGTATCTCTAAGTGTTATATTATTGAAAATATGGTCCAGACAAGCATTTTCCATGACAGAGGTCACAGGTCAAGGTCACAATGACTTATTTTGGTACGCGACACACCGCTATTCCAAGATGTATTCAATACCAAGTTTGGTATCTCTAAGTGTTGCAGTATTGAAAATACGGTCCGGACAAGCATTTTCTATGACAGAGATCACAGGTCAAGATCAAGGTCACAGTGACCTTATCTTGGTACGCAGCTCACCGCTATCCCAAGATATACTCAAATACCAAGTTTGGTATCTCTAAGTGTTATAGTATTGAAAAAACGGTCCCGACAAGCATTTTCTATGACAGAGGTCACAGATCAAGGTCAAGGTCGCAGTGACCTTATTTTGGTACGCGACGCACCACTATCCCAAGATGTATCTACACACCAAGATTGGTATCTCGAAGTGTTATTGTATTAAAAATATGGACCGGACAAGCATTTAAATGACAGAGGTCACAGGTCAAGGTCACAGCGACCTTATTTTGGTACATAGCGACATACCGCTATCCCAAGATGTACCCACATACCAAGTTTGATATCTCAAAGTCTTATAGTATTGAAAATACAGCCCGGACAAGCATTTTCGGAAGCACTAAAGAACGGACGGACTGAAGGACGGACGGACGGGGTGCAAACCTATAGTCCCATCCCCCGGGTCCGGTGGGGCCTAAAAAGACACCGTATTTGCATTATTAGTGTATATGATGCCCCTTCCTCCAGGCCCAACTATAACATAAGAGGAAACAAATGTATAGAGTGTAATCTCATCATCATGTTTCATTTGAGACATAATTATAAAAAACAAGAAAGGTTACAGTAAGTGACAAATGCCCCCGAAGTGACCTGTAAGTGTGACCTTGACCTTGGAGCAATCTGAAACCAACAGATATATTTAAAAATAATTAAAAAAAAAAAAGATATTAAAAAAAGCAAACATGAAAAAAACACAATTTGACCTTTGACCTCTAAGTGTGACCTTGACCTTGGGGCCACAGACCTGGATTTTTACTCGACACATCGTCTTATTGTGGTGAGAACTTGTGCCAAGTAATTTGAAAATCCGTACATATATGCCAGTTATTGACCGGACACGATCTAACCTTTGACCTATGTGTGACCTTGACCTTGTGCCACGGACCTGGATTTTGTGCGCGACACATTATGTTGTTGTTGTGAGCACTTGTGCCACGTTAATTCAAATTCTGTCAAGAAATGCCAGAGTTATTGACCGGAAATGATTTGACCTTTGATCTCTAAGTGTGACCGAGACCTTGGAGCGACGGACTTGGATTTGGTGCGCGACATGTCGTCTGATTGTGTTAAGCACTTGTGCCAAGTTATTTGAATATCTGTCCAGGAATGCCAGAGTTATTGACTTGACACACTTTGACCTTTGACCTCTAAATTTGACCTTGATATTGGAGCCACGAAACCGGGTTTTGTGCATGACACGTCGTCTAGTTGTGAGCAATTGTGCAGAGTTACTTGAAAATCTGTCAGAGTTATTAACCGTTCTCGAAAGCACTTTGTATTGACATTTGACCTCTAAGTGTGACCTTGACCTTGGAGCCACGGACTTTGGTTTTGTGCGCGACACGTCGTCTATTTGTGGTGAGAAATTGTGCCAAGTTATTTGAAAATCTGTCCATGAATGTCAGAGTTATTAATCGGACACGAAAGCTCTTTGTTTTGACCTTTGACTTCTAAATGTGACCTTCACAAAAGCACTTTGTTTTCACTTTTGACCTGCAAAAAAAAAAAATGTCGATACGAACAACTTCCACCATGTCTGGTTGGTTAATTAAATGAAATATGATAACGCGAATTCGGTTGAAAACCTAAACAACAGGATGTATACCGAATTACATATAATGAGACGGACACAAAGCGAAGAAACTAATTTAAAAGCAAAGACAGCGGAGTTGTCTGATGGGTGATGAAGATGTATATGTGTGGTTAAGTGCCATCGACGGTAAATATATAACATGATTCTCCTACACGAACTATCGTCATTCTTATAGATCACGGATGTCATATGCATTTAAACTGTTAAAATCGAAACGTGTGTATCACGGGTAAACTCCCTGAGCTTCAAACTGCAATAGACTGTGGATATCGGTACATCAAGTGGAATTGAAAATTACTGCGGTATGGGTTTTATTACAAAGGGTTTCACAAATACAGTAGTCAGAATATCCGATGGGTGTAAATATATATATATTTACAAATATATATATAAGGGCGAGAAAATACATACATCTACAAAATACCTTTCAAAAAGCACTGGATCCCCGAGGGGATACGAAAATGTTGGAATAAATTAATAGATGGGGAAAAAAACATTTATATAGTGCTACAGTTAATAAAAACCCAAGCGCTTTCGGCTTACGCCTTCATCAGGGGTACACAAACACCAAAATAACAAATACGAACAAAAAAACTCTAAAAGACACGGTAGTTTAAATAAAACTCTTTAAAAAACAAGTTATCGTTTGGCAGTGTTGCAGAAACTGGTTACTTTGAATAGACACTCTGGAGCCAAATGTGATACTTATAAAAGAATATATCTGGTTGGATGAGGGTAAAACTGTAACCTGACATTTAGTTATGAAGAGAGAATAAAAATGTGGAAAAGATAACACAAACTCTACCACAAAACCTAAAACCTAAAATCGATACTGCAGGATAAAGTATAAAGCAACTTCAAAGCTAATAAACAACAATGAAAAAGTCTAAACAAAATAAATTAAATAAATGGAGATATTTTGATCAAGGGAAGTAACAAAAGTACTAATAATAGAACATTGCTGGTTGGATGAAAGTAAAATTGTACGCTGACATTTATGATTAGTCATGAAGAGAGAGAATGTGAGTGAATAACTCTACCTCTATACCCAAGACAAATAATCGATACTGCAGGATATAGTAAAAACAACTCCAAAGTTAATTGAAACTATGAATAAGGCTACAATAATATATAAATGGAGAACATTGGATGAAGGAAAGTAATAAAAACCGGAATATGTGTGTTTACATTTATATATTCTGTAGTATGTATTTAGTCCCCTTTGTTGATTACTACTGGATGTTTTGTGTTTAAGCGTCTTATCCAGTACGTTTCACGCAATTTACGTTCAACGACTTGTCTCTGACATGTATTGAACACAATCCAAATTGGACCGACGCAGAACGTAAATGGCGTGAAACGTACTGGATAAGACGCTTAAACACAAAACATCTAGTAGGAGTTGCTTTATACTTTATTTAAACTACCGTGAATTTTATTGTTTTTTTGTTCGTATTTGTTATTTTTGTGTTTGTGTAGTCCCCTGATAAAGGCGTAAGTTGAAAGCGCTTGTGTTTTTATAAACTGTAGCACTGTATAATGTTTTCCCCATCGTATATATATATATATAGGGAGAACTATTTTTGAACTACCAAGGACAGACAACCAACGGACGAACTACGCCTGTACAGATATATATATATATATACATTGTGTACATTCGGAATGTTGACTTCCGTTTCTCCGTTTCTCCTCTGTCAATAAATGCCTTGAGTTTTAGGCAAAGTATATCTCAAATGCAATCTAGGCATGGCCAGTGTTGATCGGGGTGTATATTCCAACATATAATTTACACCGTGTCTAAATTGCATTCTTGGCTGGGGTTAACTTTTCTGAAGAACCACTTGGAAAGCAATGTAGAATATGCATGATGCATTAAAAAAGATTATGAGAGTGAACGTTTGGAAACGGCCGAACACGATAAATACGAAATATTGTATTCTCGGTTTGATTGAGGCTGTTCATGAACGATAGCGAAATATGCTTGCTACCGCTCACACCCTTAGCCCCGGGTTGATCAGAACTCAATACTCATAAACTCAACAGTACCGAATGTTAACCATACTATGCCGGTGGACATATCGACCTTGATACTTATAAAATACTTTTTTTTTCTCTACCGGATCTTAATTAGCTAATATTACTGGGGGTAAATTTTGTAAATTTTAAATTGATAGCAGACAATGAGAAAACGTGTTTTCAGGATGTAGCAATAATTTTGTAAGTAATGGAATAATTTTATATTTGACTCAGTAAATATCCATAGATTCAAAAACAAGTTCAATTCAATCCATGATTTAGGATTTAGGATATATCAAAATGTATTTAGTTATTCACCACTGCAACGCGCATAATGTAGAGACAGTACAGTGTATAACAACACAGTATACATTCGTTTATTGTTTGACTGTGGCCTTTAACGTTTTGTAAATTGGCGGTATATTAGTGACTCTTCAGTTAACAAACTAACAAAAATCTTTACGAAATTAGTCTTTTAATTTACGTAAATAAAACACATTTCAGCAATATAAATGTGCGTGTAAATATAATATAGACATAAAAATCGAACAGGAAAAGCAGCATTCAATTACGACAGTCAACCGCAAACATACACAGAAACAAACAACAAATTTAAAGATGAATAAAAGGCCAAATAAGACATCACAAACGCAAAAAGGTTCACAATAGGGCTACCGCCTTGGAACGGTAGTAGCAAAAAAGGCCGTTGGGGTTTAAACCAAGCTCTTGGGTGCAACAAACCTCACACTTACCCTACCGTCAACCCAATAAAACGGGACAGTTTAAATAAAGAAATCCCCGCCATGAACTATTCTCTACCCAACGAGGCAGCAGTTATAGGCAATACAAGTAAACGAATAAATATAATTACAAACTGCGAACAATACACATATTTACTGCATTCTGATTGATTAGTCATTCTTAAAAGTGTCCTGTTATTTCTCAGTAACACGACAAAATAAAATAGTTCCAATTGCGCAGGCGCAGACTAAACTGGAAGCCCAACATTTTATATGAGCGGCGAAAGGGGTCCGGGGTATGCTCGGGCTTCGTTATAAGGATTGTTACGCGGTTTTATAAAATTTGGGACCCATCATTGCCGTGTTATACTTCGATAACATCGCAAAATATGAAAAACAATCCTTAAACAAAAAAGCAATAGCCTAGAAAGCCACAAAGAAGACACATCTAACTTTAGTAACCATCCCTGGATAACACAAGAAGTCAATAGTTTTAAGGGCAGACATCGCTTAAAATGCCTTCTTAAACCTGATTGATGAAGCAGCGACATAAGAATTCGAAGTTCAAAAGAAAACGATTAAAGTTGAGAAATAACAACCTGTCATGCATAGTAATTTGGTAACGGCCCCGCATCACTACTTCTTACGGTATTAACAGCTTAGCGTACATGTTTTACTTAAGTCTATTTAAAGCGGTGACGGCCATCTTAGATGTGCAGAAAGTTGACCTGTATTTAGGACTAACAATACATAGCTGCACTGCACATGTATATTTCATGGGATCCGATCAAACTTTTGGATTTTGAATTAAAATGGATTTCTTTTAATTCCAATTAAATATTATGTGAATTAGAATAAGTATTAGTAACGCTATCAAGTAATAACTACTGAAGCGGGGATCCCTTGAAATAAACAAACACAAACAAGAAAAGCTGTAGCAAACTTGGTTTTATTGAGTTTGTTCATGAGCGGCTTTTAAGGTGTTATTCTATTTTAAAGGCACCATGAATGAACTCAAGGAATCAGTAAGTAATAATGATAATAATGCGTGTGTTATTTTCGGTGGAATTTATACAGACGCTTCGATGCACTACACGGACGCTAGCGTGAATGTCAATAAACATGATAGACAATATCATGTTAGTGCCTGATCTCATCAAGTTTATCAGGTGAGGCTGAGAAAAACATAAAGCCCGAGGCTGTTGAGATCAGCCACTAACGTGATATTCTATTTATCATGTTGATCGTTTAAGATCATTTAATTTAACTTCTTTTCCCATTTCTTTCCGTTCAACCCAGACGTCATCAAATTCACCATGACGTCATCAAATAGGGTGCTGACGTCATCAAAAGATCTAGCAATGAACACAAACAAGAGAGAAATGTTTCATACTCGGGGTTATTGGGTCTGTTCATGAGAAGTAATATATGGTGGAGCAGTCCTCATGCCCCGCTATAATAGGTTTAAAGCCACTCTTGTGGATTCTATGATTCCAAAGGACCAGTATGTAATAAGACTTTTGATTTGCTGTCTCAGATACTTTTATTTCTGCCGCACAGCACTCAAAGAACGCTAGTGTGAATGACAATACATTCTGAAATGGGGGACCCTTGAAAGCAACAGACACAAATGAGATAATAGCAAACTCGATATTGTTTACTTTGTTCTGAGGTATTCTATGGTGAAACACCTTTTATGCCTCACAGCACTGGCTTGTGTGGTATTCTACTTTAAAACCACATTGAATTGGCTAGACGATTATAACACTACTCATTCGTGGCGAAGGAAGACTTAGACAAGAAAAATCCGTTTCAGACCCCGTGTCAAAAGTTTTCACAGAGAGATTATATACGATGCAATAACACCAGTTATGCGTCCTACACCGGCTTAAGTGGTATTCTACTATAACGCCAAATAAATCGGCTCGACTTAAATAACCATTCAGTAATAACACTCGCAAATAAATACAAAAAAAAAAGGAATATGTCGAAAGAAACACATACAACACAAGCAGACAAGAGAGGTAAGTAGCAGACTCTGCATTATTGAATCAGATGCAACACCTCGAACGCCCTCAGCACCGGGATAAGCAGATTCTACCACAAGGATTAAGCCCGATGATCCCTAATGACTAGTAAGTAAGTAATAACGTAGTTTTTTCCTAGTCTGTGAGATCTTTTACGTCCGCCATACCAGTTTTACGTGAAGAAAAGCCTTCGATGGCATTTGCCTGAGTATCTGGTGAAAGACTCATCATGCAATTTCGTTCATAGCAAAACAAAAATAAATCTGGGACAAGAAGTACACGATGTGAACCAATCGGGGAAACCAACAATTTGCAAATAAAAAGAGTTTCCTACCAGACGAAATCATAAATTTAATATAAGCTCTAAACAAACTGTTTGACAGGCTCACGTAGTGTATTTGTTTAAAATGCATTTTGAAAATATCATGAATATGGTTCAGTATCAATTGCACAGGTCAAAAATATACTTTATTTGCTAGCCAAGGTGTTTCGAATAAAATCAATAAGTTGCCGTTGATAAGGTCGAGAGGTAGTGCTGTAAATTGTGTGGACGTGTCATAAGTTCGAATATATAACACGTGATTGCACATTTTACTGACAGCAAATCTCCTGAATATTTAATTGAATAAAACGTATTATTCTCAGAGTTTTCATAAGCTTTTGTACAACACTGATTAACTTGATCTTTTAAGGACAGAATTACAAGAAGTTACACGTCTGTGGATGCGTGTAGTGTTGCGCGGCATTATAATTAGAAATAACAAGAGTTTTTTAATGTCGTTTATTTTTTTATAATTAGGGAGTCCAGATGTTTATATTTTACATAATCTAGTGCAATGTCTCATTAACGGATGCATTACTCGTGCTCACTGTAATACTCATCAAATGCCTGATTAAAATAAACCATCGAGACAATTAACTGAAAATCAATTTTGTTTATTGTCAGGTTTTTAATTCATACATTTTTTTTCAAATAGAAGTTTGTAAAAGGCGGAAAACGTTTAAGGTCTAATTACACTAAATCAACAGGATGTGCTCGCCTGGTGCAGTCGAAAGAAGTTCTGTATTAAAGAGTGCTAATATTTTTTTCTTTAAAAACATTTTTGTAGTGCAGTTCCCTGTTATTGTTTGGCTGTAACTGTATTCTGGACATGTTGTTGATATTTGAAAATGCAGCTCATCATGTTTTTGACAGTTTTTGGTATAAATTTGAGAAGTGAAAGTAGACAGGGTATGAAATTGCAAGGGGTAAAAATAGTGTTGACCTTTGACCCGGTGTTAGTATACGACTGAAGAAATGTTTCTTATAAGGTATTAAACCCCTATTTCCTTGTTGATGTTTAATAGCAGACATGCTTATTTGCATGATAAAGTAAGTTTCCCAGCATTCTAACGAGGTTTGAGTTTTTAACAGGTTGTCAACATTCTAACTTTACTATGGAAGGGCAATGGAGACTCATTTAGGCTATTATAACCTTAAAAATAGTTCGAGTAAACAATCTGTAATATTCATATCTTATCATACACACGAGCATTAGCTCCGCAATTCTTGCATATATTTGGCTCATTGCTAACTTGTCTGATATCCTATTTGGTCAAATATTTAAATATGTTTTGGTGGAAATCTGTTCAACTCTTCGTATGAATGAGATACATGATTATAGACGACTTCAATGTTGTAAATTTACTTGTTTAGCTCTATTTATAAGATAAATCATGAAGCCAATTTGGCTGTTTAAATGACGTCAGATTTGTTACGCGGTTGTTCGCACTAAAAATGATACGATACCTTAAACACAACTTGAAGTGACACAATGACATTGTATATAAAACAAATGTACTAGGTAATAAAGACGAACCGGAAATATAACAGTCAACCACAACAACAAGACAAATAATTAAAAACAACAACACCTATATGGCAAAATAGAAGCAAGTTGTGCGAAATAACAAACATAAACCGGTTGCTTATAGGGAGTGATGAAAAAGCGTTCCTCAACTGGGAATCGAACCCAGGGTCTCTGGTTTTCCGAACCAGCGCTTGTACCATTGAGCTATCGAGGACATACGGTTAGGAATAGATTCATCATTTACTCCTACCCGATCACATACACCCGCACCGGACTAAAATTCGTCAATGAATGTCTAATTATACAGGAGAACCACCACTGGTGTTTCTCAGGATGATCCTGGACGAGGCCCAAAATACAACAGGTGGTAAAAAATCAAAATCGTTTAAGATAATCTTGAAAATAAGAAAAAGGTCCTATAGAAATAACAAACCAACACGTATCCTAAGTCCGCTCTCAAACACATACATCAAATTAAATATGCCATTGAAAGGACAAGAAAATCGATATGACCTTCTGGTTAGCTTAAACCCCAAAATACAAGTGACAGGGAAGCATGCTTGTGCTGCAGATTAATGGGCAATTATCACAGTATGTGATCATTATTGACCACGCACTTGTGGGCAATGTAGATACATCCAACAAGTACTGTATTTATCTGCATAAAACATGTACAAGACATAATGAATTAACTAATGGTTATACATAAAACTATAGGTTAGCATATACCTGTAAAGTCTATGATGCTAGTTTATGCAGCAAATAAATGTAAACAAAATCAAGATTTTCCCTCGATAAAAGATAGCCTGTTAGTATAAAAAAAAAAGAAAAAAGTTGAAATCATTATACTCACACTCATTCAGACAAACGAGTTTTGAGATTCATGGTAATAAATTATATGATCTAGCAATGAATATCTCCAAATTATCTTTGTATGGGTCTAGAAACGCATTACTCACATTTTCTCCTGGGAGAAGTATTTGGGGCTTTAAATCGACTTAACGTGTACACAGCCCCGTAGTATCCTCTCTCCAGCGCCTGAATTGACAAGAAAGATAGTGCAGTTAATAGTACTCGTACATCCCATCAAAAGAAAATCTCTAACAATAAAGTTCACATCCGGAGAAATTAGCCAACGACATACGAATATATTTTTGCAAAAATGTATCAAATAAATATAATAAGAAATTCCTCAACATAAGATGTTATTCTAGAGACATCCGTGTCCAAAATAGAGATAATTAACGATATCGAAAATAAAATCATCTCTCTTCATATAAAGTCTGCTTATTATTACTCCATTATCAATTGAGATGCCAATCGAGCAAATATCGGAAATATTAGCTTTGTTAGGTTGAAGCTCTTTAGGGTATATATTGATTACCACAGGAGAAAATAAATGGTTGCCAATGTTTAATACATCATTCAGATACCGAGAGGAGTTATTAAAGACTTCGATGAAATTTGCCGGAGTATCGCTACAAGAATCAACATGAAATCTACGTCATAGCAATACAAAAACAAATCTACGACAATAGGAGCACAGTTCGTACACAAAGAGAACAACAACTTAAAATATTACTACTGATAACCTTGTCTATGATAAGGTTGTGTGATAAAGTGTTTTGTGAAAGCTGCATTTCCTGTTCGACTTTTATACTTATTTTTTATAGATGAAACGAATGATATACCTCAGTATCCTATTGTCAACCCAGTCACAACGTAGTAAATTAAAACATCACTTTCAGGCTTTATCCTCTACCAAACTAGGCAGCAGTAGTAGGCAATATAATAATAACAAACAAACAAACAAACAACAAATACTAGGCTAAAAGAAACATAAGCAACATTTCAAAAATAAAGAGGTGGACAATAGGGGTACCACATCGAGGGTTCAGCCCACAATATTCTAACTACATATGAATAAAGAAGGAAATAGAATAGTTTTGCGCTAAGCCCTCGACATGTAAACGGTCAGTGGCTAAAGGCAGCTGGGGATTTAATACATAATGGGCCTTAAAGATGAATGGCCGCCCTTTTTGTAGTATTATCATGATTATCAATTAACAAATTTAACTCTTAAGCATCATATGAACATTTCTTGATAGTCCCGGAGAGAAACAAATATTTAAAAGTTGCATGTAAAAATAAGTATTTTGCATCAGGTAGCTACTACTTTTACCACTTCGTGACTGCACGGAGAAATGAGGTAAATCTGAATTGTATAGCTGCACAAATATTGCCAGATAATTGATAAATACATTTACCTGTGTATTAATTTACCTTTTCAAAGTTTTCTACGTCATCAAATAAAAACTTATTCTCGCTTTTCACAAATATTGCAATGTGTGAATTGTAAATATCTATTGTTGTGTATTGATTTCGATTTAAATAAACATAAACATGTTCATGAAACAAAACATGCCGGGGAATATTTATGTTTAAGTGTGTACACATACACTAGTGTATTATAATATCTAAGTCTTGGTTTTATTAGAATCCCAGAACCCATGTTATGCAATCTAAAACGTGTGCGTTATATATTTAATTATTTCTAAAGTGTTGTGAATGTGGCGATGAAATTATCAAGCCGTCAACATGATAAATCGTTCATGTCCTCTTAATTAACCGAGAAGTGTCTCAACTTTTATTTACAACTCGTTTAAAGCCGTATCTGATTCCTTCTTGATCAGATCTAATGGCAAAGCATGGACTGTTTCAAGAATTGGAAGAAAGATTCATTAAAGAATCGGAAGACATTGATATCTTTTGTTATGCGTCATTTTCTTCTTCTATATATTCAACGTCTCTACATTCTTCCTGCAAGTGTTTGTTTTTAAATAAACCATTTCGACATTTCATAGTTCATATTAATATTATTTTTAAAATGTTTCAATCGCTTTCATGCAATCTTGCCACCACCCTTTTGTGTTTGTGATGTCGTTTTCATTTTATTATTACTTTTGCCTTCTTGTTTGTCTGTTTGCATGTTTCTTTCTGTGTTTTGTGGTTGATTGTCCTCATTGAATGCTACTTTCCCTGTCCGATCTTTTTATATTTCCTAAAACATTTACCTAACGAGATTATGACCCAATAGGCAGGTCATTTTAGCCTTAAATATAGCCTAAGGTAAAACAAATTGGCACAGATATTATTTTTACTGATCCTGGTTCGAAACAAAATACAAAAAAATATATCCAAAGTCCTCATCTCAAATCACGTGCTAAATATGATTTTTTGGGGTAAAAAGACAAAAAAGTGAAGAAAATCACTATTTTCTGGAATAAATTTATATCCATTCAGAATATTAGTAAAACATGTATTTATATATGAAATGTGATTGTTAATATTACATAATATTAAGTTTAAATGGAAAAAAAGTATAATTATATATCAAAACCTGTTTTTGGGTCCAAAAACCTTTTTTTTATAAAAAAATATTTTTGTTTAATGGTTTTAGGATAAGATTAATAAAAAATAGCATAAATTCAAATAAATTGTCACTGACATTATTTTAACTGATTATGGTTTCCAAAGATATAGAAAACAATATGTCCAAAATCCTCCTCTGAAATCACATTCTAAATATAATATTTTTGGGGTAGAAAATTGTAAAAATGAAGAAAAATCGCTGATTTTAGGAATACACCAAGTATAAAATCAAAATCTTTTTTTTCTTGTAATCAATTTCCGAACTAACTAAATAATACTTATTCAAGTCGTTTCTGCATATATAGATATAATTGTGTTAGGATTGTTGAGTCCAGCAACACGTGTGTAATCAGTAGACTTCAAAATATAATCTTAGTTGTCATATACATAGAAGGTTAGGTATGTTGATTTATCAGTTTGTATTTTACATGTAGCCAACGGAACTCACTTTAATCACTGTCTATTTCGGGTCGTGCCGAATTCTCACAACTTACTCCTCTACACCAACTACATGCTGTACTGCAAACTAATCCCATTTTCTTACAACTACAGCTGGTCGTTTTGCATCCTGTTTTGCACGAGCATCTTATCACCTTCAGAAGGAATTCCGGGGCAGGTTATTTGTCCATTTTAAGCGGCTTCATGGAGTTTTCTTGTATTTCCCAGCCCCATTCAACCGGTATTAACCCATCTTCATTACCTTTCCAGTCCTGTATTTGATAAAATACCCGTAGACTATGATACTTTGCAGCCCCTGATGAAAGGGGTAACATTTTGGGGTCTACAAAACTTGTGCTTTTGGCAACCTTTTCGGCGAATTTGTGAACACGTAGTTTGTCCAGTCCTTCTCGCGAAATACTCTTATATATACACAGTAATGCAGTCTCTCCAGATGCAATAATGTCCTCTTTAGATACTTCGTTTGGTGTTTTGTTGAACATATCTGCAGCCAGATGAAATTCCGAGTTGTTTTCATACGTTTTCAGAACAGTACCCTTCCCAAGTTCCTATATCCTTGATGTTATGTCGCAGCCAAGAATTGCATGAAGAAACAGTATATTAGAGCATATTTCTTTACCCAATCTACGTTTTGTGTCTTGAATGTTCCATACTGTGCTTTTCGATATATGTACCTGTTCCTTCTGAAGTGTTACCGTATAGTAACACAGCAATATCAACAGATAATGTATCATCTCCAACTAATGACGTCTGCGTTGTTAAGGAGTAGGTCACAGCTGTCTTTACCATAAGAAGATCCGCATCGTCTGAAGAGTTTACAGTTTCAATACCCGCATTTTGCAACTTATCACTTAGAAGATTAATAAATCTTTGTTTGTTTTTCTTGTTTGTGAGGAACTTACTTTTCTTTCCTCTCATGATCATTGTCTCAGTGAATTTAACTTCCGTCCCAACGCAACCCCTGTTCGCCTCAGATGTGTTGTGTCATATCCACCAAATACCACAGTCGCTTTTCCATACTTCTTTGTAACATGCTCCACATACACATCACATATTTGACCATAGCTGTTAGATTTTGGCCAAGGAATCCGTTGCAAAAGGCATCCGCCATCAAGTATATATTTCATTTCACCAGTGTGTCTTTCACTGTGGTTTTACTTTATCTCGTATAGCTTCTGCTAATGCTGGCTTATCAGCCTCTCTCAGCAGTGCGGGGTTTCAAATATTGCTGGAGGGTAAGTGCATAACTCATAAGAGAATAGCGAATCCAGTTTGTCTTCTGGGAGTGATTCTTGCCGCAGAAACAAGCCGTTGAAATAATAGTTGCGAGTCTACCTTGACAACGTCATCGCCTATTTTCATACCAGCCGTATCCGACATTGTTTTTACTTGATCTTTTCGCTTGAAAGCAAAATCCATAACAGTGCTTCCAGCCATTTTGTCTAGAATCTTGATCCCAACAGCTTTCGCATCATCTACATTGACAGAACCATCAGAAACAACTCCACTTCATATACGTTTTAGCTCAGGATCCTTATTAAAGGGTTTTCTTTCACTGAGATATTCTATTAGAATGTTCGTGTCTTTCTTGTCTCTCTGTTGCCGTGCGTTTGAATATCTTTATGCTGGTCACTGGTGATGAATTCTGTTCCTGATACTTGTTGCATAGCTTCGTTGATTTATGAGCAAGCGGGGCGAGAAAGTTCCCACAGCGTCCTCTGTGTTTATCATTCCCCTTCCTCGTGTTAGCCCACCAGTTGTTTTCAAACTTCTCATGAGCATTTGTTCTATGACTAAATCAGTCAAGAGTCCTGCCCAAAATCGATTGCTTTGTCTTAGTACATGATACTCCTCCAAAAAGTACCTGTACACATCAGGACTACCTGTTTCTAATGCTAGCATGTTTGCAAGGTATACGTGTGCCGACCGCATATAAGTTGTGGTCAGATGCTGTGAAATAGAGTAACATATCTAATACTGCCTGTAAATGGAGCTTCCAGTTGCCAGATCGTTCTGCCTTAAAAAATCATATCAACCATCTCCAAGTATTGAAGCCACAATCTTGATGTGCGACTTTGTTTTAAGTTACTACGGTGCGTATCTACTCTCTCTTTTATGCGCTCTACTACAGCAGATGAACATGCAGATTCAACATCTAACTCACCTGCAAGAACCTGATCAAACACAGTCAATGCACACCCGATAACATTGTCAATGCCTATTCATTCATGTCTATATGTTTCTTCAGCAAACAATTCTGCTGTCTCGATTAGGTGATTTTCCGTGTCCACAGATACGTTAACTTGCTCGTCAGAGGTACTTTCCTTCTTATTTGTTTCCAGTCCAACATTACATGTCTCATCATTTTCCGAATCACCATTGAACTCAGCTCCGTCATGTGTTTCGTCACCTTCAATTTCACCACTCGGTTTGTTCTTACGTATGTCAATATTAAAGACTTCGGCGGCCATTAACGAATACAGGGCCATATCTACAAGGTTGTGGCCTCTAACTGCTCGTGATATGGCTTTGCCTGTTAGCATGTGCATAACAGCATTATCCGCATATATTGTTTCTAGCAGTTCTGTTAACCCCGAGTCTGTCATTATATGACCAATACATCCTAGCAAACTCATTTACATGTGCAGTCCTCCCAATCTGAGCACAATGTGTCACAGGTCACTGTAACTAGGTTCTGACTGAACGATGTTCAGGGCTTTCCACCATAGAGGTTGGTCAAATGTAAGGATTGGCGTTACCTCGTATTTCTTGGCCTGGTCATTTATAAAATGAAATGTTGAGTAGACACAGGTTTCATGACTCGGGCTAACACGTGTTGCTTCACATTTATAACAACACTCTTAAGTAGCACACAGATCTGTTACTAGATACCTTTAAAATTATGTTTTATCATATACATATTTGTCATCTATGTAACTGTATAACAAGCTCCATCAAGTGTGTATCAGTTCACTGAATTGGTGTTTACCTCAGTACCAAAACATGTGTTGTCAAAATGAGCGGCAAACTTTTAAGGAATGGTACTCTATCAAATCAAACACATTTTAATTAAGGAAGATTATCTGAAATATTTTACCTACAAATCTACTGTTATGACCAATCTAAAACATTTAGTGAGATCAAACAAGTAGACCTATTATAAAAAGTTGGATATCTTACTTAATTTAACATTACGTAAATATCATTATAAAATTATGTTCCCAAAAATCGTTGATTTTTTCCAATTTTTCTTAAACTTTCAACCTCAAAATAAGTACACTTTCAACTTGAGTTGTGAATTGTATTTTAGATATCTGATAGAGAACAACATAAATAGTAAAATACAAATACAAAAATATGATAGTTTTACACACAGAATGAATTTAAGTATTTTATCTCCAAAAATCGGTGATTTTATCACTTTTTTCACCATTTTATCCCAAAATTGAGAGTCTGTCTATTTATTTGGTCAAATTGATCATACATTCTGATTGTCTTGTCTATTACAAGCATTATTTACAATATAACTGTATTTTTTATTGTTTAATTATAAATCTTTTTAATTATTCCCAAAAAAAGGTGATTTTTTCATTATTTTACATCTTTTTGCCCCAAAATAACATATTTAGCACGTGATTTGAGATGAGGACTTTGAATATATTTGTTTCCATAATTTTTGAAACCAGAATCAGTTAAAACTATTTCTGTGCCAATTTCTTTAACCTAAAAGTGTATTTTTACTGCTCTACAATATCTGCACATTTAGTGGTTGACCCACTGATGACAGCACATATTGTGCACCCTATACTGACGTTTACTTAACAGCTTAAGTCATGAAAAGGATGATAACATTTTGATTTAAGGTTTTGTCTTCAGTCTTTTCTTGTCGTACCATTAACGGTATATTATGTTGTTGCCAAGTGAGTAAGTACTTACTTTGTGGCTTTCTGGTCATTTTTCTATTCATATATGTATGATCATTTTGTGTTTCACTTATGTTTCTTTCCTTTAATGCTGCTTAGTTGTTTAGAAGATATGGCCTGGCTGGGATTAATTCCTCCTGTTTAACTGGGATGGCAATATATTTAAAGTTTCGTTTGATCTACGCTATAACTAGGTCTAAACCCTAGCGGCCTTTGACTGTCCCCCTTGAATGCTACTTTCCATGTCCTGTCCGATCTTTTTAAATTTCTTTAAGTCACTGACCGTTCAAAAAAAGTGAAAGTATATATACAAATCTAACCGAAAAAGTAGCATTCAAGGACGACAGTCAACCAACCACAAACACACACAGAAACAAAAAACAACTTTTAAAATGAATAAAGGTCAAAATAAGACATCTCAAACACAAAAGGGTTGACAATAGGCTACCGCCTTGGAACGGGCATTGGCAAAAAAGGCCGCTGAGGGTTTAAACCAGGTTCTAGTGTGTAGAATGGCACGTCGACATAAAATAGGTCATATTTTGCGCAAAAACCGATGAAAGATGAAGAAATGAAGTGGTTAATAAAAATTAATGTAAATAAAGAAAAGTATTAGTTATGACATTAATGTGCGGGCAGTTTGGGGTTCAATTGTGACGGTCAATGGAGCTGCGCATTTGACAGAGGTTATGGCAACTATGGACTCTCCAAGTTTGACTCGAGCAGCATTTGGCAGCATTGAACAATAAATTGGAAATTCGTGGAAAAAGATTCATCAAGTGAGTTGTTAGCAGCAGGTAATTCTAATTATTTTGCACCTCAAAGAAATGTGTGTTTTCACTTTGCCTACATTGTAAAAGCCGTTATACCGATCAAGCGGTATTATTGATTACTTTAAAAACATAAGAAATAACTGAAAGCAAATATTCGTAGCAATTGTGGCTGATGTCCATAATTTTTGCAAGAAAAAAAGACAATAACCTGTGTTAGTTTATATAGATAGATTTAATAAATACAACGTCGCTGCCTGGTCATGCTAGTGGAAACATACATATTTACATATTTGATTGGACCCGTTATGCACCATTTGCCAAAAAACAGACTGCAATATTTATACATTTGAATAGACGTTGGGTTATTATATCCGCATTTTTGAGTGAGAAAAAAGATGTATTGTTTCGTAGCGGTCCTTCACTCCGCCCATTTGGACAGAGGACAGAACTCCTTCTAGAAAGTTTGATATATTAAAAAACATTCAAACGTTTTCAATGAAGATTAGAAAGTCGCCATATGACCTTATCTGTTGATGCGACTAAAATGCAAATTTCATAAAATCAATTTAGGTCAATGCAACATCCAATATGGCAGCAACTACCATACATGTATATGGTACAAACCTTAATTTTTTTTCTCAATTACCACTGAACTGATATCGGCAGTTTGTATGCCCCAACCACCGTCTGTCCGTCCCGAAAACTTGTGTCTATCTCCTCCCACAGTTTTCAACCGATTGCAGCGTTTTTTTCTACTGACTGTGTCAAGGCCGTACCCATATAATCAACCCTGTTATGGTTGTAGTGTCGCATGCTTTGCTTCTATTTTCCCTTATACTTGTTGTTTGTTTTTAATGTATTATTTGGTTGATTGTGTTCTGTAAAGGCTACGTTTCCTGTTCGAATTTTATATCTACTTCGATATTTAGTCCTGATAAAATACTTTGAAGTTTGCATTCTGTTTAATTTGCCACTCATAGCTACATGGCGCTGTACACGCCAAAGTAGCACGATAGCATTTACAAATGCTATATGTACGGTTTCCTTTCTTACAACCACATTTCCGAAATGCTTAACATATAGCTGAAACTCGGGACTGAGTTGTCCAATACGGTTCCAGTGGTTACCAGCATATGTGCAGACCCATTAAGTTTGAAAGGTCTAGTGCATACTGTTTGTGAAAAAATGACATAATCGCAAAAGTTGAGGTAAAAAATGTAAGGTTATCTGTTGTTTGCTTGGAGGGTCAAGGTCACTTGCACATTTGCTTTGTCACGTTGCGATGTACCACCTAAGATACAACTATAAGCAAAGTTCAAAAGGTCTAGTGCATACAGCTTGTGAAAAAATGACATAATCGCAAAAGTTGAAGGTAAAACATGTAAGGTTATCTGTTGTTTGCTTGGAGGGTCAAGGTCACATGCACATTTGGTTTGTCACGTTGCGATGTACCACCTAAGATACAACTATAAGCAAAGTTTGAAAGGTCTAGTGCATACAGTTTGTGAAAAAGTGACCTAAATGCAAAAGTTGAAGGTAAAAAACATTATGTTATCTGCCTTTTGCTTGGAGGGTCAAGGTCACTTCCACATTTGCTTTATTACGTTGCAATGTACCACCCAAGATACAACTACAAGCATAGTTTGAAAGGTCTAGTGTATACAGTTTGTGAGAAAATGACCTAAACGCAAAACTTGAATGTTGACGCCTTCGCCTTTGTCATCGCCTTCGCCTACGTCGCCACCGCCGCAACCGCCGCCGCCTCCGCCCAACCTCCGCCGGAAAAGCAACACCTATGTCTCTGTTTTTGTCGAAAAGGCGAGACAAAATTTACCACTGAATGTTTTGCCAATGCAAATATCGGAAGATCTGCTGTTATTACCGTCATTTGTACATGATTAAGAAACGCAAACACATACTTGACCATATCCGTAGTATGTTTGATTGTTGCCACGGAGTGCGATTGCTCTTAAAATAACGGCAATAACGCTGTGCTAGTGTGACTTAAAATGATGGAACCCGCCTGGAGACGTGTGTGTGTGTGATGTGGGGTGGGGTGGGGGGCGGGGGTGAGGGGACAGCCTGATTCGTGTTCAATACTATTCATTAAAGAAACTAACCCTCCAAATAACGGCAAAATTACACTACAGAATAGCTTATCGAACCTCCAGGTGTTCAGGCCATATTATAATGTGTATGTGCCGATTAAAAGTATAGGTTCATTTACGGGTTCTTAAAATATCCGTTATTGAATATGTAAAATAAATGCATCGGAATTGCGTCGTAGATTTCCGTAACATTTATTATACCAGATAACAGAAATTATTGATATAGCTCAGTTGTTCAGCGTCTTATGGAGAACACCCGAGTCAACATACAACGTCATCATACAAAATACGACAATGTTAAACACGTAGGTGGTCCCGCCTTAATTCCATTAGCAATAGGAAAGATTATATTAACAGGATTTTATAGCGGATATTTTGAAAATAAAACACGTTTAAAACATGTTTCACTGAGAAAAATGCGATAACATGTTTAAATTTACCTATAACATGTTTTAATATTACAATACGCAAACTTGTTAAGCCGAAGATAAGGTTTTATTTCACACCCTAACCAACCTCTTTTTCGCTTCTTGAAGAAAGGGTTGGATGGGGTATGAAAGTTAATACTCGGACCACGCTATGGAAGCAAATATAATAAAGCATTCTGGAAATAAGCATAATGTGAGTACTGCTGTGCGATTTTAATAAACCAGTATCATACAATAATGAAAATGAATGCATTCAAAACAATCGGAAATTACAAGGAAAATAGAAGCGACATATGAGACATTACAAACACAGGGGTATCGCCTTAGACAAAAGGGTCCCTAGGGGTTAAACAAGGATCTCGGGTGTACCAAACCTCACTAATACCCGCCTATCATCCCAATTAAACAGAGCATTGCAAATAAGAAATCCCCACCTCCGGCTATATCCCTAAATAAACAAGAAATCACTGATCATAAGGTAAATATACTTAACACCATTAAAAACGCAAGTTTGTTAGGAAGTATGGGTTTCGCATAATTCCGATTTTACTTCATTCAATACATGAATTTGATCGGTCACCAGATTTATAGGTTATGTGGATAATTACATAACACTACAATCGATCTTGGAGAAATTTTAATTAAAAATAAACACAAAATAAAAAACTTGCACCTTTAATGGCGTTAAGTATACAAAGATGATCATGAATATATGATTAAACCACATTCTAGTAACCTCGGTTTTTGCAGAATTCAATATTTATAATGTTAAAAGTACAAACATTTAAGGGATCCATTACGTGGTCCGAGTATTAACTTTCATACCCCATCCAACCCCTTCTCCAAGAAGCGAAAACGGGGTTGGCTGGGGTATAAAATAAACGCATAATTTTGGCTTAAAAAGTTTACCTATTGTAAAATTAAAACATTTAAAAGGTAATTTTAAACAGGTTATTGCATTTTGTTCCAGTAAAACATGTTTTTAAATGTGTTTTATTGTGGAAATATCCGTTATAAATCCTGCTAATAGAAGATTTCACACCGTTTAATTGAATTAAGGCGGGACCACGTAGTGCCGAATATGGTTTGCATATGATAGGGAAACGATGTACTTTTTAAACCATTCCATGTCGAACAGTATGGTCTCTGTTTCTAAAAACTGTTTTGCCCTAAACGAGAAAACAATGAGCCTGCGTATCACAAATAACAATCAAAATATTAATTAAAAAACAGACAATATATCCTAAGGGTGATTAATCAATACAAAGAAACTTTAAAGGCTGAAGAAGTGGAACCACCTATTCGAAATTAATTGAAGTAAACAAAAGTATATACGCATTTATGTCTAAAACGTTTTGAGCGGTAATGGTATTTTGTTCTGGATACTTCATGCACATATGCATATTATTCATGATAAAAGTAAGTATACAAATCGAACTGGAACTGCAGCTTTCACAGAACACGGTAAACCCCAAAACACGCAAAAAGACAAACAAAAATGCCAATAGTAATAATAAAGGCATATGACGTCACAAACACAAAAAGGGTTGACGAACAAATAGCATAACTGAGAAGCAATTATCTATACATCGAAAGACAGGGACTAGGGAGACTTGAATGATAGAGGACAATACTAACATTAACTTTATATTTGCTAATTATTACTGAACGCTATTCAAATATTATTAATGAACGAATTAACAAATGTTGTTCTAAGTTGTCTGATTATAAATACAATACAATACAATATCTTTATTCAGCAATTAAACATACAACACATGTTTATAGCCTACACAATTACGTGAAAGTATGAAGATAGTGAGAACATGAACACTTATCCATATTAAACAAATAAACATACAATTACATCATATCAGATTTACTGAGAAGCACATTATTTCAAAATCGCTATAATGAAAAATAAGAATTTAACATCAGGAAATTTCCTTTATGTACTATTTCTTAATTTGAGAGCATAGAATATAAATTTAGCTAAGTTTACAACTGTACATTTTGACTTTGATGTCATAAGCGAATCAAACTTGTTCCAATTTGGCCATCGGCAATAATAAGGTTTAAGATATTTATGTCTTAATTCTCTATAAATTGGACAAACAAGCAAAAAGTGGTATTCGTTTTCAATAAAATTCATATTGCAAAATCTGCATTTTCTTTCATCCCTATGAATATTTTCATATCTTCCGCTTTCTATGGCGGAAGATATAAATGCTGACAAAAAAACAATTGTCTGCATTCACACGTGTTCATTCAATTTTTTCATTACATTTACACAATGACGGGTTCAAATTATTTTCATTATTTTTATTCGAAACAATAAAAGTTTGATTACAATGAAACGTTCAAAATAGATAATAAATCGACCAAAAAGTGTAGCATTTACAGATTGCTGTCAACCAAAAACACTCAGCATTACGTGTTCCTGCCTTAATTCCATTAAGAGACGGGAAAGCTTATATTAGCAGGATTTTATAATGGATATTTCGACAATAAAACACGTTAAAAAAATTGTTGTACTGAAAAAATGCGAAAACCTGTTTAAAATTACGTAGTGAATGTATTAATTCGAATTTAGGTTTTATTTCATACCCCAGCCAACCTCGTTTCCGCTTCTTGAAGAAGGGGTTGGATAGGGTATGAAAGTTAATACTCGAACCACGTAATAATAAGCAAGCAGCAATTACAGTGATAACGTATCATCTAGAAAGAAGAAAAGTAGACGACAAGCATAACACGTTTGACAACATGACTACTACCTTGGAATAAATTGAGCTTTTCATGTTGTTAAACAAACGATATTTACATAAAACCAATTACACCAATTACACAAAACGTCTTGTGTTTTTGTTTCATTTAGCGATCGCCGTGAACGATAATCTTGTCGCATTACACACACACACTCTGCAGTAAACTGTTCTTTTATTACGCAATTCCAATTACCACTCTCATAAAATGGATTGACAAAATTTGACGCAGACGTTTTTCCGCTTTGTTTAATTCAAAATGATTATGTGCAATCTTAAAAGAAAATACAAAACTCGAACAGTAACTGCAGCATTCACAACTCTCAGCCATTATAAACAATAATATTCTTATACATTATTAATATAATTTCTTACCGCATGTAGTTATACATGTTCTATTGTAAAAAATATTATATACACGCGCATGAAAACGTCAATCGCTGAGAAGGTATCACTTTGTTATAAAGAATTAATAACCATTAAATTATTATTTTAATCATCAACATGATTTGTTAAACACACTTTTTCATGAGCACAAATATACTTGACACATAATGCTGTTCTGAAAACTGTTGGTTGGTTTGTTGGTTGAAATGTGTTTTACGGCATTTTCAGCAGAATTTATGCTATATATGACGGTAGCTTATTTACTGGTGGAGGAAGGCCACCACATTTTCATGGGAAGAACCAGTACTGTATTCATCCCATCATCCGTTAAAGTTAACATTTTCTCATTTACAAGACGAGCTCCATTAAAACATTTGTTTAAACAATAACTAAATAAGTACATATTACAGATAATCCATATTCATTATTTTGCGATGTTACATAGCGGCACAAATGCCGGACAAACTATATCGCTTTATTTTACACATCAATGCATTTCGTTAATATCTTCAATACTTTGTATTATTAAGGCGAGCCTGCTTACATCCTATGTTTTGTTTAGCTGTTAATAAAATAACTCAATAGGGTTGCAACAGCTGGAAATAGCAATAATGTATGGATTTATCAGTGTACATACGGTTTTTCCTGTAATGGATGTAAATCAAGTGATGATTTTCTTTTAGATATACTTAGTTCGTGTGAGACGGTATGACATTATTACAAATGTTGGCTTCATTTTAAAGAAACTAACCCGCAAAACCTGTAGAGGTGTTCAGGTCATATAATAACGTATATATATATGTTTATTAACGGGTTCTTTAAATACTAGTGTTTGAATATGCGTAAGTTGGTAACACTCAATCTGACGCTCCAGTTTAGGGTTTGTCCTGGCTGATTAAAGCCATTAAATACTCTTAATACAATAATTAGCCATTCTAATAGTAAAAACGGCCATTCATGATGATAATGATGTGTAAATTGTATTTACTGAGCATCTTCTTGCCCATAAACCTCATAAAAAGCAGATTATGTACGCATGGAATGGACATTTAACATTTAAAATAAACTGTAAAGTGATTGCTTATATTTCGCGTTGCATCTTTAAATTCGATTCATAAGCCGTTTATTACGAAAGTCCATTTACCAGTCACATAAACTGACTTCAAAACAGTTCATAAACATGTTTCTGCCTGATGTTTATCAATATATGATCAATTTTGTAAAACATTTTGCTCTAAGGAAAAAGGCTAAACTCGTGTGTTTTTTTCAAAGAGAATTGTAACATTCTAACATCAGGAGACTCGCTTAAAACAACAATGGTCATGCTTGACAATTATAAAGAGCCACGCATCGAATCACCCTATATCAAATTAGTAATATTAAAACAATCGGCACTGTGTTATAGTATACAGAGTAGGTAAACTTTTGGTCGGTTTATTAACGATAAAGCTTACCTCAGATGAGAATATATATCTTTAATTCGAAGTTAATAATAGCAAACACTATTTGAAGCTAGGATCATGAAATGTATGCCTACACTTTGGAATTCATACGAGAAAAGATATAATACTGAAACGAAAGCTTTTGATTTCAAACGCAAATCTTGTCCTATATGGAACATGCACATATATTATGTAAGAAATGCCAGTTAACACTATCCCCTCTCACATTCCCTTATACACAAGTTTACTGTAAGACATATTGTTTGTTGGATATGAACTATTGAAAGAAATACAAATGTACCCACTCTCCACTATGCTCTCGTATTTAGTATATTACTCTTGCATGAAATGCTGTTTGGCACAATCCCAATTTCACTGCCCATCAGTATTGTTCATTTTACATAATACCAGTTGACACAATGAACTCTCATCACTCCAAGAAGGAACGTGGATGTTACTCCAGTACGAAATATCATATAAGAGTTAACATGACTTACATCGTACGTGCATAAATAATCTTGTAAGAAATACCAGTTGACACTATCCTCACTCGCCTGTTTTACATGGTACGTGCATAATAATCCTGTAAGAAATACCAGATCTCATCACACTAGAGCCCCAATAACATCTATTATAAGATACGTGCATATTTATCGTGTAAGAAATACCAGATCACACTATCCCCACTTACCTTATTTACTTGGTACGTGCATATTAATCCTTAAGAAATACCAGATCACTCTATCCCCACATGATACGTGCATATGTTTTCTAAAAGAAATACCGGACGACACTACCCTTCTGAATGGTACGTTCATATTAATCATATAAGAGTTACCAGCTGACACCGTCCTTACCTACATATCATGTATGATACGTGCGCATAATTCATGTTAGAAACACCTGTAGATACTATTCCCACTTGACTGTCCTATGCGGAAACTGTGTGCCTTAATCTTGTAAGAAATACCAATCGACACAATTAACACTTATCTGTTATATATGATACGTATGGGTTATTCATTTAAGATATACCATTTGACAATTTCCACACTCATTCCTATTTTGGTACTTCTGCCAGTTACATATTCAATATGTGGTAGGTGTTTTTTTTACAGTCATTTGATTGTAATTTGCACATTTGTCTTATTTCAGTATGAACATTTACATTTTGATGATGTCCCATTATATATTATTTAGCATTCCGTTTTGTTTAAAATACCTTTTCTCTAATGCGTAGGCATACGGTTTATTTTACGAACGTTTAGTCAAACGTAGCAGAATAATTGCCAATCAGTATCTAATGCTGTAATTTATGTATACATTCTTGATATGTGTATCATGCTATTGAATCCAACTGTAACCATTGTGTTTTGTTTATCTGACGTTTTTGTGCATTATACATCTGTATATAAAGGACGGCAACAGCTTGACGTATACATTAATTGAATCTTGATTACACATACCTCCTATGTTCCCATCATCATTGTGTCGTCTGCATCGATAACGGAAAAAAAACAGTTTGTTTATCCAGGATAATCTTTGCAAACTTGATTAATTCGCTACACTATAGTTTAGTCAGGTCAATACTTTTCTAAAGGCAAATTAAATATTTGATTACACGATTTAAGACGGGTAAAGGAAGTATATTTATATTAATTAATACTGAAAAAGCGATCTCTTGAAATCAACGACCACAAACAAGAGAGACAAGTTGCAGAAATGTTTTGTATTCTGTTTATGAGAGGTTATATCAGGTTTAACACCTCTCATGCTCCCTCTAGTTGGCTTATGCAGTATTCTACTTTAAAGCCACAACGACCGGACGTGTAGACCCAAAAGGATCGGTAAGTAATAGCATGACTGTATATGTGTTCCTTTGCCACACACGTTGCTCAAACATACCAGTGACATTTTTTTCTCATAGATATGACATTAAATAGCAAAGAAATGTGTAAACAATATGACTATTTGTTGTTCTAAAGAATCCTCTTTTCAGTATTTATTGATGCTTGCACTTAGGTTTGTTTAGTGATATTTGGTGGCTGAAAACAGTGGCACCGACTGTAAATCAATACTGTTGTTACTTACTGGTACTTTGAGATCATCATGACCAATCTCTGTGCCATAAAGTAGAAGACTTAAGCCGGAGCTAGTTAGCGTGAACCGAGTCCGCTACCTATCTCTTAGGTTTGTATTTGTTTCTTGTAAGGGATCTTCCTTTCAGTATTGACTACGTTTGAAACTAGGTTACACCATATGTTTGAAATAAGCTTAACAATTTGGAAAATCCAAATGTAAGTCGAGTTGACCGACATCATCCTTTTTGAAGATAGAATGTTTTAAAATTGGCACGAACATGTCTCAGGTCTAATATAAGGCATGGCCATATATAAAACGTTACGTGCATTGATAGTGTTCCATCTCCGTGACCTCTTAATTCAACACCATACTTGTTTCAACGAAACTGAAAGAGTTTAACTACTGTCGCCTGTGTTTAATATATCTCGTCCGTGTTTGATACAGTTGTCATGCAGATAAAACTGAAACACGCAATCAGGCAATACAATTAATTAAATGTTGAAAAGCCGTCTCGTCAAATTTTAATGATATTGTTCACGATTTTGATGTGTATTCAAACGACACACCTATCGCGTTCTGGTCAAATTACGTATCAAACATTGAAATACTGTAACATACTTAGACCTAGTGCTATTTTAAGAGGAGATAACAGCACCGATATTGTTTTCCCTGTTCCTAAATGACATTGAACATCATCTGCAACACAATTTAAATGTTGGTATCATAATAGAACACATTTCTATATATATATATATATATATATATATATACGCCGCAATAATATGTTCGGTAACAAAAGAAGGCCTACAAGAATCTCTAAACAGTCTAGAAAATTATTGCTTAAAATTGAATGTAAATGTTAATATCGAGAAAACAAAAATTGTAGTTAGGAAAGAATACTCAGAATGGACATATTCTGGAACGTTGATCGAGGTAGTAAACAGTTTCAATTATTTAGGCATAGTGCTATCCAGCGGTGGTTCGTTCATACCGGCAACTAATACACTGAAAGGTAAAGCTCTATGTGCAATAAATTCCTTGTTAAACCTTACGAGAACTATGGAAATCTCACAATATGATGGATCATAAAAAATTGGGTAAATGGATTTTAAATTTTAAAACGTCAACAAACACTTCATCGCTCTACGCAGAAGTTTCTTTTCACGATATGTACGAATCATCAAATACTGGCTAAAGATGTACGGTAATAAATATAATAATTGCATATTAAAAAGCATTATCAACAAACAAAGAAATGAGATAGATGACAATCCCCGCAATATAAACTGGTCTACGAAGGTACGAGCTAATCTACAAAACTCGGGATTTAATGAGAATTAGTTGTACCCAGAATCTGTTAAAATAAATGCATGTACTCCATTTCTATTTAAACGCCTGAGACATACATGTCACACAATGGCGCGCTGATATGACACTCTCTTCCTTATTATACATATAAAGGGAACTTAAAAGAGTATGATAATGGACCTTTGGAAACGGCCGAACACGACATATACAAAATATTGCAGTCTCGGTTTGACTGAGACTGTGAACGGTAGTGAAATATGCTAGCTACCGCTCACGCCCTCTAGCCCCGGGTTGATTCATAAAATCAATAGTATATAATTTTAACCATCCCGAAGATGGCATGCATATGGCGGTGGAAATATATATTTTCCTCCCCCATGTCCAGCGGCGTAAGGTCAAATCAAGTTTTGAAAGATCAAGTGAATATCTTAAAAAAGAGTATGATAATGGACCTTTGGAAACGGTCGAAAACGACACATACGAAATATTGCAGTCTCAGTTTGATTGAGATTTGTCATGAGCGGTAGTGAAATATGCTAGCTTCCGCTCACGCCCTCTAGCCCCGGGTTGAGCAGAACTCAATATTAATAACATCAATAGTACAAAATGTTCACCATCCCGAAGATGGCATGCATACGGCGGTGGACATGGAGATTTAGTTTTAGATAGTTTGAAATATAGAAATATGGTCGCTAAAATCAAATTGTCTTCTCATAAACTCATAGAAGCAGATCCATATAGATATATTGAAAGAAACCAAAGGAAATGCTCAGTATGTATTTTAAATGATATTGAAGATGAATATCACTTCATTATTAGTTGCCCTTATTATCATGATTTGAGACAATCCCACATTCCAGCATATTTTACAAACCGACCAAATATGTTTAAATACTGAAAAGTGGATCCCTTGAAAAAAGAAACACAAAGAAGATATACAAGTAGCAGATTCGGTTTTATTGAGTCTGTTCATGAGAGGCAATGAAACATGTAACACCGCTCACGCCTGCTAACACCGGCTTAAGCGATATTCTACTTTAAAGCCACAACGATTGGGCTTGATGATCCCAAAGGACCAGTAAGTAGTAATAATACTGATTTGTAGTCGGGCCAACTTTTTACGGTCGTCACACAGCACTAAACAAACGCTAGTGGGGATGATAATAAATACTGAAAAGTGGATCCCTTGAAAGCAACAAACAACAGATAAAAGTTGCAGACTCGGTTTTATTGAGTGACTACTCTCAGGCGAATAGTTTCAATAATAACTCGTGAGTGGAACAAACTTCAACCGGAGGCCAGGAATGCTGATTCTATCATCGCTTTCAAACATTACTTAAACCGTAACAAAGCACATACCCCACCATACTATTACACAGGTGCTAGACGGGAACAACTTCTTGCTGAAGAAATGCGATAAACTGTTTAAAATTACCTATTACATATTTTAATTTTACAATATGCAAACATTTTAAGCCGAAATTAAGGTTTTATTTCATAAACCAGCCAGCCCCGTTTTCGTTATTTCATAAACCAGCCATCCTCGTTTTCGCTTCTTGGAGAACGGGTTGGATGGGATATGAAAGTTAATACTCTGACCACGTAATACGGCTATATCACAAAATAAACTAAGCATCACTGATATTAATCATAAGGAAAATACAAAGATGATCATGTTTAAAATCTAGTAGCCTCGGTTTTTGCAGCATTCAATATTTATAATGTCAAAAGCAAAAATATTTAAGGGATCCCGAATATGGTATGCATATGCTTGGAACCTTCAATGGGGTATGTTAAACCATTCCATGTCGAGCAGTATGGTCTCTGTTTCTAAGAAATGTTTTGCCCTAAACAGGAAAACAATGAGCAAAATAAATAAAAACGGAATTTATCTGGGAGGAGAGGTACTAAAGCCTACATATCACAAATGACAATCAAAATACTAATATCCTAAGGGTGATTAAGCAATTCCCAGAAACTTTAAAGGCTGAATATTTAAGAAAACAACTATATACGTATTTATGTCTAAATCATTTTGAACGGTAATGCCATTTTATTCTATAGCTACGTCATGCACATATACATATTCTTTATGATAAATCTGTATACAAACAAATAGCATAACTGAGAAGTAATTACCTATGCATCGAAAGATAGGGACTAGGGATACATGAATACTTTATATTTGCTAATTATTACTGAACACAATTCAAATATTATCAATGAACAAATTAACTAATGTTGTTCTAAGTTGTCTGATTATAAATGCTGACAAATAAGACAATTGGCTGCATTCACAAGTGTTCATTTAATCCCTTCATTATATTTACACAATGACGGTTCAAATTATTTTCATTATTTTTACTCGAAATAATAAAAGTTTGATTACACTGAAACGTTCAAAATAGATAATAATTCGACCTGAAAATGTAGCATTTACAGATTTCTGTCAACCAAAAACAATCATCATTACGTGTTCCTGCCTTAATTCCATTAAGCGATGAGAAAGCTTATATTAGCAGGATTTTATAGTTGATATTTAGACAATAAAACACGTTCAACAATTTGTTTTACTGACAAAATGCGATAACCTGTTTAAAATTACCTATTAAATGTTTTAATTTTACAATATACAAACTGTTTAAGCCGAAATTAAGGTTTTATTTCATACCCCAGTCAATGAAAGTCAATATTAGGACCACGTAATAATAAGCAAACAGCAATTACAGTGATAGCGTATCATCTAGATAGAAGAAAAGTAGGCGACAAGCATAACAAATTTGACAAGGACTACTGCCTTGGAATAAACTGAGCTTATCATGTTGTTAAACAAACGTTATTTACATAAAACCAATTACACAAAACGTCCTGTTTTTTTGCTTCATTTTGCGATCGCCGTGAACGATAATCTTGTCGCATTATACACATACACTCTGCAGTAAACTGTTCTTTTACTACGCAATTCCATTTACCACTCTCTTAAACTGAACTGACAAAATCTGACGCAGACGTTTTCCCGCTTTGTTTAAATCAAGATGAGTATGTGCAATCTGAAAAGAATATACAAAAATCGTACAGGAACTCAACAACTCTCAGCCATTAAAAACAATAATATTCTTATACATTATTAATATAAGTGTTTACCGCATGCAGTTATATATGTTCTATTGTAACAATTATTATATACACGCGCATGAAAACATAAATCGCTGAGAAGGTATCACCTTGTTATAAAGAATCGTTAACCATTAAATTATTATTTTAGTCATCAAAATGATTTGTTAAACACACTTTTTTCATAAGCACAAAGCTACTTGACACACAATGCTGATCTGAAAACTGTTGGTTGGTTTGTTGAATTTTAGGCTATATTTGACGGTAGCAATTTTAGTGGTGGAGGACGGCCCCCCACGTGTTCATGGGAAGAACCAGTAATTTATACCTCCCATCATCCGTTAAAATTGACATTTTCTCATTTACAAAGAAATATAATAAGATCGGACAGGGTAAGTAGCATTCAAGGAGGACAGTCAACCACAAATCACAGAAACAAACACGCAAACAGACAAACAAGAAGGCAAAAGTACAAATAAATGCAAACGACATCACAAAAACAAAAAGGGTTGACAATAGGGCTACCGCCTTGGAACGGTCAGTGGCAAAGTATGCCACTGGGGGTTTAAACCGGTTCTAGGGTGCACCAAACCTCACACTTACCCTACTTTATCCCATTAAAACAGGACGACATTTTTTTTAAACAATAACTAAAAAAGTACATATTACTGAAAATCGATATTCATTATTATGCTATGTAAAATAGCTGCACAAATACCAGACAAACTATATCGCTTTATTTTACAGATCAATGCATTTCGTTAATATCTTCAATACTTTATATTATTAAAGCGAGCATGCGTACATCCTATGTTTTGTTTAGCTGTTAATAATGTAGTGGATTAAATACAACTGGATCATGATTCAATAGGGTTGCAACAGCTGGAATTAGCAGTAATGTATGGATTTATTAGTATATATAAGGTTTTACCTCGAATGGATGTAAATCTAGTGATGCCTTTCTTTTCTATACTAAGTTCGTGTGAGACGGTATGACATGTATTGCAATGCTGACTTCATTTTAAAGAAACTAACCCGCAAAAACTGTGTATGTGTTCAGGTCATATAATAATGTATTTGTAAATATTAAAAGTATAGGTTTATTAACGGATTCTTTAAATACCAGTGTTTGAATAAGCGTAAATTGGTAACTCTCAATTTGACGCTCCAGTTTTGGGGTTTCTCCTGGTTGATTAAAGCCGGTATTACTGTGTCTATAGAGGTTTTGATTCTCGACATATGTAATTCAACCATTCAATTATATGCACATAATTGTTTTTGGACAAATATTAACAATTTAAAGTACAGATAACAGCGGACGACATCACACTGAATACTATTAAATACTCTTAATACAATAATTAGCTATTCTAATAGCAAACATTGTCCTGGAGTTCATGATCATAATGATGTGTAAATTGTATTTATAGAACATCTACTTGCCCATAAACAGCAGAATATGCACGCAAGGAATGGACATTGAACATTGAAAATGAACCGTAAAGTGATTGTTTATATTTCGCCTTGCATCTATAAATTCGATCCGTACGCCGTTTTATTACGAAAGTCCATTTACCAGTCACATAAACTGATTTAAAAAAAGTTCATAAACATGTTTCGGCCAGATGTTTATCAATATTATGATCGATTGTGTAAGACATTTTTCTCTAAGAAAAAAAGGCTAAGTTATAGGCTGTGTCATTTTCAAAGAGAATGCTAACATTCAAACATGTTTTTTGTTTGTATGGTGCTTTACGTCATTTTCAACAAATGCACGGTTAGATATGTCGATTTTTTGTGGTGGAGGCAGACAACCCACTTTTCCCGGGTAGAACCAGTGCTGGTCACCTGTCATCCGTAAGAATCGACATTGCGGTGACTCGTTTCCCCACTTGTTTTTAGAAATTTAATAAAAAGCAGAATTAAAGATATATAAAATCAATCCTGGAATACCACAGTCTATGAATCCCCAAAATGTGTGAGTTATAGAATTTTCAAAAATACTTTTGCGTTTGAGAGGTATCTAGTAGATTTACCGCTGAATCTTGCATTGTCACTTTGCCATTTTAGATGTTCTAATCATAAACTCCCAGTGGAAAAAGGCAGACTTTATAATATAGAGAGAAGATTAAGAACTTGTGATTTGTGTCATTTAAATGTGCTTGGTGATGAATTTCATTACATTTTTGTTTGCACTTTTTTTAAAAATGAAAGAAAGAAATATATTTCCTCTAATTCTATTATTGCAAATACATATAATTTTAGAAACATTTTTCAATATATAGATAATTATGAATTGTTAAAACTGTCATTATTTGTTAAGAAAATTATTGATAAATTTAAGTAACTATTTTTCACCTTCCCCTATTAATTTTACATTTATTACTCAGTATTAATATACGAAACTCATTCCATCTAGTCATTTTATCTTGAATTGAAATTATTTTGTGTTTATATTCTATGTTATGATTCAACTTTGTAAATATTGTTATTGATGTTATTTTCATTTGTGTTTGTTAATGCTCATGCCCAGTTGGGCCCAGCTTATGAAATAAAACTTGAAACTTGAAACTTGTTTAAAACAACAATGGATACATTATTACAGATATCTCAGATAAGCATATATGTCCTTAATACGAAGTTAATAATAGCAAACACTAGTTGAAGCTAGGATCATGAAATGTATGCGTACACTTTGGAATTCATGCGAGAAAATAAATTATGTAAGAAATGCCAGTAAACACTTTCCCCACTAACATTCCCTTATACACATTATACTGTAAGACATATTGCTTGTTCGATATGAACTATTGTAAGAAATACATATTTACCCACTCACCTCTATGCACTCGTATTTGGTATATTACTTTTGTATACAATACAAATAAAATATATAAAAATACTGTTTGGTACAAGCCCAAATTCACTGCCCATCATTATTGTTCATTATTACTGTACATATTACCATTTGACACAATCAGCTCTCATCACTCCAAGATGGAACGTGGATGTTATTCCGGGAAGAAATATCAATATATATATCTCATTAACATCGTACGTGCATAAATAACCTTGTAGGTCATACTATTCCAATTCATTTTCCATAGACGTACATTATAGCTCTAAGATATTCTGCACTGAATTCCGTCATATAAAGACCTATCTTAGTTCCATACACAAACCATACATTGAAAAAGCTGTTTGGGTCGGATGGTGTCGTCCCATCTTGATTTTGCAACAAATTATGAATACATTGCACAAATGTATTATTTAACCTTTATAAGTACTCTTCAAAAGTTGATTTTTTTAGCAAGATTTTTTGGTTTGTTTACGTTGTCAACCAATCAAAATTAAGAGATTCTGTGTAATAGCTCCGAATTTACGCTAAAACGTTTTCACTGCCCGCTGATTGGTTGGTAATTGGTGTAGTCTGATCTGTAAGAAATCACATTTGACACTATCCTCACTCACCTGTTTCAAATGGTACGTGCATAATAATCCTGTAAGAAATACCAGATCACATCACACTATCCCCACTCACATATATTACATGATACGTGCATATTTATTGTGTAAGAAATACCAGATCACACTATCCCCACTTAACTTATTTACACGGTACATGCATATTAATCCTGTAAGAAATACCAGATAACACTATCCCCACTCACCTGTCCTACATGATATATTTTCTAAAAGAAATACCAGACGACAATATCATTCTTCATGGTACGTTCATATTAATTATATATTAGAGAGATATCAGCTGACACCGTCCTTACTCAAAATACCATATATGATACGTGCGCATAACACCGGTTGATACTATCCCCAATTGACTGTCCTACATGGAAACTGTGTGCCTTATTTATTTATCATTTGATTGTAATTTGAAATTTTTCTTATTGTAGTATGAACATTTATTTGTTGATGATGTCCCATTATATATTATTTAGCATTCCGTTTTGTTTAAATAATACGTATTTGGATTTAATTTTCTCAAATGCGTAGGCATACTGTTTATATTACGATGGCAGTCAAACGTAGCAGATAATTGCAAATAAGTAATGCTGTAATTTATGTATACTTTATTGATATGTGTATCATGCCATTGAACCCAATTGTACAACCTGTTTTGTTTATCTGATCTGTATATGCTTCAATACATCTGAACATAAAGGACGACAACAGCTTGACGTATACATTAATTGCATCTTATAACCTTACCTGTGTGAATACAAACAAAGCATCTTGATTGCACAGACCTTCTTAGTTTCCCTCATATTTGTGTCCTCTACATCGTTAACTGAAAACATTTTGTTTACTTAGGATAAACTTTGCAAACTTCATTCTATCATTACACTATTTAAGTTTCTAATGGCAAATTAAATCTTTGAAAATGGTCATATGATTACACGATTTAAGAAGGGTATAGGAAATATATTTATATTAATTAATACTGAAAAAGCGATCCCTTGAAATCAACGAACGCATACAAGATGTAGACTTATTGTTTATTCTGTTTATGAGAGGTTATATAAGGTTTAACACCTCTCATGCTCCCTATCGTCGACGTATGCGGTATTCTAGTTTAAAGCCACAACGACTGGACTCGTAGACCCCAAAGGACCAGTAAATAATAGCACGACTGTATATTTGTTCCTTTGCCACACACGTTGCTCACGCGTACAAGTGACACTTTTTTTTCCATAGATATAACATTAAATAGCACAGAAATGTGTGAGATCATCATGACCAATCTCTGTGACTTAAAGTAGAAGACTTAAGCCGGAGCTAGTTGGCGTGAACCGAGTCCGCTACCTTTCTCTCAGGTTTGTGTTTGTTGCTTGCAAGGATCTTCTTTTCAGTATTGATTACGTTTGAAACCATATGACCTATGTTTGAAATTAGCTTAACAATTTATTTGGAAAATCCACATGTAAGTCGTGTTGACCGATTTCTTCATTTTTGAAGATAGAATGTTTAAAAATTGGCATGAATATGTCTCCGGTCTAATACAAGGCGTGGAAATATATAAAACGTTTCATGTAGTGATAGTGTTCCATCTGCATGACCTCTTAATTCAACACCAAACTTGTTTTAACGAAATTGAAAGAGTCTAACTACTGTCGCCTGTGTTAAATATATCTCGTCCGTGTTTAATACAGTTGTCATTCAGATAAAACTTTTAACCCGCAATCAGGCAATACACTTATTTAAATGTTGAAAAGCCGTCTTGTCGAATTGTAATGATATTGTTGAATGTTGTGTTCACGATTTTTATGTATATTCAAATGAAACACCTATCGCGTTCTGATTCAAAATAAAGACAAATACCGAGAACAACATATTAATTCATATATATTTTAAAAATGGAATAATGACCGAAAGGAGACATTTTTAAATGACGTAGCCTCCGACATTCATCTTCCCGAATATAGCTTAACGGCTGAAATCAACCGAGACGCTGAAACAGATATTCTTGTCAATATATTTATTGCTTATTTAAACTCTAAAGGCAACAAATATTTCGAACATATTATCAAACCGAACGATACGCAGTTTGACTGTAACATACTTTATCAACAGTGACCTAGGGCTATTTCAAGGGGAGAAAACATCACCGATATTGTTTTCCTTGTTCCTAAATGACATTGAACATCATTTGAAACACAATTTAAACGTTGGTATCACAATAGAACACATTTCTATATATTTTATTATTTGCCGACGAGGCCGCAATAATATGTTCGGAAACAAAAAAGGCCTACAAGAATCTATAAACACTCTAGAAAATTATTGCTTAAACTGGAATCTAAATGTTAATATCGAGAAAACAAAAACTGTAGCTAGGTAAGAATACTCAGAATGGACATATTCTGGAACGTTGATCGAGGTAGTAAATGGTTTCGTTAATTTAGCCAAAGTACTATCCAGCGGTGGTTCGTTCATACCGGTAACTAATACACTGAAAGGTAAAGCTCTATGTGCAATACATTCCTTGTTAAAGCTTACGAGAAATATTGAAATCCTAACTGACATTATGTTTAATCTGCTTGATTCATACGTACTGTCTATTTTAAATTATGACTGTTAGGTATGGGGAAACATCAAGGCCGACAATATAGAGCTGGTTCATAAACAATTTTGTAAATGGATACTAAATTGTAAAACGTCTATCGTTTATCGCTCTACGCAAAAGTCGGTTGATATCCATTATATATTTCACGATATATGCGAATCATCAAATACTGGCTAAAGATGAACGGTAATAAATATAATAATTGCATGTTAAAAACCATAATCAACAAACAAAGAAATGAGATACATGGCAATCCACGCATTATAAACTGGTCTACAAAGGCGCGAGATAATCTATAAAACTCGGGATTCAATGAGATGTGGTTGTACCCAGAAACTTAAATGCATTTACTCCATTACTACTTCGCCTAAGACACATATATGTCACACAATGACGTGCTGATATGACACTCTTTTCATCATTATACATATTTAGGGAACTTATATCCAATTTTTAAAGATCATGTTAATATCTTAAGATTCTAGATAATTTGAAATATAGAAATATGGTCGATAAAATCAGATTATCTATCATAAATTACTCATAGAAACAGATCGATACAGAAATAGTGAAGGAAATCAAAGGAAATGCTCACTATGTACTTTAAATGATATTGAAGATTATTATCACTTCATTCTTATTTGCCCTTATTATCATGATTTGAGAAAATCCCACATTCCAGAATATTTTACAAACCGCCCACATAAGTTTAAATACTGAAAATTGGATCCCTTGAAAGCAACAAATACAAACAAAAGATAAAAGTAGAGACTCTGTTTTTTGAGTCTGTTCATGAGAGGTAATGTAAAGTACAACACCTCTCATGCCTCCTAGCACCGGCTTCAGCGATATCCTACTTTGAAGCCACAAAGATTGGGATTGATGATCCTAAAAGACCAGTAAGTTATAACTACGGATATTTAGTCGGGCAACATTTTACGGTCGACATAAAGCACTAAAACAACTCTAGTGTGAATGATAATAAATGATTGGGCTTGATGATAGCAAAGGACCAGTAAGTAATAACACTACTGATGCTAAGTTCACTAATCGTCTAAATACAGATACAAATCACTACTGATAAAACTAGCAATTCTTTGTAAGAAAGCCTTTAAAATAAGAGACGATGCACTAAGAACCAATATGGTTGCACTTATATTTAACATGGTTATATATTATTTTGTGTAAAAGGTAACATCCAAAAATACCACTCTCACTTCACTCAACCAGTATTGCTTTTCTGTCAATTTTATTATATTTGTGTACATGCATGCATTGAAGAAATATAAAAAGATCGGACAGGGAAAGTAGCATTCAAGGAGAACAGTCAACCACAAAACACAGAAACAAACACGCAAACAGACAAACAAGAAGGCAAAAGTAATAATAAATGCAAACGACATCACAAACACAAAAAGGGTTGACAATAGGGCTACCACCTTGGAACGGTCAGTGGCAAAGTAGGCCATTGGGGGTTTAAACCGGTTCTAGGGTGCACCAAACCTCACACTAAACCATCATTTTGTATGACGATGAGCTGTGAAATAAAATATATGTTCTGTTCTTTTCTGTTTAAAAGCTTAAACTTCAATTAATATCAAACTATGTATTTACTAATGCTCAATTATAATTTACAATGTTGGTAAAGCAAAATAGTTGTCGTTATTAAATAATCATTAAACTATAAAGAAACAACACTCATTGAATTGTATTTATATGCTTTAAAATGTACTCGGGGATTATGCAACTACTGTTGAGTATTGAAGATTGGACATCTATTCATTAACTAAACATTCGTTTTGTCTCTGTGCAATTATAAACATAAATAGAACAAACATGCATTATAATTGAAACTTACATATATTTTTATGATATGCACATTTATCATGTTTATAAACAAATGTGCAATGAACATTTTGTCAATTTCAGTGATGTAACTGACCAATGAGGTGAATGAAAATGCACTCCTGTAACCTAGTACATGTTTACCTATTGATACAAACGCAACTCGGTGTATCTAACTCAATGGTCATTGATGTGTGACGGTGAATTATTATATTTTTATCATTATTATTATAATTGTAATTATTATTATTAGTAGTAGTAGTAGTCAGTCAGGGGTGTAACTGATTGAAGTTATTCTCCAAATATCTTGTACACGTTATTATTTCGTAGCAGTGAACATCCTTGGAAAATCGCTGTTTATTTTGAAATTCGCGGTAGTTTACGTCATTGCTACTGCTCAAGGCATGTAGCAAGACGGGAAGTACCAGCAGCATTGACAGCATGGAAGCTGACTTGACGGAGAGTGATCATTTTCCGATTTTTACGCGCTTTTTTTCACAAAATTGATCAAATTTGAGTAATTTCAGACACATATTTATATCCTTTCCCATTTTTTTCGGCTCCTGCCGTATTTTTTCCCTGTTTTATTGTACCTTTCCCTGATAAAGTTAGTCAACAATGCTCGTACGCATCGCCGATAAACTTTTACGCATCGTGTTGGAAGGTTGATCGGTCTAAGAAAAATGTAACTTGTGTAAGTTATTGTCTGCTAAATGTCGGAAAATTGAAAAATGAGATAAGATAACTCGTGCAGGCTTGTTCGTATATTCATCGTCATCGTTCATGTTTATATATGATGAACATGTACGAGCACTCTGGGAAATGAAATTGTATGGGACAGCTGTTCAACATGTTATATGTTTAAATAAACATGATAAATAAAAATGATGTTAAATATTAAATACCAATTGAAAATAAATTGTGTGAAAAACGTTTTTTGTATGTCCTGTAACCATGGTAACAGTTTTAATAACTTACACTGAGAGAGCAACCTCAATGGGAAATGAGATGAATTATATCGTAGACAGAGAGGTATGGCCAAATGTATATGCTATATGTGGGAGAGGATATTGGGTGGGGTCAGAGACAAGGAATAACAAATGACGGGAGTAGGGAGATGAGGTGGTGGTGTGTGGGAGATTTTTAAAATAACAATATAGTAAACAAAATGATAGAGAAGTAATAAAGGGGGACGATGGAGGGCGAAGACTATCCCTTGTACTCGCCTCCTCCCTGTTACATGCTTGCGTTTGTTTCTGAGCATGCTGATGGGGTACCAAGCTTACTAAATGGCTACGTACTGCATAACCTGTAGTTCTATGTTCATCATGTTTATCGACAAGGCAGTTCTCAGTTTATTACGAGCCAGTTTTCAGAAAGAAGAGTAGGACTCTAATATGCTAATCATACTAATAGTTCCCTGTCTAGTTGGTATGTTTTGAGGTTGAGCCTCGATCTGCAGTCATTGATAACTTATTTGAGTTATTGTTTATGTTACTTAAAAATATGGAAGGGAATAGTGAATCTCTGGAAGCCATTATTTTCTACAAATAAACATAATTTATATTACTTAAAAAAAGGTCCTGCTGAGTGACCATGTTGACTACCGAGTGATGCCCTGTTGATGTTAAACCCATGGCACTTAAAATATAAGTAACTTAATAAAGTTATATAACTGTACACAGTTATGAAATCTAATTTGAGTTGTTGTATTTTTCAAAAACATGATTCGAACAGGCAATCATCTTACATGTTCGTGATCCTAATGATATTTATTTTTGATAATTTACCTGTCTACGCTATTTTGTTTTTATTTAAGAAATAATAAATATGTACCTGTGTTTTATCAGTGAATAAAATACAGTTCGGAGTTCGGATGCGTAGTAATTAAATCACGAGGGCGTTAGCACGAGTGATTTAACTACTCGCATCCGAACGACTAACTGTATTTTATTCGCCAATAAAATACAGGTACGTATTTATTATTTCGATTCTAACACAACAATAACCCCATTGTTTACGCTATTGTTGGGGCACTATATATTATCTCGGAGGTCAAGGTAATCAGGCTGCTATCAGGCTATCAGGCTGCTATGTTTACATGCTGTTCCATTGGGCGCCCCCGTATGCAAAGTTCTACGTTTCTATACACGCAATTGACTTGTTTCAAGTCACGTGACAAACAATTGTCATTGCTTACGTCATGTAGCTTGTGCTATATGACGTCAAAAGTTCTCAAATTGTTCAAGATGCTTACTCATGTTATATGTACTGATGCATATGATGGGTTTATATCGGGTGTGTGCACGGTTTGGCAGCATGGCACGTTTGTTGTTTTTAACATATCATTAACATTAATGTTGAGTCTTCGTGACGTATATTTACCAAGTGACGTCAGGGGCGTAGCTAGCCCTCTATTCATGTGGATTCATAATTGTGGTAGGGGGGTCCGGGGGCATGTCCCCACGGAAAATGTTGAAAACAATGGTGCAATCTGGTGCATTCTGAGGTGCTTTTGTCAGAATCATGTGGATTCAGCCGCGTACTCGCGTATAGGCAGCTACGCGCCTGGACGTCATTTAACGCGGCGCCTCCAACGGATGAAATATACGCGGGGAATTAATGGAACAGCTGTATTTTATCGTAGAATAACATACATCGGTCTCTCTTCTTTGTGTATATGAAAGACTGCGGAGGCCGTGTTAGAATTAAATGCAAACTAATTCTACCATGACTAACTTAATAACGTGATGCAGTTATATAACTGTGTGCAGTTATAAAGTTATAACTGCATTCAGGTATCTGGTATTTTGCCTAAACAAAATAGTGATTTGTTTCCCGTACCGAGCTGTTGACTGCGAAGTGATGTACTGTTAATGTTAAACCCATGGCATTTAAACAAATAAGTAACTTAATAAAGTTATATAACTGTACACAGTTATGAAACCTAAATGTGAGCTGTTATATTTCTAAAAACCTGATTCGAACAGGCAATCATTTTACATGTTTGTAATCTCCCCACGCCTCGAGGTAAAATCCTGGATCCGCGTATGTGGATCCTGGGATCATATCTATGAAACTCTTGAGTTAAAAAATGTTTTGCTTTTTTAATTATGTTATTTTAACTTTCGGATATATATTAAAGCGTATTTCCACCACTTAGATTTTAAGAGAAGGTAATGGCTTCGCCCCAGAGAGAATGAAAAAACCCGCAAAAAATAACTTTATTTTTTATATTGGCACTAATAATAAATAAGAGT
>JAWPHD010001212.1:307500-346418 GCA_037043455.1 Cyrtodaria siliqua
CCTGATGACCTTATTTCCCTGTACATCACCCATCATTGATTGCCTAATTTAGTACAGAATTATGGCCATTTGTTTGACTTTTTCTCAAACATTTTCGAATTGAGTGTTCCCAAACTTCATGTACACATAACAACTGTTTACCTTATGTCCTTATAAATAACAAATTGCTGATGCCTAATTTATTACAGAATCATGACCCTTTATTTGACTAATTATTTATTAGAATAATCAACTTCATGTGGCTTTCACTTTAACACGTTTCAAGGATTGTTATTACACCTAACATACAGTTCACACGTGATGGTATGATGTATCTCTGCATTTATGGGTTTTCGATTCTGCAATTAATTTTTTTACACAACTGTGGACCTTTGTTTTAATGAGAATTTCTTTTACATTAAAAAATTAACACATATTTTAAACATTTATTATTCTTGATTTTGCCCATCATCGGCTTGAGCAAAAACGCGGGGTATTCATCACCTTCACTGGTAGTTCTAGTTAATATTACTTTAAAAAAATGTTCTGCTGAGTGACCATGTTGACTACAGAGTGATGCCCTCTTAATGTTAAACCCATGGCACTTAAACATATAAGTAACTTAATAAAGTTATATAACTGTACACAGTTATGAAGTCTAATTTGAGTTGTTCTATTTTTAAAAACCTGATTGGAACAGGCAATCATTTTACATGTTCGTGATCCTGATGATATTCATTTTGATAATGTATCTGTTTATACATGTATTTTGTTCTTTTTAGCTTATCTAGTTTAGCACCGGTGTTAATGACAAAATAACAAGTTTTATTTCAATAGCAAATATTATTTGCACATTGTTATAGGTATTCACTAAATACTACCTGATACTTTATATTTTTGAAGATAGCATCGAACATTGTTTTATACTGCCATATCTGATAGGGCAGCAACGATACTCCTACATGACGATACGATACGTATCACGATATACAGGGCTCACGATGCGATACATTTATCAACTGATACAGTTAACGATCCCATCTAGCAAATATATATGTTTTTGTATCCATTTTCAAACATTCATAGTTATCTCTTTTCAAGAATGTCCATCTTATTCCTGAATAGGATAGCCTTCCTGGCAATACAAATTGACCCATGTCTTACATATCAACAAGACTCGTTACTCAAAGCAGAGCGTACATATGTTTGTATTGTGTTTTTTTTCGGAGTTTTTGGTTAATCGCTGGACCTTTAATATCTAGGTCTTTAACGATTCACCAAATATTCGAAACACCGCTGTATTTTGCCGTATGTTCGGTTTTACATTTATATTTTTATGGGAATTTAAGGAATAGGCAATACCTCTTGTGTCCCATATTCCAAATCCCGAGTCCAAATCAGTATCTTGAATCATTCGATGAGATTCTGACACGTCTCTGTTCAAGAGAGTACTTATTTAAAGCTGAAAGTCTTTCTGAGATTTCTTAGCACTGGTACTGGTTTGGTTGCTCGGTGGTATATTTTTTCTAAACATGAAATATGCTTACGATAATAAGGGCTCCAAACCTGAACACAATATTCTAATAGAGGACGTATATAACTGATATATATAATAATAAAGATTTTTTTATCAGAGTGTTTAAAAATTATTTTCAAATAACCGAGACCTTGCATCGCTTTCTTTGCTGCCGCACTACACTGCTTACTTGGCTTTCCAGTTTTACTGATAATACCTCCCAAATCACTTTCTGAATCTGAATTTTCAATATCTATATTGTTTATATATTCTGCATTATCATTACCAAAATGGATTGTTTCACACTTGGCTACTTAAATCTCGGAAGCCCTAGATCTGACCATGATTGTAATGTATTTAAATCATCTTGTAATATATTCATATTTTTACAGGAATTGACAATCTTTGTATCATTCACAAAAAAGCTGTGATTTACTGCCAATAATATATGGTAGTTCATTTATAAAGAGTATAAACATAAGAGGCCCCAATACTTATCCTTGGGTACCCCACTTAAGACGTGTTTTTCTGTAGATGACTGTCCTCTAATAACTATTGTTTGTTTACGTCCAGTAAGAAAACCTTTTATCCATTAAAAGACCTTACCCTGTATCCCGTAAGCCTGTATCCAGTTTCAATAAAAGTCTCATGTTCAACTGAATCAAGTGCACTTCGGTAGTCAAGATATACAACATCTGTAGTTACCTTTTACAAAGATATGTTGATTTTTGCTGATCACATGTTCTGAATTCAAGTGAACAAGCATGCTTTCTTTGAATATTGATTCAATTATTTTACAAGAAACACATGTTAAACACATGCTGCCTTTTTGGTTAGGGAATAGTTCATGACGGCCGGGGTTTCTTTATTTACACTGTCCCGTATTTTGGGATGAAGTAGGGTAAGTTTGAGGCGCCCTATAAACTGGTTTAAACCCCCAAGCGGCCTATTTTGCCACTGACCGTTCCAAGGTGATAGCCCTACTGTCAACCTGTTTTGTGTGTGTGATACCTTTATTCCTTATTAACCATTACGTGTTCCGAGTATTAACTTTCATACCCCATCCAACCCCTGCTCCAAGAAGGGAAAACGGGGTTAATAGTTAAAACATATTTATTTTTACATCGATTGCGAAACAAGTAATTGCAACTTATATTAATCACTCTCGATGGCTTCCTGTATAGAACCAGTACTAAGCAATGTGGATTAATTATCTTGCTCAAGGATAAATAACGTGGCCGCGGCGAGGATCGAACCCACCACCTCTCGATCTGGAGTTCGGCGCTGTAGCACTGGACTACGCACTCCACTACGGGGTTGGCTTAAAACCTTAATTCCGGCATAAAACGTTTGCAAATTGTCAATTGAATTGAATTGAATTGGATTTAAAGTCGCACCAACAGCTAAGGTCATATGGCGACTTTCCAGCTTCCACTGGTGGAGGAAGACCCCAGGTGCCCCTCCGGGCAATTTTCGTGCACGGGCGGGCACCTGGGTAGAACCACCGACGTTCCGCAAGCCAGCTGGATAGAGCAAATTGTCAAATTAAAACATGTAATATGTAATTTTAAACAGGTTATCACGTTTTGTTTCAATAAACAATGTTTTTAAACGTGTTTTATTGTCGAAATATCGCTTATAAAATCCTGCTAATATAACCTTTCCCATCGCTTAATGGAATTAAGGCGGGACCACGTAATGTTTGTCGTTTTGCGTGTTTTTGTGTTTACTGTGTTCTGTGAAAGCTCCATTTCATGTTCGACTTTTATATTTATTTTCAGAAATAACTTATCACTTTACTAAATAACTTAAACAAGTTATGTTTTACCCCAAAAGATACATGCCTATGGCTACACGTGAAATGTGGTTAATTATTCAGAAATAGCTTATTTAAGTTATTTTTCTTCATTATCCATATTAATATGTAATAACCAACACAAGGATGACCCAACAAAAATAGGGGAATCTTTCGTTTAAACTAAGCTAATGACATATTAATCAACCTCCTGATACATCTAGTTATTTATATGTGTGATAAATAATAAACAATAACTTGTAGGAGTTATGTTGGACCCTTCAGATTAAGAAATAACGTGTTTAAGTTAGATAAATTGTATAAGTTATTTAGATAACTTGTATAAGTTATTTAGCAAGTAACTTAAATTAGTTAACACTACTTACTGTCTATGTACCCTGTCGATGTAACATTTTAAATGGAACTTAAAAATGGTAAACATTTTAACCGCATAATATCGATGATGTGATTACGTGTAAAACAGAAACGATTAACATCATAAATGTCATTTTTTGTTTATAACTTTGATAACATTTTAAATTTTATAAATGAGTTTCTGTGAATCTGTGTTCTGACGAATCTGTGTGGTGTGACAGTAGAGTCAAGAGTCATGTTATGTGAATACACCTTTCTAAACTGTACATGCCGCTTATCATTTGTAATACGACCCAGTTTTCAGAAAGAAGAGTTGGATTCTAATATGCTAATTATGCTAATAGTTCCCTGTCCATTGTGTATGTTTTGTATTTGAACCTTGATCTGCAGTCATTGATATAACTTATTTGAGTTATATTTTATGTAACTTAAAAATATAAAAGCACAGAGCACATCTCTGGAAGCCATTATGTTTTGCAAATAGACATAATTAATATTACTGTAAACGAAAATGTCCTTCTGCATGACCACGTTTACAGCAGAGTGATGTAGTATTAATGTTAAACCCATTACACTTAAAAATATAAGTAACTTAATAATGTTATATAACTGTACACTTTGTAAACAGACAATCATTTTACATGTTCGTGATCCTGATGATATTCATTTATGATAGTGTATCTGTTTCATTGATTTATCACTCGTATGCTGAAGAAGTTTTGTCTCAAAGACAGACCTTTTACAAGCCTCGGCTTAAATAACTTCATACTGTGTCCTTTCGTTGCATGTGTGGTATGATCAGTAACTTTAAACAATGATGAAGAGTCCAAATCATATTTATGTTTCAGTATCTTGAATGTTTCGATGAGATCGCCTCTGACACGTCCCTGTTCAAAAGAGTACATATTTAAAGCTGAAAGTATTTTTTTCATATCTGAGATCTCTTAGCTCTGGTACTAGTTTGGTTGCTTGAAGATGTATTCATTTCTAAACATTCAATATCCTTACGATAATAAGAACTCCAAGCCTGAATACGATATTATAATAGAGGACGTACATAACTGGTATATATAATAAAAAAGCTAATTTTATCACTGTTTTCTAATAAGCGTATCGTTGTAGCGCTTTCTTTGCTGCTGCACTACACTGCTCATTTGGCTTTCTATTCTTACTGATAATAACTCCCCAATCCCTTTTTTAATCTGAATTTTCAATGTCTATATGTTTTAATTTGTAAGTATTTCTGGAGCATCATAACCAAATGGATTATTTTACACTTGGCTACATTAAATCTCAGAAGCCATATATTTGACCATGATTGTAATGTTTTTAAATCATCTTGTAATATATTCATATATTTACATGAATTGAAAATCTTTGTATCATCCGCCAAAAAATGTGATTTTAATATCTGGTAGTTCATTTATAAAGAGTATAAACAAAAGAGGCCCCAATACTGATCCTTGGGGTACTCCACTTAAGACGTCTTTTTCCGTAGATGACTGGCCTCTAATAACTACTGCTTGTTAACGTCCAGTCAGAAAATCGTTTATCCAATTTAAAACCTTACCCTGTAACCCTTAAGCTTCCAATTTCACTAACTGTCTCTCAAGTTCAGCTGAATCAAATGCACTTTGTTAGACAAGATATACAATATTTGTGGATATAATATACCATTGTCTTAATCATTAGTGACTGATTCTAGAGTTTCTAGCAGGTTTGTTAGTCATTGTTACCTTTTACAAAGCCATGTTGATTTTTGCTGATCAAATGTTCTGAATTCAAGTGAAAAAAAATGCTTTCTCTGATTCACGTATTTTACAAGAAACACATGTTAAAGTAACCGATCTATAGTTCATAACAGAGATTCTAGGACCTTACTTAAGAAGAGGGGTGAACTTTTCCCACTTTGCCCACACAAGGTGAGCTCTGCTATCTTCTGACAACTCTCAGTGTTTTTTTTTTTTTGTTGTTGTTGTTGTTTTTTTTGTTGTTTTTTCTTTTTTTTGGGAACATAACAATTGGGAATTTTAGCGCGAATTTTCGTAAACAAGGAAATAGATCCATTAAAACATTAATGTCAGAATTTTATCATTAATACTGTTAACTGTACACCAAGTCAACGGAGGCAATTAAAAGCGTTTTGTACTCTATAAATGTGACATATTTACCAAAATTGTTTCTATTTCTTCAAAATTGGGTAAAAAAAAGATATGTTTTGGCATTAGAAATATGACCAAAAAACGGCTATTAAAACAGCCCCCAAAAACACTGAGTTTTGTTTAGATTAGGAATGGGACCAACATATACGACTGAAAAGGTAGACTGTCCAACCCACATTATGTAGACACTTCAGTCTTGTTTTAATTTGGGGATAAGTTCAGAGGTGTAATTGATTTATTACTAAATAACTTTAACAAGTTATGATTTACCCCCAAAAAACACATGCCTATGGCCAAATGTGAACTATGGTAAACTTTTCAGAAATAACTTATTTATTTTGTACCGATTTCAGTTATTTACTAAATAACTTTAACAAGTTATGTTTTACCCTAAAACAATGCCTATGGCCACAAGTGAAATATGGTGATGAACTTTTCAGAAATAACTTCTTTAAACTATTTTGCTACTTTCTCCATATTATTATGTAACTCATTTAAGTTATTAGTAGGTAACTAATATCAGTTACACCCCTGACAATTAAAAGCTTGAATAAACTATTGCTAAACCTTGCGGAGAAGAATTTATGGCAAATTAGTTAACAACAAAGATGAAAGAACCATAAAAAATATCAGATGTTGCAGGAATATTATTGTTTTGATAGAAAACAGATTTACAAACAGATGAATATCTGAAACTTATTTCAGTTATTTTGAGAAAAAAAAGCTCCAAAACTCTAATAACCTAAACAAGTTATTTTTCTAACTTTTGCCTGATGGATAAGACTGAGACACATCGCAATCTGTTTATACATATTACATGAGTATGTTGATCATTTTATTGATGTGTTACCTGTATCATTTTAAGTTTACATGTGTAAGAAACTAAATTTATGGTATATTAAAATGAACACCATCTTAATGGCAGAGACCTATTGGGTTACTTCCCATACAATTGTAACATGTTTTCACCTTTTTATTCAAACATATTCTATCAAACATGTTACCCATAATAGCGATCTATTTCATGCATACTTACCATTTTCAAAACTTTAAAATATTTAACATAACACATTTTCTGTAGGCTCACTGATTTAGCATAGTTGACAGGGCAGTACTGATAACTGAATATAGTTATTCCAGCAAGGGACTTAAATCTTACAATGAAGTGTTAATTAAACAATCATATAAATAAGTTGTTTCCCTTGGAAAGGTGTTTACATTTACTCATAACTTATTTAAGTTATCTATCGAACTGTATTCAAAGGGAGAAAACTCCTGAATTATTGATAAAATAACCCATTAAAGTTATTAGAAAATAACTTCAATCAGTTACACCCCTGACTGGTAGTAGCAGCAGTAGTAGTAGTAGTTATTGTTGTAGTATAGTTCTTATTATTCTTCTTCTTATTTTATTCTTCTTCTTCTTCTTCTTCTTCTTCTTCTTCTTCTTCTTCTTCTTCTTCTTCTTCTTCTTCTTCTTCTTCATCTTCGTATTATATAGACCCACTCCCGGCTCCCCCAACACCCCACGAAACGGTTGTTTAATATATGTGAACTGCCACATACTTTACTCATATCATATGTATTTGCTGTAATTTATGCTCATATTGTTGCCATACTTTGTATGCTGTAACCTAAACCAAATAAAGGTTGTTGTTGTTGTGGTTGTTGTTGTTGTTGATAACCTTTTCAAGACACATTTATGTTTTTGAGAATTGCAACATTTTTCTTGTATTTCAACTCGTATTTCATCTATATATTTTCTAGTCGGTTGTATAAACTTATATGTTTAGAAGGCGTGTTTCTGGAAGACTTAATACGAAAAAGAGGATCCATTGGAAAAACAAATATAAACAATTTATGGAAATGGTGCAATTCATGTTGGACTTTTGTATTTATAAATTACTACTGTTTGTATCTACATTTTTCATAATGATAATTTGAGACCATATATAGTTTAATCTATGGCAATAGAAACTGATAAACATGCATTTTGTATTCGACTTGTGCATGTTCTTTTACCACCTAGTGCATGCTTGTAAAACAGTTTTATTATCTACGTATACCAGACAAATTCGGGAACGGAGGTCATAACACGGTTGGCACGGTAATTTAACTATACGTATTGATATAGTCTGGTAACTGATGTAGTTGGCATTGTAAATAAAATAACCGTCTAGAACCGCTATTAAGCGTATTGATAGGAAATCTTCTAAAGCGGATTTGAATCGAGTACATCATGCGTTCGCGCCTAATTTGTAAAAATATAAACATAAAAAAGTATGAAATGACAATTTAAAACGTGAAATGGTTCATAGATATAGATTGAACATTAACAGTTTCCTATAATACAGCGCAATAATTAAAATAATAATTACAACAAGTCTTAAAAGTCCATAGAGAAATAACAAGTTATAAACAGCTGTAAGGCAGAGCAAATCGGCGATATCTACACATGACACTCTCTTTGCAATACATTGCGATTTATTTTACCGCCACGTTTAAAATAGCTATCCGTGGTGCGTCGCTGTAGTTAGGAAGTCCATTTTTCGTGCTATTTGTTTGTGTTTTTTATATGTTTATATACTTTCTGTTGTTGTTTTATGGCTGATTTAATTTATATTTATCAATTAAATATATAAATAATGTATTTGAACAATTCTAAAAACAATACAAATCCTGATGTACTTACTTAAATGATAAAGGTATTCCCTAATGCTAATATTTCTATTGTGACTGCAAAACGTACTGAATCGTTGGCGTATGGCTTTGTCTTACGTCTCTTTATTATAAATATAGAATCTGTTTAAGTATGCTTTAAGGAATTGATTTATACAACTCTTCAAAGTACTGTCTCCAACAAAAATGTCATACACAGACAAGAATGTTTTCTCCATTAGACGTATCCCATTAGAAATCCAATTGGAGAGATAAACATTTTCCGGCGTTTCTTAATATTGAGATACCAACTGTGTGTAGCCGTTCGTTTCACGCTGGGTCGTTGCATCATTAAGAACCAACGCAAATATAAAATGGACAAGTTGGTGTGTTAAAAGTATCATAACGGGCCGAACAATGTCTTACTTAGTAACCTGTATTTAGAGAACGAAGCCATTGAAAGAAATTACACGTTGATGCGTTTGCTTTTATATTCAAATATACATGATTATCTTGTCGTTAAACTTATATTGCATTTAAATGCTGGCAAGTTTGTTAGAGAATATAACCTGGTGGGGATTTATTTATTTACACAGTCCCGTTTTATTGGGATGCCAATAGGAAAATAGTGAAGTCTGGCGTACAAAAAACCCCTGGTTTAAACCTCTTTTTGGCTCTGACCGATACAATGCAGTACTCATATTGTCAACCTTTTATGCTTTTGATTTCGATAACTTTGCTTTCCTTTTTACTTGTAATGACTGCTTGTTTCGTATTCCTGTTGATCTGCGACTGTTACATTTTCTGCTAAACTTTCATACATGCTTCTATCATTTGACGTCCCATTACGATTGAATAAATGCTATATAATACACCATCCTTCAATGAAAATAGGATGTTTGCGTGATCAAAAAGTAGACCACTTGTATTTATTGACAGTAAAAACATTTGTGTGTAAACATAAACAAATTACACACAGAATTGATGATCGCTCCAGTGAAAGTAAATATAAAAGTCGAATAGGACACGTTGCATTCAAGGACAATCACAAGATAAATAAAAGGCAAGCTATGACAAATATAAAAGTGTTGACAATCGAGCTACCGCATTGCAATGGTCAGTGGCAAAGAAAGGCCACTGAGAGTGTAAACCAGGTTTTAGGGAAACCAAACCTCACTCTTGCTTGCCTTATATCATCCCAATAAAACGGGACAGTCTTAATACGATATCTCGCCAGGTTATATTCACTAACAAACAAGGCAGCATTAATAGGCAATATAAGTATAACACATGAATTATTAAGTATATACGAATATGAAACAACGAAAGCCTAGAAAGCAACACGCACTCAATGACTAGGCAGAAGCCAGACTAACAAGAGAACAAAGAACTAGAAAATATTTAAAACAAACATCAACCCTACCGACCTTTGTGGATTTAATAGGATCCACAAACTGTCCGGTCATCGCACAATGAAAGAAGAAAGCATAGTGGTGAAAATTTGTTTTCACCAAGTAAAGTTTCCAAATGAATAATCGACAACTCACTAGTTCAGTTTGTTTCTTTTCAAATTGTGTCAAACGTTTTCCAATTCTGCGTAAATCTGGGTTAAAACACATTCAAACACCATAGACAGTTTTTTGAAAGCGGGCTAAATATAGTCGGCTCCTGCTGATGCCGTCAATGAAAACAACTGCACTTTATAGCAAATCACGAAATAACTGTATTTAATAACATTCACAACTGCTAACTTAATGGAATTTTACACATATCCGATAAAAAGAAATGTACGAACAACTTCCACCATGAATTACGATAATGCGAATCTGGTTGAAAACCAAAACAACAGAATTTATACCGAATTACATATACACTCAAGTGATATGAAAACGCAACACGGGAATTTCCGCTATATATTGTATATACTGCACACTTAATTGCACATAATATTCCAAAGAAATCCGAAGATGTTTTTTAAAAAGAAAGTTGCAGTTAACTAGAGAAAGGACACAACTGTGATGTTGTAGACGTTTTAATCACACTACACTTTGTAACAAGAACTTCATAAATGTTGAAGTAGCTCTTTGAAAAATTGAGCTAGTTCAGTACTGTATTTAACGTAAATAGTTTGCAAAATGTTGCATCCTAAGTTTGCTCACATGATTGAGCCAAACGCGTACTCTGTGAATAATGAAACATTGAAGGAATACTATTTGCTGTATTATTTGTTGTTTTAGTATTTTTTCCAAAAGGAAAGGTCTTACGTAGCCATGTACCATTCGATTAAAAGCAGCATATTGTACATACAATATATAGCGGAAATTCCCGTGTTGCGTTTTCATATCACTTGAGTGTAATGAGACGGACACAAAGCGAAAAAACTAATTTAAAAGCTAAGACAGCGGAGTTGTCTGACCGGTGATGAAGATGTATACATGTGGTTAAGTGCCATCGAAGGTAAAGATAAAACATGATTCTTCAACACGAACTATCGTTATTCTTATAGATCACGGATGTCATATGCATTTAAACTGTTCAAATCGAAACGTGTGTAACACGGGAAAACTCGCTTAGCTTCAAACTGCAATAGACTGTGGATATCCGACCACCAAGTGGAATTGAAAATTACTGCGGTATGGTTTTTACTACAAAGGGTTTCACAAATACAATAGTCAGAAAGTCCGATGAGTGTTAATATATATAAATATACATTGTGCACATTTGGAATGTTGACTTCCGTTTCTCCCCTGTCAATAATTTCCCTAGGTTTTAGGCAAAGTATATCCCAAATGTAATCTAGGCATGGCCAGGTCTGATTGGGGTGTATATTCCAACATAATATTTTCACCGTGACTAAATTACATACTTAAAGGCTGGAGTTAACTTTTCTGAAGAATCACTTGGAAAGCAACTATAGAATCTGCATGCTGCAGTAAATTACATTCTCTGTTCTCTACCAGACCTTAATTGGCTAATATTACTAGTGGTAAATTTTGAATTTATAGCAGACAATGAGAAAACATCTTTTCAGGATGTAGCAATAATTTTGTAAGTAATGGAATGATTTTATATTTGACTCAGTAAATATCACTACATTCAAAAACAAGTTCAATTCAATCCGTGATTTAGGATTTAGGAGATATCAGAATGTATTTTGTTATTTACCGCTGCAACGCTCATAATTCGACATGACGTGGTCCCGCCTTAATTCCATTAGCAGGCTATTATAATGGAAATTTCAACAATAACAACAAATAAAAAAGGTTTTATTTCATACCCCAGCCAACCCCGTTTTTGCTTCTTGGAGAAGGGGTTTGATGGGGTATGAAAGTTAATACTCGGACCACGTAATGGAGACAGTACAGTGTACAACAATACAGTATATATTTGTTCATTGTTTGACAGTGACCTTTAACCTTTTTTAAATCGTCAGTATATTAGTAACACTGCAGTAAACAAACTAACTGAAATCTTAAACACATTTGAGCAAAATAAATGTGCATAGTTAGTATGTTCACACATAACTGTGATATGGTTACTATGTAAATATAACTTTAGTAACCAATCCTGGATAACACAAGAAGTCAATAGTTTGAAGGGCAGACATCGCTTAAAATGCCTTCTTAAACATGTTTGATGAAGCAGCGACCAAAGAATTCCAAGTTCAGAAGAAAACGAATAAAGTTGAGAAATAACTACCTGTTATGCATAGTTATTTAGTAACGGTCCCGCATCACTACATCTTACGGTCTTAACGGATTAGCGTTCATGTTTTACTTAAGTCTATTTAAAGCGGTGACGGCCTTCTTATATTTGCAAAAAGCTGACCTTTATTTAGGACCAACAAGACATAGCTGCACTGTACATGTATATTTCATGGGATCCGATCAAATTTTAGGGAGAAGTGACGTAATGAATGAATGAATGAATGAATGGTGTTTTACGGAACATCGATAAATAAATAGGTCATATTGTACGCAAAAACCGACGAAAGATGAAGAAATGAAGGATTAATTAAAAATTAATGTAAATATATAAAGATAAAACTATTAAAAATTAAGGGATAATATGGTAGTATAAACTATATATGTAAATCCACAAATGCCCGTCAACGGGTATATAAACAAGTAAATATATATAAGAACACATTATAATGAATTATCTAGTCTGATTTCTTTTAGGAAATCTAAAACAATACTAACATCTATAGTATCAAATAACTCTTTCATAGTATACATTGTAGTACCTTTGACGCATAGGATCAAAGTCTACACATTCCAACAAGATGTGTTTGACCGTTAACGGTGCAAAAGCAGGGTATACATTCTGGTAATTGCTCAGCTTGTAATAAATATGAATGAGTTTAACGTGTATGCCCTATCCTGCACCGGGCTAGGACAACTTCTTCTCGACGAATGAGTCTACTAGAAGAACGCCATTCTCCAAGTAACGGCTTAATTGAATGGCGTTTATTGTTAACTGACAAATCCCAAGCGGCTTGCCAAGAGTTACAAATAAATGTGTTAATACAACTTTTAAAATCAGTATAAGGTAATTTAGCATTAGATATATATAAACCTAATGCTGCTTTAGCTTGGAAGCCAGCAGAAAATAATAACATTATCAACTATAAGAGAATTGTACTTTTCTAAAAGTTGAAGCACAACTGGGTTATCGTGTTTCATATTACCCAGTGCTTGAAGAGATGAAAGGGAATCAGAAAATATTACAAAATGGTCATCAACAGATTCCTGAATATAATTGAAGGCGAGTTCAATTGCCTTAAGTTCAGCTGAAAAAATAGAGGCCTTGTCAGGCCGGTGGCTCTTTATGATGTGTTTGTGAAAAATAGCTGCTGCAGCTACCTTATCTCCATTTTTAGAACCATCTGTGTATATATGTTGAAAGTTACTGTATTTCGATTTAATTTCATTAAATGTGCTTTGAAATACAGTAGGGTCTGTACTGGATTTGTTACTATTACAAAGTTCAAAAATGATTGTTGGTGTTTCCAAAGTCCACTTTGTATTTGGCAATCAAATTTAGGTCGAGTTCAGTGTCTCTTAATTTTGGTTTAATACGAATTCCAAATGGTCGAATGGCCTTCGGTTTTCGATCAAAAAGAGGTTCATAACTTGGATTAAAAACATTATCGAAAGTTGGGTTTGAAGGGTTAGATTGTAATTTAATGGCATATTGAAGGGCTAATTTGTCCCGTCTATGAGACAGTGATGGTTCTTTAGCTTCAACATATAGACTTTCGGCTGGTGATGTACGAAAGGCACCTAAGGCGAGTCGTAATTCTTGAATATGTATAGGATCGAGCATCTGCAAGTATGACTTGCGAGTCGATCCATATACTATTGAGCCGTAGTCCAGCTTGGATCTGATAACAGATCTATAAAGTTGTAAAAGTACTTTACGATCTGCTCCCCAGTTAGTGATTGCAACAACTTTAAGTAAATTAAAAGCTTTAAGGCACTTGGCCTTCAAGTATTTAAGGTGTGGTATAAACGTTAATTTACGGTCGATAACTACCGAGATAAGATGTTATCTCAGGTACCCTGTTTCTCGGCAGAATTATACAGATCAACATGATACATACTAACAAAGGGCACTAGAAATGAACACAAACAACAGAGAAAAGTTTCATATTCGGTGTTATTGGGTTTGTTCTTGAGAAGTAATATATGGTGTAGCAGTTCTCATGGCCCCCTATAATGGGTTTAAAGTAACTCGTATGGATTCTATGACTCCAAAGGATCAGTATGTAATACAATTTCTGATTTGCAGTCACAGATACTTTTATTATCCGCCACACAGCACATAAATAACGCTTGTGTGAATGTCAATACATACTAAAATGGGGGTCCCTTGAAAGTAACAAACAAGAGAGATAATAGCAAGGTATTAAGGTATTTTATGGTGAAACACCTCTAATGCCTCACGGCACTGGCTAGTGCGGTACTCTACCTTAAAGCCACGCGGAATTGGTCAGGCGATTATAACACTACTGATTCGTAGCGAAGGAAAACTTAGACAAGATATAAACGTTTCAGACCCCGTGTTAAAGGTTTTCCCAGAGAGATAATATACGATGCAACAACACCACTTGTGCGTCCTAGCACCAGCTTAAGTGGTATTCTGCTTTAACGCCAAATAAATCGGCTCGGTTCAAATAACCATTCAGTAATAACACTCACAAATAAATACAAAAAAGGAATATGTCGGAAGAAACACATTCAACACATACAGACAAAAGAGGTAAGTAGCAGACTCTGCTTTATTGAATCAGATGCAACACCTCTAACGCCCCCAGCACCGGTTTAAGCAGATTCTACAACAAGGATTAAGACCGATGATCCCTAATGACTAGTAAGTAATAACGTTGTTCTTTCCTAGTCTGGGAGACCTTTTACATCCGCCATACCAGCTTTAAGTGAAGGAAAGCCTTCGATGGCATCTGCTTGAGTATCTGGTGAAAGACTCATAATGCAGTTTTTCTCATAGCAAGACAAAAACAAAACTGAGACAAGAAGTACCCGGTGTGAACCAGTCGGGAAACCAACAATTTGCAAATACAAATTGTTTCCTACCAGAAGAAATCAAAACAAATTTTAATATAAGCACTAAGCACTATCTTTTTGGCAGGCTCACATAGCGTATTTATTTAAAATACATTTTGCAAATATGTTTCAGTATCAATTGTACATGTCAAATATATACTTTAGTCGCTAGCCAAGGTGTTCCGAATGAGATAAATAATTTGCCGTTGGTAAGGGCGACAGGTAGTGCTGTAAATTGTGTGAACGTGTCATAAGTTCATATATATAACACGTGATGCTTATTGCACATTTATTGACAACAAGTATCCTGAATATTTAATTGAATAAAAGATATTATTCTCAGAGTTTTCATAAGCTTTCGTTTAACACTGATTAACCTGATCTTTTCAGGACATAATTACAAGAAGTTACACGTCTGTGGATGCTTGTAGTGTTGAGCGGATAATTAGAAATAACACGAGCTTTTTAGGGTATTTATTTGTTTATTTGTTTACATAATCTAGTGCAATGTCTCTTTAACGGATGCAGTAATCGTGCTCACTGTAATACTCATCAAATGCCTGATTAAAATAAACCATCGAGACAATTTGCTGAAATTTAATTTTGTTTATTGTCAAACGCATCTGGTTTTGAATTCATACAAATTCTCAAAATACAAGTTGGTAAAAAGCGGAAAACGTTCAAACATATTTCGAGTAAACAGTCTGTAATATTCATATTTTAACAAAGACACGGGCATTAGCTCCGCAGTGCTTGCATATATTTTGCTCATCGCTAACTTGTCTTATATCCTATTTGGTCAAATATTTAAATATGTTTTGGTGGAAATCTGTTCAACTTTTCGGATGAACGAGATAAATGATTATGGACGACTTCAATGTTGTAAATTTACTTTTTTAACTCTATTTATAAGATAAATCATGAAGCCATTTGGTTGTTTAAATGATGTCAGATTTGTTACGGGGTTGTTTGCACTACAAATAATACGATACCTTAAACAAAACTTGAAGTGACACAATGGCATGCATTGTATATAAAAGAAATGTAGGTAATAAAGACGAACCGGAAATATAACACTCACAGAACACAGTCAACCACAACAACCAAAAAAATAATAAAAACAACAACACCTATATGGGAAAATAGAAGCAAGGTGTGCGAAATCACAAACATAAACTGGTTGCTTATAGTGAGTGGTGAAAAAAGCGTTCCTCAACTGGGACTCGAACCCAGGGTCTCTGGTTTACCGTACCAGCGCTCGTACCAATGAGCTATCGAGGATATACGGTTAGGAACAGATTATCACGATTTTCTTCTACCCGACTACAAACACCCGTACCAGCCTGAAATTCGTCACTGAATGTCTAATTATACAGGAGAACCACTGCTGGTGTTTCTCAGGATGATCCAGGACGAGCCCCAAAATACAACAGGTCGTGAAAAATCGTTTAAGATAATCTTGAAAATAAGAAAAATGATCCTATAGAAATAACAGCACCAACACGTAATAGCATCGTAGGTCCGCTCACAACCACAAAGATCAAATTAAATATGCCATGAAAAGGACAAGAAAAGGCAATATGACCTACTGGTTAGCTTAAATCGACTTAACGTGTACACAACCCCGTATTATCTTCTCTTCAGCGCCTGAATGGACAAGAAATATAGTGTAGTTAAAAGTACTCGTACATCCCATCAAAAGAAAATCTCTAACAATAAAGTTCACACATTAGCCAACGACAAACGTATATGTTTTTGCAAAAATGTATCAAATAGATATAATAAGAAACACCTGAAGATAAGATGTTATTCTAGAGGCATCCCCATCGAATTAGGGATAATTAACGATATCGAAATTAAAATCATCTCTATTCACATTAAGTCTGTTTATTATTACTCCATTATCAACTGAGAGATGCTAATCGAGAAAATAACGGAAATATTAGCTTCGTTAGGTTGAAGCTCTTTATGGTATATATTGATTACCACAGGAGAAAATAAATGATTGTCAATTTTAATATATCATTCAGATACCGAGAGGAATAATTAAAGACGTCGATGACATCTGCCTGATTATCTTCTGAAAGACTCAACATGAAATCTCCGTCATAGTAATACAAAAACAAATCTGCGCCAAGAGGAGCACGGTTCGTACACAATGAGTTGTCTATAATAAGGTTGTGTGATAAAGTTGTATAAAGTATGGAAAGTTAGATAACTAGTTTTTGAAGGCTGCATTTTCTGTTCGACTTTTATACATATTCGTATAGATGAAATCTTACGTTTATAGCAAATGCATCTATAAGAAAACATATTTAAATGGACCAAAATAAATTAATTCCAGAATTGTCATAAGATTTAACACAATATCGATTGATATAACTCACTACCCTGTTGTCACCCCAGTCATAACATAGTAAATTAAAAAATCCCCTTCAAGCTTTATCATCAACCAAACTAGGCAGCAGTTTTAGGCAAAATAATAATAACACACAGAATATACAAAAGCAACTGCAAATATAAAAGTCTAGAAAGCCACAAAGTAAGTTCTTACTGACTTAAAACAGAGCAAAATGAGTTCATATCATATTTTAATTAGGTAGATTAAAGACAAACATTATCCGTTAAAATACCTTTCTGGATCTAACAGTTCGGATACAGTAGCAGCATTTCTCGATCTTCATCTCTCGATTTCAAATGATTTTATTCATACTACAATCTATGATAAGAGAGATGATTTCAATTTTAACATCGTTAACTATCCACACCTGGATGGAGATGTACCTCGTGCTACCTCATACGGGGTTTATATCTCCCAGCTCATTCGATTTGCAAGAGCATGTAATAATGTTATAGACTTCAATGATCGAAATCAAGTTATAACAAGTAAACTTCTTCAGCAGGGATTTCGTTATCACAAACTACGTAGATCTTTCTCTAAATTCTACAGTCGCAACGAGGGCATGCTGGAAAAGTACAACACCAACCTTAAAACATTTCTGCGCCTAGGCATATCACAACTCTCATTTTATGGAGATGTGATCTATAAACTTCGAAAATTAAAGGGGTCTGACGGGTTTCCTGACCGCTTTACAAATTTAATCAGAAAGTTCGTCAGAAAAGGATATAACCCTTTGGTTTTACAGCGCACTGCATGTTTAGTGATTGACCCCTCTACAGTCAGTCATGACGCTTCACTTTGCACTTGTGCGATGACTTGACTACCTCTTGGGACTCTATAATTGTACCTACTGAAACCCAACTAAGGGAGGTGGGTGCATGAGCTTTCGTCCCTCGGGTTTTCTGGTCGTACCCTAGATTGGTTTTCTCTTTAGCTGCAACTATTATGATTGTTCAGTACAATTCTGGATACATCCTGAGATGTTTATTATTTTGTATATGTTTCTTTAGTTAGTTTCTCTGGATGTGGACTTTATTGTTAGAGAATTCTATTTGATGGGATGTAGTTCTGTTTACACTGTCCTGTCTATTTGGGCCCTGAAGACAGGATAATAGCGAGGATTGTGCGCATATAAAATCGATTCAAGCTAACCAGTAAGCCTTATTGCCTACTGACCGTTCCAAGTCTTCACCACCCTTTCTGTTGTTTTTTGTCTCTTTCATGGTATTATCAAGTCCTTGTTTGCAGTGCAGTTCGGACCTACGATGCCATTGCGTTCGGACGCTGTGGTTTCTATAGGACCCTATATCTCATTTTTTAATGTACTTCATAATTGGCATTAAGCACTCTCATTCGAAATTCATATTATTTATCGTATACAGGACCTGTTCGAAAAGGTATAGCCAAGTCAAACTTTGTGAACACGAACAGAAAATGTAGTATTCACAGACCTCAATTATAAAACACCGCATTTAAAACATAAAATAATAGGTTAAAAGAAACAATCTAAGCAACATCTCAAAAAAAAAGGTGGACAATAGGGATACCACATCGAGGGCTCAGCGCAAAACAATTCTAAATACATATGAATAAAGAAGGAAATAAAATAGTTTTGCGCTAAGCCCTCGACATGTAAACGGTCAGTGGCAAAAGGCCGCTTGGGATTTTAACCAGATTCTACGTTGCATGAAGCCTACTATTGTCATCCAGATCCAAAGAGTCAATGTATAAATCCCAGACATGCTATATCTTCTTACAAACTAGGCAGCATTGATAAGCAATATAAGTATATTACAAAGATGATCATGAATATATGAAAATATAACAAAGCTTAGACAGACACAAAGCAAGTACTCAATTACTTGGCAGAAGCCAGTGCAACTAGAGAATAGACCGTAAACATGGTATAGTGCACGACAATATAAGCTTTCAAATATGACCAATTGCGATAATTGTTTTCAAATAGGATAAATATATATAAGGTCTATCTAAACATATCGTACAATATACAATGCACATAATGGGCCTTAAAGATGAATGGCCACACTTTTTGTAGTATTATCAATTAAGAAATTAAGAAATTTAACCTTTAACATCTTATGAACATTTCTTGATAGTCCCGGAGAGAAACATATAATTACTTAAAACGGCTACTAAGTTGTATGTAAAAATATGTATCATTTGCATGACGTAAATACTATTTTTACCTCTGTGTGACTGCACGGGGAAATGAGGTAAATCTGAATTGTATAGCTGCACAACTATTGCAACATGATAATTGATAAATATATTTACCTGTGGATTAATTTACCTGTTCATCAAATAAAAACTTATTCTCGCTTTTCACAGATATTGCAATGTGTGAATAAACATGTTCATGAACCAAAACATGGCCGGGGAACATTACTGTTTAAGTGTGTACAACACGAGTATGCGGTCCACATACACTTGTGTATTATAATATCTAAGTCATGCTTTTATTAGAATCCCAGAACCCATGTTATGCAATCTAAGACATGTGCATTATATATTTAATTAAGCACTATTTCTAAACTGGTGTGCATGTGGCAATGAAATTATAAAGCCGTCAACATAATCAATCGTTCATGTCTTCTTAATTAACCGAGAAGTGTCTCAGGCTTTTATTTACAACTCGTTTAAAGCCATAATCTGACTCTCCCTTGATCAGATCTCATGACAAAACATGGACTGTTTCAAGAACTAGGAGAAAGAGTCATCGCATAATCGGAAGACATTATATCTTTTGTTATGCATCATTTTCTTCTTCTATATAATCAACGTCTCCACATTTTCCCTGTAAGTGCTTGTTTTTATAACAAGCATTTCGACATTTCATAGCTCATATTTTAAAGTGTTTAATCACTTTCATGCAATCTTAAACATTTACCAAACGAGAGTATGACCCTATCATTATGCAATATCTGCATGTTGAGTGGTTGACCCACTGATGACCGGACATATCGTGTACCCTATGCTGACGTTTACTTAAGTCATGAAAAGGATCATAACAGTTTGATTTAAGGTTTGTCTTTATTCTTTTCTTGTCGTACCATTACCGGTATATTTTGTTGTTGCCAAGTGATTATGTATTTACTTTGTGGCTTTTTGGTCTTTTTTCTATTCATATATGCATGCTCATTTTTGTGTTTCAGTTATGTTTCCTTTAATGCTGCTTAGTTGTTTAAAAGAGATGGCCTGGCTGGGATTAATTCCTCCTGTTTAACTGGGATGGCAATATATTAAAAGTTGAGTTTTGATCTACGTAGCGGCCTTTAAGTCACTGACTGTTCCAAGAAAGTAAAAGTACATATACAAAACAGAAAAAGCAGAAAACCACAAACACACACAGAAACAAAGAACAACGTTCAAAATTAATAACAGTCAAAATACAAAAGTGTTGACAATAGGGCCACCGCCTTCATACGGGCAGTGGCAAAAAAAGGCCAGTGGGAGTTTAAACCAGGTTCTAGGGTGCACCAAACCTCACTCTTACCCTATTGTCATCCCAACCATATAATGCTTTCAATCGTAATATGTTTGGGGTGTCGCATATTTTGCCTCTAGGTATCCTTGTATTTGTTTATTCTTTGAATGCTTGCTTCTGATGAACTGCGTTGTGTGAGTGTTATATTTCATGTTCAATTGGTGAATTTGTGTATTTACGTCTATATACCAATATATACTCGGTTGCAAAAGGAAGTGGACACTACTGAGTTTTGTTTAGATTTAATTGTATAAAGTTTCTTAAGAATTATATTGACAAATTCCAAAATGAATATGCCATGTTTGGTACCAAAGTACTTTAAAGGCCAAAACACATATATTTTGATAAATCTAAAGCTGTACTTTCGTCATCTCCCATCAGACAGTGTACCCACAGGGCTTCAACCCACGCTGGGTAACACATGCATTTCATAATATTGCTATACAATGTACTTGTGCAACACTATACGACATTGTTATTGGATAGTACGTAATTATAATTTTATTAAAACTGTCCTCCTTGAATGCTACTTTCCCTGTCCGATTTTTTTTATATTTCTTTTTACCGTAGCAATTTGGTATTTATTAAAGGGAATAGAGTCGATCTGATTAATTTATAACCCAATCTCATTTTTTTGACAAACTGTTTGCTCCGAGGTTACTGCTGTAGTGTATTCATGAATTGGTGTATTAATGAATTATCGCACTTGATCGTATAACATTTTTGAATAATAATATCTCTTAAGCTACCGATTTTTGCTCATCAACTGTCTATATCAGTAAATGAAAGTGTCATTCTATCATACAAATAATACATCTCTAAGCCGTATTTCATAGACAATATATTCAAACCGGGCAAACTATAATTGTCAATTTAGACGGGTCATGGCGGGGATTTCTTTATTTACACTGTCCTGTTTTAATGGGATGACAGTAGGGTATGTGTGAGGTTTGATGCACCCTAGAACCGGTTTAAACTCCCAGTGGCCTACTTTGCCACTGATCGTTCCAAGGCGGTAGCCCTATTGTCAACCCTTTTGTGTTTGTGATGTCGTTTGCATGTATTATTGCTTTTGCCGTCTTGTTTGTCTGTTTGCGTGTTTTTTTCTGTGTTTGTGGTTGACTGTCCTCCTTGAATGCTACTTGCCCTGTCCGATCTTTTTATATTTCTTTTTAGAGCTTGCGAAAATTTTCTATGGATTGATACCATACTTTTTCCAGATTGACTCCCGACCCTACAAAAGCCAACATTTACACTAATGACGTAAATGACGTAATGAATGACGCCCACTTTTATTTATTTTTTGTTCTAAATGTGTTAAGTATATATTTAAGGTTAATAAACGTTAATCTATCAACTGAATATCTATTAATTATACCCAAAGGCAGCGATAACACATTTATGTTTTCAAAGTCTTATAAAAATGTCCATCGACTGGTTTAAACGTTCCTCCCTGATACAAATACAAAACGTTTATGAATGTTGAATACTCCTAAATATTAAGAGACTTATAACTGTTTTAAAGACAATAGCCGCTTTAAAAGAAGATGCACTTTCCGACCTTTTAAAATTAAACGTATAATGTAGATGGCGTTGCAAAACGTATAAATAAGAGTAGTCAATAGGTCAACCCTTTTATGCTTGTGTTATCCTATGCATTACCATTTAGTTACTCTTGTAAGTGTTGGTTAATATATCGATACGTGTTTTTGGTTGGCTTAAGTCATTCCATTTTTCGTTTCCCGTTCGACTTAAATATCTACGTAATGTTGTTATACATTTACGAATGATACGAATAGCAGGCCATATATATATCTGCTTACCAAAAGCCAATAACTCAATTTATTACCCTCTGAGGTCGTACATATGTATTATCTCGCATCATTGTCCTCTTGAGCAGTAATGGGTAGACTCCCAATGTCTTGCTATATAAAAGCCAGCTATTTCACAGACTTCAAGTCGAACCACCAAAGCGCGCACGTTGCGGTGGATGCACGCAGTATTGGACAACTCAACGGGCAGTCGATTACCTCCAACAAAATGCGCCACTGCGATTAAAGCTGTACAGTCCCTATTTTAACTGGTAATAGCTCATGAATATGAATGAGTCACGTGTGAAGTAGTTTCAAATCGACGAACACCCCAAAAGTCGGTATATAGGGAAAAATCGGTACGTAAAATTTCACATATTTATTTAGCCTCCGTACAAACATCGATATATATACGGCTCCAGAATATATTTGATAAAAAAATAGTTGCCCGGAACGGGATTTGAACCACAGCCTTGAACTTGTAAGTTTTGAAAGATGTACGCTGAACCTCTAGACCACTGCTATTTATTGGTATTTTGTAGCATTTTTAACACTAAATAGGCAATACGTAATAACAAGAGCGCGCACACAAACTCATCAAGCGCTAAATAACAAGTCGAGATATGGTTGATTAGAGGCGAAGTATTAGTTTCATATTGATAAGATACAGTATTACACCAGGCAATGTTAATTTTCACGTGCGACAATATGGACTGCATATTTATTGATCCATCATTAGTTGCGTTCAAATGTGTTAAGTTATTTTGCCTCATAATATATGGTAGTTAGTATACTATTTTTTCAAGTAGCGTTGTAGTTCAGTGGATAGAGCACAGGACTTGAAATCAGAAGATCGTGTGTTCGAGCCCCGAAAAAAGCTAACTGTTGTTTTTTTGTAAAAATTACTATTACCTGTGTATAGGTACGATGTGCACTGGTCGATGTATATACAGTAAATGATTTCCTTCGCTATAATTGCTCGCTTAAATACCCGATTTCGACATGAGCTGGTGAACATGAAGTTACAAATAAAGACACGCCTACAAAGAAGAAATCGATTGATATAGGGACTCTGTAGCTTTAAGAACGGTAGGTTCAAGATAAAACGCACCACTCATCATCTCCACATTCTATTGTGCCTAGCTCGCATGTAATCTTTGGGTAATGAGGCGGAGGGACTTTAAACCCCACACACAAACATGCACGATAGGTTGTCGAATACCGCTCTCGTTTGAAAAGGGAGGTCATTTTAAAATAACGAAGTTTGGAAAGTTTTTGCTTGAGAATAGCAATCTTTTATGAACACATTTCATTGTGAACACATTTCAGTGGTTTTTAAACAATGACAGAATGGGCAATTCTTGTCAATGTCAAACATTGACAAATGCCTAAGTATTGCTGAAGTATTAATGAGGGTAGTATTTATTATAAACCAAACGAAATAAATAGGAAAGGATCTGTATAAGCAAGTTTCCTTCGTTCATTTATTATTGTATGTAACATTTGTTATTGTATGTAACATTTATTATTGTATGTAACATTTGTTATTGTATGTAACATTTGTTATTATTGTATGTAACATTTATTATTGTATGTAACATTTGTTTTTTGTATGTAACATTTGTTATTGTATGTAACATGTATTATTGTATGTATGTAACATTTGTTATTGTAATGTAACATTTGTTATTGTATGTAACATTTGTTATTGTAACATTTGTTATTGTATATAACAAATGTAACATTTGTTATTGTATGTAACATTTGTTATTGTATGTAACATTTGTTATGTAACATTCGTTATTGTATGTAACATTTGTTATCTTTGAAATAAAATATGTTTAAACCACGTATTAAATAGATCAAACGAGCATTTTCTATAAAACGTGTGCATATATACTCGGTAAATTAAAAGAAAAGGATGATATTTGGTGTTAAACAATGGAATAGTCGTCCTAATGTAATTATATACCATTGGAAAGATACATTGGTGTTAATTTAATAGCTGAAATCGTTATTCAATTCAAGAATAAATTGACAGAGAAATGATATCTTAAACGACGTAGAGGTAAGTGTAAAAGTCATTCAACGATTTTAATAATAAATGAGACACAATGCATATCGTAATATAGGAATGCGTATTGGCACTTGTAAACAACTTAAACCCAAAATCCGTTTTTAATTTGAACAAAAAATGATAGAGAAAGAATATCGCAAATTACACACGGGTCCGCGTAAAATCGTTTGCATTGCGTTCGACATTGGGTATATCCGCCGTTATTATACAGTTCTCCTCATTTTCATAAAATGTAATATCTGTAATATCTGTATTCTTTGGCTCGAATTTAAAAACATTTTTGATTTTACAACTTCAATTATAACATTGGCCCTTCTTTTTTACCGAGTATATATGTATTAACATTAAATCAACGACCAACGGAAGCAACACTGTAATTTGCATATCATAAGTACATTTATTGGTTTTTGATGACGCCAGATATAATACAAGTATCGTCTTTCGGTGAGGTCGATACACAATTTTAAGTATTAGATTTCATTTGTTGACGAGCACAGGTGGCTGTATCGGTGAAGGGTAAATAATAACAAAACAAAAAAAAAATAAAAATGTTCGTGTTATTTGTTTAAAACAAAAATATTTTAAGTTATACTGAAAACATGTTCCAGAGTACTGTAGTTATAGACAAGGTGTGCATTTCCATCTGGTCGACATTTGATACCTAACTGTTTTCATCAATTTATTCACTGGCCAAATTCCGAGAATTATCCACAAATCTGATCTGGTTGCCCGAATGTACTAGTGTCAATCAATTCAATCCGAGATGATTTCAACAACGGAACAAGTAATAAACATAAACATATTGCTTAGCTTTTTTAAAATTGCTGTATTTGACGAGAAATCGTCAGCTTAGTACATTCAATCCACCGTCTGCTGCAATTGTTTTGAATAGTCTTGATCATCTTTGACGCTTGCCTTGTTAACGTTTCCCTTTGTCTTCAAAAAAGCAAGCGTCGTATATGATCTGCATTCTATTGAACAAATACACTGAAGAAGTGGGTGGAGTGAATATTCTAGACAGACGATTTCTTGTCAAATACAGCAATTTTAAAAAGGTTTATTACTTGTTCCGTTGTTGAAATCATCTCGGATTGAATTAATTGACACTGGCACATTCGGGGAATCGCCACCGATAACGGTGAACATGTGCTTTATTTTGTTCAACAGTGATGTATAATGCAAAATCGCGTTTTTCGAAGCATTTTGACTTGTCAGAGAAAAACGGTTTGATCGAAGTGTTTTCGGTTATCGGTTTCGAGAACGAGTTACATCTGCGGTTCCAACCAGGTTCCAACCAGCTCAGATTCTTGGAATTTGGCCAGTGAAATAATTAATGAAAACAGGTATCAAATGGCGAACAGATGGACTTTCACGCCCTGTCTATAACTACAGTACTCTGGAACATTTTTTTAGGAAAGCTTAAAATATGTTTGTTTTCAACAATTAACATGAAATTTTATTTTATTTTTAGCTCCCAACACCCATACATCCACCGGTGTTGACGAGTCAACAATCCATGTAGCACATTGTATCATGTTACATTTATCACGAGCTTCCTGCTTTAATTTGGAACACATTTAATTAAGTCGTAAACATTAGGCAGTAGTTCCTACCAATGCAGTTCTAGCAAACGTATTACAAATATATTACAGGTATTAAAGTTGACTTTCTCGGTATAAGAGAGTGTTTGTATATGGCCTATAAACATACCAGAAAGTGTTGATGCAAAGCATCAATTTGTCGGTAGTATTTATAACGAAAAATATCAAAAATAGCAGGTGCTCGGGTATGGAGATTATCGAAGCTTGTAGCGTGTACCAATAATTTATGATGTAAAATTAATGTAATAATGTTAATAAAATAAAATAGTATAGGTAATATAAGCAATGTTTTGGAGTTAAAAGCAAACCATTATCAGACCGTACCGTACATAACGTTACATGTATCATTTAGTATACAATAGATGGATTCCATTACATATTTATTTTCTAGTATTAAAGTTTAAATATACCTTTGATGCATTAAATAAAAAGTATGCAAGTCCATTTGTATTTTTACATCTTTATATATAATACAACCAATTATAGCAGAATCGCAGATCTAATAACAATGGCAGAATGTACTATAGGGTACGGTATGGATTATTAAGATAAGGGACAACTTTTGTAATGTTGTATAATGTTTTAGCCGAACAATATTTAAATGTATACATGCGATAAGCGTTATCATAAATGATATAAATATATAGATCATCTACATCGTTTGTCTTCATACATTAATTGTAGGTTCGATAATATCCGTACCTTTTCGATAGATCCCGCTATCGTACGGAATGTACGGTATGGTACGCCTTAACCCCCAACCAATATATTTGGTGAATTAGCATGGCATTGTTTCTTTATGTGTGTACAAATCGCACTGAAGGAGTAAAATATCAATACATCTGAATTAATGATATTCGGAGCATTTTTACTTGATCTGTGTTGATTCATAATTAGAATAACAATCCCATAAGACAGCCTTACATAAATATAGGCTCTGTTCTAAAAACAGCATCTATATTAATCAATCTGCTAATTGGCTGGTTCTTGGGCATCAATGTGTTTTTAAAATAGAAGTTATTGCTGTAGGCTGGTTCCCGAATAATAAATTACCAATCCGTAGTTTTAGACACGTATTTGGGAGAATCATAGCTTTGGTAAACACTCGATACAAACAAAGCTGTTTCTCTGAAAGTGTAAAAATAATTTGAATCACTCGTCATATAGTACTAAATCAGCATTTATATTTCAATTGCATGTAATTATCATGTCAGTTCATTTGCTGAAATAAGTGATTCACATTCGTCATGGCATGTCCACATAGTGTAATTGTCCAAACTGTTGTTAGTATAAAACGCTTTGACATCATATGTAGTATTTTCCTTAGCAATTTTGTTTTGAATATGAGCAATAAGCTTGTCTTTGATAAGGTTGTGTGGTAAAGTTGTATATAATGTAGAAAAATCATAAGTACTTATAGATAAAGCTTGACGTTTATTGCAAATAAACCTTTAAAACAATAGCTTGTCGATTAGTCATTAGGAACATGAAAAATATTCGAGAATTGATTAATTATAAATTAATTAAATACAACTACGAATTTACCTACTGTTTTCCTATTGTTTCCAGGCTGCATTTGAGTAATGAATTCCAGATATACTCTCTTTGTTGTTTTCGGTACTTATTCATTATTCTAAACAAATGTGCGACGCAATTTTAAATTGGATGAAGGTACTTAACTATACTCAAACACGATAATTTTTCCGATGCTTTCAATGTACATTAGTTACAGGTAAGCGTTCGATATATCGTGAAGCACTGTCTTTGTGTCAGCGAAACATTCCTATTTCTGTTCTGTTTTATCAGATTGTAAAAGTAACCATACAGATTCTTTTCTTAACTCAATGCAAACAAAGTTTTACTGAATGAAGAGTAAGGCATTATAAAAAAAGTGTCACAACAAGTTAGTCTATTGATGTATGATTGTCACAAGAAACACATTTGCTATCAGAATTGAAATTTATATACTTAAAATAGAGATTAATGTGTAGTGAAAAATGTATAAACACTTCACTCTATTGAATGAACCTTTAGTCGGATAGCTTTTCATTTAGGTATTTGGAACGTCCATGACAAACAGTCGAAGATTGAGTAATTATAAATTAATTAAATATATGTGCACATTTACCTGAGTGTTCCTATTTTTGCCAGGCTGCATTTGAGCAATTATTCCAGATATACTCTCTTTGTTCCCTAAACGCGTTTAATTATTTGCGCGTATATTTACGCTGTCGCATGATTGCTTTATCAGACCGTACAACCGACAATCCCAGTGGCAGTAGGCTCACGCGATATCAGCTCACAGATGTTCAGGCCATTCGACGAGTGGGTAAGAATGTCTATTAATGTTTAAAATCAGAATGCAATTTATTCGCGAAATTCACTCCTTGAGTTTGTTGCTTACTGTATTAAGTGCATCTGGTAAAATTGTATCTGAATCATTCCACTTTAAGCGGTTTTACCGCGTTCCGAAATGCAAAGGTTTAGATATTATCGCGTGAAATGTTGACATCACATATTATTGTAAATCTCTTTGATGTTTTAGCTTAGTTTCACATTACGCATTAACACATCCATATTTAAGGGTCAGGTGTGCAAACTATAAAGTCTGTACGTCCACAAATAAACTTTATATCGGCTTCAAAAAGGTCGCGTTGAAACAAATTGCGATCCTTCTTTACAGTTCATGCAACCATCGATGACAGCTTCAGTCATTATGGTGGCGATCATTCGTTTTTTAAGGAAACGTGACCCATATATTTGATAATGATTGTACGTTTGAACCTAGTTATATTTACTAGTGTAAACCTAGTTATACATGTATCTACTGTCCAATGTTGACTTACATCTGGAGTAATGTGTATCTGTCCACTTGCCGAAGGTCATCAGAGCTTTTTAGCTCACCTGAGCCAAATGCTCATCTGAGCTTTTCTGATCACTTCTCGTCCGGCGTCCGTATGTCCGTCTGTTTACTAAGTTCTGCATGGACGATAAGAAAGAGGGAGAAGGTCAATAATCAAAAAAGCAAGTTACTCAATGGAAAAAGGCCAGTCCATCTGTATTTTCTGTTCGTCATTCTATCGTCAACTTCCGTTATCATTAACATATCGGATTACGGAAATTGACGAGGCTGTTTCGTTTTTCGATATCGCACAGAGATCGTATTCAATAAACAGCTACATTAATGACATCACTACATGAACGTTTTATGAAATATTTGAAGTGTGATAATTAGAATCTCACATTCGTGCCTATTTCATATTGAATTAATATTATATTGAACTCGTTTAATAAAGCTGATATGATACCCAGCACAGCCTTGCATCATATAATCTGATTTATAAAGTCAATATTAAACAGGCACTTTATGAATTTAATGAATGAGGCCCATTTCTGGGTGGTCGTAAGCATGAACGAGTATACGGTAATTTATCCTTCAAGTTAGGATGCCCACAATAGAGTTTGATCCACTGCAACCCCATAGAACCACTTAGAAAGTCATACCCCCAATCAACTGAAATGCTAGATCTGCACCTGAAAGCGTCTGTAGTCCGACAAGCATAGTATCCGGTTTCAGGTTGGTGGGACAGGCCCCCACCAACTCCAAATCCACAGGCACCACTAAGGCGTTCATGCTAAATAACAGATTTGCGCCTGTGTAGTGAACCTGCTTTTATTATGTGTTTAGTGATGTGTGTTGTCTTTCTAGTCAGACGAAAACAGAAGATTGTGAGCACCTGTATATTAACAAGGACATACACCTACAAAAGCAATTCGACAATACCTTTTGTTTTAAAAAATTGCAAAAGACGCAATTTAAACAATGTAAACAACTTTTGTTTCTTTAAATATAAATGGCTTACTATCGGGACCCCATTTTTACTTTCGGTTTGTATGCCATGTGCAGAATCGTCCGAATAAGGGGACGCAGGAGGGGAGGTCAACCCAGTTCTATCAGCCACTTTACTCAGTCATTTGAAAAAGGTGTCTAAAGTATGTTGTTCAGTTGCGACATTATCTCCAACCCTCAACCATCAAAGTCGATAAACTTACTTTTATTAGCACAGTTTTAGTTTTAATTGTGGACCAGGATTTGAATTTAAGGGAAAGGTGTGGTTCGCGGGTGCGTGAAATTTGAAAATTATGCTTGCTAGTTTAACAAGGTTTCACCGGGTTCGCCTCATCTAAATCCGCCTTTGGGTTAGTAAATTGAAAACTACTGTCAGTTGACCTCGGTAACAGATGTAGCATAATGTTTATTTTCTGTCAGGTTGATAAAAAAAAACAGGTGTTGACCACTAAATAGATTAATTCTAGAATATGTATCTTCTGGGTTTCTATGTGATAGGATGTAGGTACAACCATCCTTTTCTGTTTTTAAGTTGCAACCTTTTTTCTTCAATAGTAAGATTAACTGTCATGTTTGTATCTAAATGGAAAATGTCTGTCACGCAAAGTCCAGACATAATCTATTATGCACACGCAATAATTAGATAAATAACTTATGTTTCATCCCCTTCAAGTTTTGTATTGCCTGACCAATTACACCATATTTCACTTTAAAGAATATTTTAAAAATGTTCAGTTATTAGTATATATAAAAGAAAAACTAATTCTGATTTTACATTTACGTTTCTGATTTAATTACGTTTACTAAAAATGGACTTATATTTCCCCAATATTTATAAAGATCGAGCTTTATTTACAACACACAATGTGATTTTACCTGTTATCGGGATTGCCACTGACTGCTATCCGCGACAGCCTTATAACGATATGAACTGTAAAGAAGAATCGCAAACAATGTTTACTTAGACCTTTTTAAAGCCAGTATAAAGTTGATTTTTGGACGTTCAGACTTGATATTTTGCACAACTGGCCCTTAAATATTGATGTGTTAATCATTGTTAATGCCTAATGTGAAACTAAGCTAAAACATCATAAACATACTATAAAATACTATGAGCGAATGTCAACATTTTCGTGATAAATTTAAATCCTTTGCATTTCGGAACGAGGTAAAACCGCTTAAAAGACGAATGATTATGATCAAAATTTAACAAGATACACATGAAGCATTTAGCAACAAACCCAAGCAGGATTTTCGTGAATTAATTGCATCCTGACTTTAAATTAACAAAAAATCTTACCCGCTCGTCAAATGGCCTGAACATCTGCGAGCTGATATCGCGTGAGCCTACTGCCATTGGGATTGTCGGTTGTACGGTGTGTTTATCACACTGACAATTGACTTTCAAATAAATGAACAATGATTTGGCGTTGTAAAGATATCTAATAATATTTACAGAATAATGAATACCCCCAGGAGTTCAAATACTTTCTTAAATATTTAAGTAAACATAGAAAGATAAATTAATTTCAAAAACGATAATTGTTTATTGTTATGTTTATGTTTACATATCGAGGGGTAAAGGCAAAACTATTAGATCTATTTGTAAATAACGAACGAGATACGTCATTCTGATACTCACCACAACACTATGAACAAATCGATTTCAACTGAATCCTTTTACGCGCGTCTTTTAATTAGTATTTGCTTTTCGTAGATTATAACTTCGTATCCCGTTTTAATAGCATTACATGGCTGTGAGCGTATTCGTATTACCATTTACCTATCACGGAATATAATGTGTCAGATTGCAATAATGAATAATATACACGCACGGAATATGTACTGCTCGGATTTTAAAAAGATAATAATTCCGAAATGTACCTACAATTATCAAAACTGTCTGTCCTGATTTGAACAAATTAAACGCGTTGCATTTGAAACAGAAATCAATTCAAAATGATTTGGAAACAAAAATCAAAGATGTATTTAATCATTTTGAATTAATTTCTACTAAAATGCTTGAAACACGAACCAGTGTGTATAGAAATGAAATAAATTTGATTCATGAATTTTTAAACGATCTCATTCTCTGTTTAACATTCACCCCAGCAGTAAATCACGCCTGTTATGTTATTTTAAGGCTATTGCATTTTCCCAAATTTTGATTAATCCAATATAGGTTTAGTGGAGTTTTGATGTGGTAGTCTTAAATCAAGTTCAATAATGTTCAATAATATTCGTTCTAGATCTCCTGAACTTAATGTGATATTATTTTAACTAACTACTAATACATCGAAAATATAAGCTCAACATTTTATAAGCAATATTTATAGAATAGTTTTTGGAGTATAGGCGATTTATACTGCTTCTCGAGTGCAGTATAAATCGCATACGAGAAAAATATGCTATAAATGTTTTGTAATCATAGCCTTTTATCCAACTACGCATGTGCAAGAAGTTTTAGGGCGTTGCAGTTTTCAGTAAAAATAACAGCTCAATCCAATCAAGAAATAACATTATCACGCGGCATGAGCATGACCCATGTTTTGATTATTGCAGCCAATCGCCTTGGTATATTATTGGGCAAATGCAATGTGAAGGAGTGCTGTTTTGGTAATAATTTAGTCGTTTTGATTGACAGTTTGTATGTGAATTAGAATTAAAACATCAGCCTCCATAGCGTATTAGTCCTTAGCGTAAACCTTCAAATTCATAACACTCGTACGAGTGAGTTGCAAAAGTCAAATAAATTGTTTACTGCTACCTTGTATGAGGTTTGGCGATCAGAATATATAAATCAGAAAAAAACAAACAAATCTGATGCAATGCGTCAAATTCGCCTGGTTGTCAATTAAATTGCAGTTTCGACATTCAGTAAATTAATAACGCTTCGGGATAATGAATTTCTTCACACCATTTGCATACCTTTCGTTATTGAAATCAAATAAATCAAACAAATGTAATGCAGTGCGCATTAGCAGTTAATACCGTAATATATTAGGCTAGGCAAGACGTCCGAATCTGTTGAAATTGTAACTAGGCAGTCTGACTCTCTTGCTATTTAAACTAGGCATGCCAGAGTTCGTAAGCATGTTAGCACAATTACAGATAATCGCTGCAGTCTTCGGTTTACAGAGTCGGCTTCAGTGTCGCAGGTGATTTAATCTGAGTGGAATAAGTCCGCAAAGGAGCTTAATGTATATATTCGCCGATGTATTTTAACAAGAGGCCCATGAGGGCCTGTGGACCCTCTACTTGCTAAAATGGTTCTTATATCAAGTTTCGTCGAAATCCAACAAGGCGTTGGAGGAGTAGTGCCGAAAAGAAATTTAAAGAAAAAATGTTAAGGGACCGTAACTCCATCAAAAATCAAAGAACCGGAATAAAACGCATTAGGCACTAGAAATCATATCAATGCTTCCTGCGAAGTTTCGTCAAATCCAAAAAAAAAAAAATAAAAAAAAAAAAAATAATAATATTAAATAAAGTTTGAACAAAAAAAATATAATAATAATAATAAAACAAAGTCAAAACATCTGGTAAAGTTTGGTAAAGATCGGATGAAAAAAGAAGGACCTATCGTCTTAACGAGGTAAAATATAGCATTTTTAACGAAATCAAGGGCCATAGCTTCATTGTTACTGGTCCGATCTGGCTGGTTTTCAAACTTTTCTGAGCTTTTATTGACATTAACGATCTGGTAAAGATTGGTAAAGATCGGATGACAATTAAAGGCCCAAAAAGGCTGTCATCTTAACCATGTTTACGAGGCAAAATATAGCATTTTTAACTAAATCAAGGGCGTAACTCTGCTGTTAATAGTTTGATCTGGCTAGTTTTTGAACTTCTCCGAGCTTTTATTGACATTAACAATCTTTTAAAGTTTCGTAAAGATTGGATAAAAAATGAAAGCCCTATCATCTTAACGAGGAAAAATAGCATTTTAAACTAATTCAATGGCCGTAACTCCATTGTAAATGGTTGGATCTGGCTGTTTTCGGAGTTATCCGAGCTTTCATTAATATTAACAATCTGTTAAAGTTTGGTCAAGATTGGATGAAAATTGAAGGCCCTAGCGACTTAACGAGGTAGAAGTTAATGCTCTGCTGGTAGAGCTAAAGGGCCAGCAGAGCTAAAAAATAGAAACAGTTAATTGCTTCCCGTCTGAATAAAATAATCGTAGATCGTGAAATATCATCAAAATATGTCTGAAGTAAAGCAGGCACTATATTATATTCATATTATGTATTTGTGTTACGAAAAACTGGAATATTGCTAAACCAATATTATTATGTCTATGTGTATTATAACTATGTAGGCTTTGGGAGAAACACACGATCCGCAAATAAATCTGTTTTTCCTCAGTAGTACATAAAGCGAACAATCCACTAACAGTTTAACATTATGGGATTGATTCCGATCAAAATATAGGCATCATAACAGACACTTTACTGAAACAAGTCCAAAACTAATTTAAAAAATAATTCTACTTCACATTTTTTCTCTTTCCGGTGTACAAACTAAAAATTCGCCTGGATCTCCATTAGAGACTTTTTATTTTATTTTCAAAAGTAGAAAGACACAGAGAAAATAAACAATATTTGTTTCCCGTTTCAGTTTTATATATTATATCTCTGTGAGACGTTTGCGTACTGCATAAGGAGAACACAACCACGATTGCCTTCGTCGATGTCTAGGAATAGTACCAAGGTTTTAATTTTAACTATAGATGTAGAGTTTTTATAATCCCAATACCGATTTAGAGAATGACAATCGCAGACCCTTCATCACATTCTAAAATTGTGTATAAGATGTGCTTAAATAGCAACTACAGTGTGACACTTCGTCATCGATTCATACAGAAAAAAGAAATCACATGCGTATTTAAGTCCAATTGCCAATTAAAGAGGGGAGTATTTATTATAAACCAAACTAAATAACTATTTCAAATATATCTATCATCATTTAGCTTTCGTTCCAATTCATGTACTATTGTATGTAATATTTGTTGCCTTTGAAATAAAATAGTTTTAAACAACAAATTAAATAGGTAAAGAAATATAAAAAGATCGGACAGGGGAAGTAGCATTCAAGGAGGACAGTCAACAACAAAACACAGAAACAAACAAGAAGGCAAAAGTAGTCATAAATGCAAACGACATCACAAACACAAAAGTGTTGACAATAGGGCTAACGCCTTGGAACGGTCAGTGGCAAAGAAGGCCACTGGGGGGTTTAAACCGGTTCTAGGGTGCACCAAACCTCACACATACCCTACTGTCATCCCATTAAAACAGGACAGTGTAAATAAAGAAATCCCCGCCATGATCTAAACTCTAACCAACAAGGCAAGCATATTTCATATAAAACGTGTATATAAGTATATACTCGGTAAAAGAAAAAGAAGAGGACCAGAGGTGACAAGTAGTGTTAAACAATGGAATAGACATCGTTACGTTATAATTCATATACGACTGGAAAGATGCAAGTAGTGTTAAACAATGGAATAGACATCGTTACGTCATAATTCATATACGACTGGAAAGATGCAAGTAGTATTAAACACTGGAATAGACATCGTTACGTTATAATTCATATACGACTGGAAAGATGCAAGTAGTGTTAAACAATGGAATATACATCGTTACGTTATAATTCATATACGACTAGAAAGATGCAAGTAGTGTTAAACAATGGAATAGACATCGTTACGTTATAATTCATATACGACTGGAAAGATGCAAGCAGTGTTAAACAATGGAATAGACATCGTTACGTTATAATTCATATACGACTGGAAAGATGCATTCGTGGTACTTTAAAAGCTGAAAACGTTATTCAACTCGAGAATAAATTGACAGAGAAATGATATCTTAAATGACCTATTGGTCAGAGCGAAAATCGTACAAAGGTTTTAATAATAAATGAGACACAATGCATATCCTAATATAGATCATATATATATGCGTATATCCCAATACCGATTTAGAGAATGAAAATCGCAGACCCTTCAGCACATTCTAGAATTTGCGTATATCACTGCGTAAAGGCACTAAGTCTTGTAAAAACCTTAAACCCGAAATTGCCCACGGGTCCATATAAACAATATGCATTACGTTCGACATTGAATATATTCGCCGCTATTATACAGATCTACACGTTTTCATAAGTGACCTCAACGTGATTTGTAATATCACATCTGTAATTTTTGGCTCTAATTTAAAAATGTTTTTCTAATGTATTAAATGTATATTAAGTTAGCAATATATTCATTTTAATAGTCGTATGTCTATTCAATTCTAATTCTGGTCCATCTCGTTCTTTTTTACCGAGTAGGTATGTATATGCAGTAAATCAATGTTTAATGGTATCACGGCTAACGATCAACTGAAACGACGCTGTAATTTGCATATCATAAATACAGTATTTGACTTTAGATGACGCCAAATATAATAAAAGTATAGACTTTCGGTGAGGTCGATACGCAATGCTACGGATCCTATCACAACATCAGTATTATATTACAGCTATTAAACCTGGTGTTCATATTGAACACAAAAAGTTTAGCACGACAATTTAAGGACATAGATTGAACATAAGAACATTAATATAATTGTTTGAATATAATATATATGCTAGGTAAGGATGTGATTTTCAAACAATTGTTATTTTTATTATTTTCTAAGTGAAGTATCAGAATTACTTCCCATTTATTAACTAATTTTATTATACAATCGTATTGCTTTGAACAAATTTAAAGTTTGGCATTGACAAGCATTTCACGTTCTGTCATTGTTTAAAAACCGTTGAAATGTGTTCACAAACGATTGTTATTCCCATTCAAACACTTTTCAGATTTTGTAATTTTAAAAATTATGTCTATTTTCATTGAAATGAGAACATCGGAATTTCGGTAACCTATAAAAGTATGTTCCCATAATATTTACTTTATTTTTTCACTGATTTTGTTTACAAATGACTTTGTAGCATTATAATTGGTCATATCTGTGTCACTTTATCTTTGACCCCGAACATACAAGGCTTTATATCTCGTCTATGGACGTGACATGCATTTAAAGCGCGAGAAGAACAGCTTTACATGAAAAGATTGAGCGAACAACTTGATTTTTGCACTCTTTTGTTAAGCGCAGTTGTCTATTAATTACCACATAATGTAGAACTGCGCTTAACAAACTCTTTGCAAAAATCAAGTTGCTTCCATAGACTAGATATAAAGCCGTGTATGTTCGGGGTCAAACCATTTTTATGCATGTTGAAGTATGTTGAAGTATGGTTATCTATTATTTCTATTGCATTAATATTTATAGAAATAATAGATAACCATACTTCAACATGCACAAAAATAGTTTGTTTTAGGGAAGAATTTGTAATTAGATTAGAAAGACATTTTTATCTGCACCACAACTTTTTTTTCGTGAAAGTGCACATACTATTCTAAACAGATGCAAATACAAAGTACACATAACTCTTAAACAATTATAATCATCGTGCTGCACGGTATCAGCTGTTATAGTGATACCACATAGCAGGAGTCGCTAGCTCCTAATGTTGAACAATTAAAGAAACCAGTGATATATTGCTGATATTGCACATGTTATATTTTCACTGAAGGAACTAATTAAGTCTTTAGGGGCAGAAATCTAAGAAGTGGTTTATAACGTCTCTGTTAGGTGTTCATTGTTTATTCAGTCAGTGTATTACACTAATGACCCCCACCCCCTCCATTGATTTACTCCCCTTTGCATCGACGACTAGGGAGTGTAAAAGGGCCAATGCAGGAAATAGCTGAGAACGAGTGAAAATATAGCTTTTAAATCAGGAATTTTTGTTTTAAACTAAGTTTTGATGGGACATCCGGAGATTGTACACGTAAATCCGGAGATCCAGAGAGCAAATGAGAAAAATCTGGAGAATCCGGATTTTATTCAGGGATTTAGCAGGCCTGCCGACATCTACAATAAGGCGGATATATCCAGTACTCGCGTCATGTTAATATCAAGTCCACAGTGATATCCACTGAGCCATACAGGCTCCGTAATAAATATCTCCGTATTCCACATTAGGTACTTATTCATTATTCTGTTGATCAACCAATATGCGACACACTTTTAAATTCCATAAAAGTGCTTAAATTTTCTCAAAACGAGCGTTGTTTCTTGTGTAAGAAACATGCTTTTTACCGGATTATTAAAATAACAAAATAGCTTCCTTTCTTAACTCAATGCAAACAAATGTTTTATCCAATGAAGTCTATTATACACAAGAAATCCGCGGATTCACAAAAATAAAAGATAAATGATGCTTAAATGAAAGTTTGTAAACATTTTAACTAAAAACAATGGAGTTTACGGTTTGCTGAGATGACATTTAAGTGCATTTGTTTAAAAACGAAATGCCATTCTATAAAATATCAATAAAAAAAAATCAGCTCCAAAAAGTAGGTCAAGGTCATCTATGAAATTCAAGCGTCCAAACAGATGCACTACCCAAGAAACAATGTCAAAATAGAATGCTTTGTCTTCCAAAGATTAAGCTATAAACTAGGTTTAAGCATAACTTTAAAGCATCTAGTGCATACTTATAGTTCATGAGAAAATG